>JAESUZ010002643.1:0-335000 GCA_017311185.1 Proteles cristata cristata | reverse complement strand
AATAGGTATTGTTATTTTTTTTTTAATTTTTTACATTTATTTACTTTTGAGAGACAGAGGCAGAGTACAAGTGGGGGAAAGGCAGAGAGAGAGGGAGACACAGAATCTGAAACAGGCTCCAGGCTCTGCGCTGTCGGTAGAGAGCCCAACTCAGGGCTGGAACTCATGAATTGTGAGATCGTGACCTAAGCCAAAGCCGGGTGGTTAATTGACTGAGCCACCCAGGCACCCTGGTATTGTTATTTTCTTTTGGGTTCCTAGCTAAGTCACTCACATCAACAACAAGCAATTCACACATCAATTGGGTGTTCTATAATTCAACTCAGTTCCAGCACTGTTTACTAGGAGACAGTATCAGACCCCATAGGTTAAATATTCCATGCTATAGGACTGCCTCCTATCCCATTTCATGCCCCAGGTTACCTGTGCTTCAGACCAACTAGCTGTAATTAAGAGGTTTCCATAATCTCCTTCTTAAGTTTGATTAACTTGCTATAGTGGCTAACAAAAGTCCCAGAAACATTTTACTTACTAGATTACTGATTTATTATAAAATGACAGAATTCAGGAACAGTCTGATGGAAGAGATGCATACCACAAGGCATGGAGAAAGGCCAGGGTTCCCATGCTCTGTCTAGGCACCACTCTCCTAGTACCTCCATGTGTTTACCAGCCCAGAAGTTCTCCAAACCAAGTCCTTTTGGTTTTGTATGTAGACTCTATTACATAGGCATGATTGATGAACTCACTGACCATTAGAGATTGATTCAGTCTCTAGCCCCCCAATGACATCATCTATATACTGACATCTACAAAATCTGTTGATCTAATCTATCCAATAATTTCAGTTGGTATTGAGTACATTAATACTGAACAATATATTTGATATCCAAATAGTCTCTTAAATTTTATATATCCTTCCCAAGTGTCCCCAATTTTAGTAAATTCTACCACAATTTACCCCATTCTCTTATCCCTATGAACAAGTATAACTCTTGACTTTTTTCTGCATCCTTATGTTTAATTTCTCATTCACTATATTTGGTTCACCCCAGATTATATTCTAAATCGACTCACATCTTGTCATTTCCATTGACACTCTCCTAGTCTAAGCCAAATGATCTTTCACCAAGATTATTCTTAATAAGTTTCTCTGTGTCAACTCTTGACTTCTTATAGTCCTTTTTCTGCAAAGAAACTGGAATTATCTGTTAAAAAGCAAAATAGATCCTATCTAATCATATTACTTCCCTACTCAGATGCTTCAAAAACTTACCATTGCACTTGGGATGGGATAAAATCAAATGTACTTTTTATGACTTGTAAAATCCTTAAATAATCTGACTCCAGACAACCGTTGCAATCTCTATCCTCTCACTTGCCACTTAACTTACACTGGCCTTTCCTTTCCTTTACTTGACCAAATTCATTCTCCCCCATTAGAGTCTTCACATCCTGACATTTTCTCTGCCCTAAAACTTACATTCCTGATTTTCCTATATCCAGATCCTTCTTCTTTTCAATTCTGATTTTTTTAATTAAAAAAAAAATAATGTTTTATTTAAACATTACAACAGCCTCCAGGCTCTGAGCTAGCTGTCAGCATAGAGCCCTTTGCGGGGCTTGAACCCAAGCGAACTGCGAGATCATGATCTGAGCCAAAACTGGACGCTCAACTGACTGAGCCACCCAGGGATCCCTTAATTCTGATTTTACAAGACCACTGTTCCAACCCCTGAGCTGATTTTAAATACCATCTTATCAGTGGCCATCCCCTGCCTAAATTAGTTCCCAACTTTAGTTTTGTAAATTAGTGTTTTTATTTTAAAATTTTTATTATATTTTTATTCTTAATTAATTCAGTATAATTAACGTACAGTGTTACATTAGTTTCAAGTATAGAATATAGTGATTCAACAATTAATGTTTTGATTCTTATTTCCACTTGAAATTATTTTTTATTTAGTTGTTAATCTGCAGCTGCAACCTACCAACCATAGCATAAGCTCTAGAAGGAAAGGGTTCTTATTTGCCTGATTCACTACTAAATTTCCAGTACACGTAATAAGACCTTGTGCATAGCACATTTTTAAATATTTATTAACTGAGGGAAATAATGAATAAATAAAAATTGTAAATGAATAAATCCTCTAGTTTCTTTTTTCTCCCATAGGACCTGATATGAAACCAGATTTTTATAACTCATTGTATAAAGTTTCTCAGATTATATATATTTAAAAAAAATTTTTTAAGTTTATTTTTGAGAGAGCGACAGAGTGTGAGTGGAGGAGGGGCAGAGAGAGACACAGAATCAGAAGCAGGCTCCAGGTTCTGAGCCATCAGCACAGAGCCTGACATGGGGCTCTAACCCACAAACTTTGAGATCATGACCTGAGCCAAAGTCAGATGCTTAACCAACTGAGCCACCCAGATGCCTCTCTCAGATTATATATTTTTAGTGGTTACCTTGTTGATTTTGTTTGAAGGGACTTTAGCTATTTTAGGATATCACTCTAACAAATCTTCCCAGCTTTTGATATTTAATATATTAAAAGTTAACATCTGATTTGAAAATCATTTTTCTCATCCAGTCTGTCAACCAAAAAAACAATTCATTGAAAATTTAAGCAAACAGGCATTTATTCAGGGAATTAGAATTGCAATTCAGGAATTACAGATTCAAGTAGAAAGCCTACTGGTGTTTTGAGGAGGACAAAGAGGGAGCAGAATCATAAAGGTGAGAGGTCATTAGTGTAGTTCTCAATTATGTCCTTCATGCAAAACCAGAGATTGAAATTGGGTAAACTGGGATTGGTAGAGATAATAAGCAAATGAAGGGTTGAAACTTGTCAAATAGTCTTGGCTCCTTTAGGACTGAAGAGTATAAATGATTCAGGTTTCATGGTAAGGAGGGAGCTAAGTCCAAGCTGAGGGCTTGCAGCTGGCAGAAAGTGCATGGTTCCTCCAATGAGTATGTGCATACCACCTCCCTGATACCCTATATTAAAAAGAGATTCTCTTAGGTAGGCTTGCTTACTCCATATTGAACTCTTCTTTTATAAATCATAATCACTTATGATTAAGTGGTACTAAATAGAGGGAGAAAACTACAGTACTTTAGTAGAAGCTTTATTCAGGATGATTCCATTAATACTTCAGCAATCCTTTTAAGAGTACTATTACTCAGTTAACATTTATTACCTTATTTCCCAGAGTATCATATGATACTTTTCTTTGCTGAAATTAATGCAACATGTTGTCAGTGTTTTGATGATCAGTAGCATTAGAAACCTACCAAAGAAAGAATATTATGTTACTTTGGATTCATTTCTTCCCAGGGAACTCATGTTGACTCTCAGTAATCCTCACTTTTTATTTTACATGGTCATTGTCCATTGCTTTAATAATCAGTGCTCGAATTTATTAAAGACATAATGTAAGTTTCCAGAATCTACCATTTTGGAAGCAGACATTTGTATCTGTCTTTGGTCATGACATAATTCACATTTCCATCATTTCTACAAGAATAATGATAGTGGCCATGAAATCATACCTTAAAATTCCTTCATCATTCTGAGAAGCGATTTGTCTAGACAGGAATGCATGGACTCATTTAAAGCAGACAGGTGATTTTTTATGAGTTCTCAACTTACTTGGAGCTAGAATCTCCTTTCTGATGTTTACTCTTCACTCCTATTAAAAAAGCTAGGCTGTAGCATGTCATAAATCTTCAAAGTGAAAATACTTGCATGGATGCTACACAGATCTTATTTTGAACTTTGTTTTAAATTAGATTTCAGGTTTCATTGGAGATAGAGGATTTGAGAAAATGGGACACATTAAAGACAAGCATATTTCATATGTGAATTATCTACAACTTTAAACATCACAAGACAATTATGAAGGATGTTGAGTACAGTGAAATAGGATAGGCTGTTTGTTTTGATAAGGGGTTGTGAAATCAGGGAAGAGGCACTAAGAACATAGAAATAAAGAGTAATGTTAGGGGATTAACACTGATTCATTGATCAGGGAATACACTGACAGTTGGTAAGAATAATCTAGAGTGAATTATCTAAATAAATATTTTTCCAAATTAAAAATTTCCCGTGTACTTGGGAAAATGTTCTCATAAACAAGAGTTTTAAACTATTTATGGGAAGTCTGTGTTGACAAAGAAAGAAAATGCATACAAACAAAACCATTAACAGTGAATGTAAACCCTCACCTCCAAACAAACAAATAAATAAAAGCTTAGTGACTGTAGATAGGGCCATATTGCAATCTTAACACACAATGAACAATTAAAAACTGTTTTCTTTTTGCTAGAAATATCCAATGTGCTAAACCATATTTTTCGATTATTTAGGCATTAATCATCCTACTAACTCCTTCTTACTTTGTGGTTATAAATAAGATTCATTCACTAAGAATGGGGCATACACTACAATTAACCTATATACAAAAATGATACACGGAAAGGTAGACTCAAACATGGCAAATATACAGAGGATTTTCTAATAAAAATTCCTAAGAAACATTTCTCTGTGTTAGAATTTATTATGGATTATATTTTAAGGAGTGTTTTCCCCCTGCATCTGCTTTTCAGTTTATGCACAAGAAATTTATGCAAAGTCCTAAGAATTATTGCATTATTTTTTATAAACTTTTCATGCTTATCTCTAAGTGAATTTGTCGAAGCTGAAGATAAACATAAAATAAAAGTGCCAATTAATCATAGATTATAAACAATGTGGAGAGAGGGAGGTAAACATTTTGAACACTATTAGCTGAAGATTCAAGTAAGTTAGTGATCTCCTGGAAGTCTTAGGGGACATCTGTCCAACCCAGAGTCACTTCTCACACAATGTTAAATATCAAGATTTTAAAACATTTGGATGTTTAATGTTTAGACTGGGGTTTATGTTGGCTACATAAAATAAAGTGGTGTAACTGTTTTCCTGTGAAAGCCCCAACTGTACAGATGGGAAAATAATTTGACAAGGTCCTTGGAAAGAATACCCTGTTAGCATTTGAAAAAAAGAAAAGCAAAACAAATGTGGTCCTAAATTTACCAATTCTATTCATAACAGAGATGCAGAGAATGACATACAAGCTGGAATGAAAGCTTGCACTACGACCATCAGCATCCTAATGGTTTTCTAAGGTGCTCTATAGAGCTTGTCACATCGTGACAGATTTTCATTATAGAGTGAACAATAAGTGCTATCAATAGGGAAAGATAAGAAAAATCAGAAGACACAAGAAAGTTGGCTGGTTCTGCATGTTAATATCTTTCACTTGTATAGCACTTTATTTACAAAACGCTTCTACATAAAAATTTTCAGTGGTATTCAGCTTGTCAGAAGTTTTATACTACATCTTCTGTACTTAAACCACAGCAGTGAGCATCCACTAAAGAGCCACAACTCCAAGCAATCACTAAAAAGAAAATTACTTTCTTTAGATAAGAGTATTTTTCAGCTTCTACTTACCATTCTTTAGTTTGAATCATTTTGCCATAAACTAGACCATGTGTCAGTGGGAAGACATTATGAGATTTTAGGTAAGGGAGCACAGGATCTAGTTTAGAGTGTCTACAAGGTGCCAAATATTGCCCAAGGTACCGAGGTTTGGTAGGAAGGATTCTAAAAATGATCTACAAGATTCCTTCAATAGTAAGTATTTGCCACATGGTCAGTGGAATCAATATTCTTGCTTTAATCGGCTGTTTTCCATGGCTTTATATCTAGATGACCCAGCCCTTCTTAGGTGGTTAGGATGATCCTTTTGGATCAATTACCTCAATTTTTGCCAAAAACTTATTTTCTCTGTTGCCTTCTCCTTATTAGCATAAATCCTCTGTCCCAAGCCCAGCTCAGCATGTGCTGTATTATCAGACCTTGCTTCCACCTTTCTGGGTAGAGTACCTGATAACCTCTCAATATAATTGATTCGGTAAAGATAGGAAAATATGAAGAATCAAGCTGGAGAGAACAGCAAAAATGGAAGTCTAATGTCCCTGAAGATGCTCTATAGGAAATTGCAGCCCATGATGGAAAGATCGGAAGGGTAAATTGTAAGAATTAGCAATTTGAGTAAATCTAAGGAGATAGAATGCTGTTGACAGAAGAGTAGAGTTGTTAGCAAGAGATGGATCGTACATGGGATAAAGTGTGGTTGACACTGATATTAGCCAGAATGTAAGAATGTATAGAATGTAGGAATATAAGCAAGTCAAGGTATATCCAGTACACACAGGTGAAGTAGTTTCTTGTATCTGAGCATGTTCTGCCTGCAGACTCCTGTTCCCCAGTTCCCAATTAAAATGTCGTCTATGCAGAAAACACTTTATAAAATTTAACGTTTCTATTTCCAAGTGAAATTTAAAGTCTTGCTTTGAGTAAATTCACTTTGATTTAACTTTGTATAGGTCTTCTTTTTCTCAAAGGCAACAATTTTCTGTTTCTTCAAGATCCATTGAATAGTTTATGCAGAAACATTACTATAAAACCTAAAATAGCTCCATACTTTTCTGTTTTAGGACAGCTTTCTAATCCTCTTACATGTGACATGAGATAAATTAACTAGAGTAGCTTTCCTCATTTTTACTTCCCTCTTCCTTTTTGACTCAAAATTCCCTTTCTCCTGAAAGTATCACTTGCTTGATCCCATGAAATTTTGGTATTTAATTATCTTGCCTTTCTTTAGTTTTATATCAATACTTGGTGCTGTATTAATCACTATGGGTTATAGAGTGTGCTATAAATGTAAACTCTGTATTTGGTACTATAAATGAAGTTATTTCATAGGCTTATTCTGTGCTGTCTATGGAATTTCATGTTGTAGTAGACAAAGAGCTGGTTTTGTATTCAGGTCTATCCAGAATTGACATACTCTCTCTGAGCCTCAGTATTCTCAGGTTGCTTGGAGGCCAGGTAGTACAAGGGTTTCTTTCTTTCTTTTTTTTTTTAAGTTTTTTAAAAATTATAATTTTATTTATTGATTGATTTGTGTGTGTGAGAGAGAGAGAAAGAGAGAGAGCACGTGGGGAAGGAACAGAGAGAGAAGGAGACAGGATCTGAAGCAGGCTCTGCTCTGTCAGCGCAGAACCAAATGTGGGATTTGAACCCACGAACAGTGAGATCATGACCTGAGCTTAACACAGCCACCCAGGCACCCATTGCATGGGTTTCTAAGAGTTAAGATAGATTATCCAAGTCCCAACTCCAACCCTTGCTAGTTGTGTCACTTTGACCAAGTAATGTAATATTTCTGAACCTCAGTTTTTCATCTGTTAAATTGGGCATTATAATAATTCCATCTTTATAAGAATTATTGTAAGGCTTAAATGAGTTACTGCATGCTAAAAGCATAGCACATTTACAACACCTATTAACATTGCTACTCTTATCTATAAAATGGGGAATTGTATTAACTGTCATATTGGGTTGTTAATAAGGAGTAAGTATAGAACGGAATGGTAGGAAATCTAAACAACAAAGTTTGGATAATATTAGCATTGGAATGCTCCCTTTTTAACTGACCCTTTCCTCCTCATCCCCAACACATACAAACATATTTGTTGCTTTTACATGACAATATAACAAAAACAGACTCAGTGGTGTATTTTACCTCCTTAGTGGAATTCTACTACAGAAAAGCATATGGGCATAGCAGTAGACTTCTTTGTTTTGCTCTCATAATAAAAATACGCATAAACGTGTTATTGTTAGTGCATACTTGCTAAAATCTATGCCAGGAAGTTCTGTTTCTATATTTGTTGCCCTTTTTATTTTCTCTTAACTCACATAAAATGGTATTACTGATAGCAGGAACTGTATCTAGTGGCTGCACTCACACCACCTTCATGATTGCTAAGATCTCCTAAATTGGTGCAGGTAGTTTATTCAGAAGGGATGCTGGAGACAGGTGCTGTAAGCAGTTCACCACTGGGAACTTGCCCCTTTGGTGACAGGAAAGTCCTCATGTGGTTCCAACTTTGGGGACTGTAGAAAGACCTATGGCCAGACCTCTCATTGTCTTAGGAGGTGAATATGTCACTTCCGGAGATGTGGCCGTAACCAACCCTTTCTTTGTTTCAGGGGGATTTTGCCACCTTTCCTGAAGCCAATGGAAGGGGAACAATCATAGCCTCTGGTGCCCATTTTTGCACTGCATGACAGGGGACCAAATAACATTTATGCAACTTAAATGCTTATTCTTATAATCCAATAGAATACTTTAAACATTTTTCATTACTGCTGACACATGCCTCAAAATCATATTGAAAATGCCTATCAACGTGTCACCCCCAAAAGTGTAAAGCCACATAAAACTCTGCATTCCAATATCTGAGCAATGCCTGGTAATACAAAATGTAGCTGTACTTTTAATAAAAGATATAAAGATAGGGCATATAAAGCTGTTAATTGGCTTTAAAACCACTTCCTGGGATAGCATTAAAAAGTTTCCTCTCAAGAGTATATCAGATCACCAGGAGTATTTCTAATATTGCCCCAAGCATCTACAGTCAAACAACTCATGTGATCCTAAGCTAAATTTTATCAACTTTTCCCAGGTATTCCCTGCCTGTTACACACACATGCATATATAATTAAATAGCACGTGTGAAATAATAGGCCATAAGGCCTTAATTATTTATGTACCACTTACTTTTTCTAACTGCTACCAGGGTTCCGGCTAATAGGCTTGGCTCAGTTGATAATTATAATAGAGGGGGACTGTTATTAATTAAACAGGCACTATAGCCTAATCATTAAAAATTGGTTAACTGTGGGTTGTTAGTGTGAGACCAGTCAGTGATTGGAAACCCCATTAATAACTGTGTCACCTTGTGTAAATTACTCAACCTCTCTGAGCATTAGGTGAGCTTTAAATTTTTCACCTGTATTGGGGCGCCTGGGTGGCTTAGTCGGTTAAGCGTCCGACTTTCGCTTAGGTCATGATCTCGTGGTTCGTGGGTTCGAGCCCCACGTCGGGCTCTGTGCTGACTGCCAGCTCAGAGCCTGGAGCCTGTTTCAGTCTGTGACTCCCTCTCTCTCTGACCCTCCCCTGCTCACGCTGTCTCTCTCTCTCTCTCCTAGAAATAAATAAAAATATTTTTAAAAAATTATAAATAAAAAAATAAATTTTTCACCTATAAACTGAGAATAATAATGACTTTGTATGAGGTTGTTGCAAGATTTAAACAATATTACACAGCAAACGCTCAGTAAATATTCATTGTTATTTTTATTAATTAAGTAGAATTTAGAGCCATGCAAATTCTGTTCCACTAAAATTACATTAAAAATGAAAGCATTGTGAAAGGTTGTTTACAAAAGTAAAATAGGTCTGGATTCCTTGACTCTCAGGAATATTGGAAATTTGAATTTCTTAACAGGGGAAATACATATTTAGTAAAACAAGTTAAGTTCTGAATCTTATTTAGAAGTATCATTATGGATATATATTCCTGGTATATTTTATGCTTGTGGAAAAACATTTCTTTACAGTGAGAATGTTTAGAACCAATTATTGACTTAGTAGAAATGAGAAATCTTAGTTTACTGACTGTGGTTTCTAAAGACCGTTTCTACTCATAGGAACCTGGGGTTGTTGGACATCTGCATGTGGAATGTACAAGATGAGCCTGGATTATTTTGTCATGACCAGAATGCAAAGAGACTATCATGGATTCTTATGATCATATTAAAAGAGTTTTAAGAGAGGGGCGCTGGGGTGGCTCAGTTGGTTAAGTGTCTGACTTCGGCCCAGGTCATGGTCTCATGGTTCATGGGTTCAAGCCCTGCATTGGGCTCTGTGCTGACAACTAGCTCAGAGCCTGGAGCCTGCTTTGATTCTGGGTATCCCTTTCTCTCTCTCTCTTTTTTTTTTTTTAATTTTTTAAGTGTTTTATTTATTTCTAGGAGAGAGAGACAGCGTGAGCAGGGGAGGGTCAGAGAGAGAGGGAGTCACAGAACTGAAACAGGCTCCAGGCTCTGAGCTGGCAGTCAGCACAGAGCCCGACGCGGGGCTCGAACCCACGAACCACGAGAGCCCCCACGAACCACGAGATCATGACCTAAGCGAAAGTCGGACGCTTAACCGACTAAGCCACCCAGGCGCCCCTGGGTATCCCTTTCTCTTTGACTCTCCGCTGCTCACACTGTTTCTCTCTCTCTCAGAAATAAATAAAACATTTAAAAATAAATAAATAAAAGAGTTTAAGAGAGCTTCCAAAGGCCAATAATGGGACAAATTGACCACCAATAAATATAGTAAATCTAAAGGATAAAGTACATCAAATATATTAAAACCCACGAGAGCAAAATGATATTTAAAAAGGAAGTGAAATTGGTTAATAATGATTTCACTTATTTTAAAATTGCCAAATAAAGTGAAAGTGACAGGCAATTTTCCTAACTTTTTATATGTACTCTTCCACTGGGGAACCAAATCATAGATGGGATTTTTCTCTTTATAGAAGTATTCTAGCTAATAAAGGAAGAAAGAATGATGTAATTAGAATATTACCATTTCCCAGCCCTAATGAATATGTGGATCTAAGCACCCATTAGCAATGGCTACTGATATAAAAAGAGAAACAACCAGATATATACACTTTCTGGTGAAGGGACACAGCCCTATCTATGAAGAATCTTTGCCAAAAAGAAAAAAAAGTCAATAAATACAACTTGGGTCTGACCAATCTCTAGACCCTGTTACCGGGAATATGGAGATGTATGCTGAATAACACCACAGAGCCATAACGATGTATTAAACAAGACCCAGACTGTGAAAACCTGTATGGGACAAACAACCTGGTTCTTTCAACAAGTAAATGACAAAGTTAGAGAGAGAGATAAGAGAGAAAGTGGGGACATCTGTAGACGAAGGAGACTTAATAGTTACATTAACCAATGAAAATGAACAGAACTCAGTTGGATCCTGATTTTAAACAACAACAAAAAGACATTTATTGGACAATTGGCATTTTGAACACTGAGTAACCATTTAGTGATAATTAAGTATGCGTTAGTTTTTTTTTTATATGTGATGATGCTATTGTGGTTGTTTTATTAAAATATAGTAATTATCTTTTGAAACATATATTGACATACTTATGGATAAAGGGATACCAAATATAGTCTTCCAGGGGTGCCTGGGTGGCCCAGTCTAAGCATCCAACTTCAGCTCAGGTTATGATCTCACCATTTGTGAGTTCCAGCCCTGTGTCAGGCTCTGTGCTGAAAGCTCAGAGCCTGGAGTCTGGAGCCTGCTTTGGATTCTGTGTCTCCCTCTCTCTCTGCTCCTTCTGCACTCATACTCTGTCTCTCTCTCTCTCTCTCTCAAAAATAATAAACATTTAAAAAATTTTTAAACAAAATACAATCTTCCTGTAGCAATGTATTTGCTTGTTTTTACAGTTGCTTTTTTCACTTAAATTCATTTTCAATATAATAACACCAAAAAATTACTAAGCTTTTTTCCCCCCTTAACATAGAAGTACCCTTCTCATCATGTGGCTGTAATTGAGACAAAAATTTCTGCCTTAAGTCTTTCTTCAACTGGACTGCGAGCTCCTCAAAGTCAAGGACTGTAGCTAATTAACTCTACATTCTAAGTGCCTAGATTAATGCTGATTCATAGTAGGTGTTGAAGGAGTACTTATCTGAACTGGTATTGAACTCATCTAGGTTATCACAGACCATAAAACTTCTCCCATATGTATGAAGCACACGCTGGTCTTTCCCATTCATTTGCTCCCATTCATTTGGATGGGAGGATTTATATACGTATGGAGGGCCATCATCCATGTCACTTTATTCTTTTATAAATAGCATTTCTGTGGAATTCTCCCCTTTTGTAATAATCGTGCTATAGCAAGCTTGGACCTACTACTCAGTTATCCACAGGGACCAAGTGCTTTCTTCAGATTGAATATCTTAATCAGATATATGGTTTTAAGATAATAAAGAAACAACATATTTCAGTTTTCATGAAAATTTTCTTTCTGACTTCGGTCAATACTGAGGAAAGAGGGTATCTTGAACTATCTTTCTCCTAAGTACTCTGAGCTCCTAGGGATGGGCAGCCCTGTTTCAAATTTAAGAGCACATTCCTATATTGCTTGATGTGGCCACAAAGCTTGAACATCACAGAAGCAGGACCACCCTCATTTGTCACATATGTGGGAAATAAACTGTGATGTTTTTCATTCTAGATGGTAACTATTTTAAAGATGGTTGGTTTCTTTTTCAAAAGTCAATCATTTTTTTTTGTTTGGTTTTCGTTTGTTTTAATTTGCAGGACACTCAGGTAGAAAATAAAACCAAGCGTGTGACGTTTACTACAAGAGAATTTTTTTCAACTGTGTGGCTGGATGATACTTAATTTCATGTTGTGTATTTCTCAGGGCAAGACCAGAAACAGGAAGGTAGATTTACTGAATGCTTTTGAAATGCCCTTTGTGTGTCATCAGTTAATCCTCAAAGTAGGCAGGAGTGGTAGCTGGCATTTTGTCCATATTTTAGTAAAGAGAATGGTGGAGTGGGAAGGAGGTGTCACTGAGGTTAGTAGACTAACTTAAGAGAGGTACAGTAGTGTTCACACTGATTTGTCTGATTGCAGTACCTGTATATGCTCCTTCCAGTTATAAAAACATCTTTTGGAATGCGGAGGTATATGGCTGTCTTGTTGTAGCAAGCCAAAAGGATCCATTAACAGAGTCTGTCATGCCACATTAGATATTTATGCATGACACAGAATGACACAGAACCCAAGAACAATTAGGTTATGTTTCAGAGGAAACCTCTGCAAAAAGAAGTACAATGTGATTCTGTATTCAGATAATTTAGAGCCATGGGAGACCATGACAACCTCCTTTCTGAAGTATTTTAAAAATCACAAATATAAGTAAGATTAAGAAAATGTATATAAAGTCCCATACAAATACAAGATAGTGGGCACACTGATCTCTTAAGGTCAACTGTGTCATGAATGAGTTGAAAACATTTTACAGAGAGGCCTGTATTTAAAAGCAGTGCTTTCTAACAAATATCTGGCCTATTCACAACATACCCAACCTGATCGTTTGAACACGATTCTCTAGCTAACCATCTCATCATTTATTAATTTAACTAACTTCTACTTTGCCTTGCTTGTGAAGAAATTTGGAATGCATTTATTAAATTCTATAGCACTCCTTCCCTCTATAGCAGATAAAACAGGGTTTTTTGGTGTTATCTTCCTGAGGCAATGTTGATTGTTACAAAGATGTCTCTATATTGAATTCTTTTTGTATGAGATGGCTCTATGGTATATCTAACAGTTTTATCTACATTTGTTTTTGTTCTTTGTCCATTTCTCTATGGTACCATTAAGAAATGCAATATGATTACAGTATGTTCCCCATTTTGGTGTTTCTACACAAAGAAATACCCTAGTTTCCTTTTAATGTATGCTTAACAGTAACATTGTTAGTTGCTGAATGTCTCAGCTTGAACAAAAAAAAATAGAGAGTTCATAGTTCAGTAAAAGCAATATTCTTAATTTAAATCTGAGGTCCCTGGGGCTGTGTGTTATTGTTATCATTTCTGGATACAACTTTAAAAGCCATGTTATTTTTCTTTCTTTCTTAAGCATTATTCTTTTGGTACATGCCCACAGATTTGATCTTCCTGAACAGAACAATTCCACATCATGGTTCAAATAAGATAATGCATGCTGTGAAAAGTTTCATAATAAATGATTTGTAATCTCAAGTGTCTGTTACATCTTTTAGAAAAGCTTCTATGCCTCAGATTGTGGACTGAGCTGTGGCTCAGGTAGAATTGGAAGGAATGCTATATATAGTTGTCAAAAGAAACGACGACTAACAACTGGAGAAAAATAAGCCAGTCCTCAGTTACTTAATTTTAAATGAGTTCATTAAAAAGGATTAATTTAAATTTAAAATAAAAAGTATGATTGGGGCACCTGGGTGGCTCAACTGGTTGAACATTCGACTTTGACTCAGATCATGATCTCGGGGCTTTTGAGTTCGAGCCCCGTGTCAGGCTCTGGGCTGACAGCTCAGAACCTGGAACCTGCTTCAGATTCTGTGTTTTCTTCTCTTTCTGCCCCTCCCCCACTCCCCCCTCTCAAAAATAAAACATTAAACAATTTTTAAATAAAAATATAATTATGTGTATTAATTGGTATTTTCTTTTCTTTATTTTTCTTTCTTTCTTTTTTTATTTTTGGTATTTTCTTTTAAAAGCAAATACCTTTCTGAGAACCTGAGTGTCTCAGTCAGTTAATCATCTTACTCCTGGTTTCTGTTCAGGTCATCATTTCACAGTTGGTATGTTCAAGGCTCTCATTGGGCTCTGCACTGACAGTGTGGAGCTTGCTTGGGATTTTCTCTTTCCCTCTCTTTCTGTCACTCACCTACTCATGCTGTCTTTCTCTCAAAAAATAAAATTAAATTAAATTAAAATAAATAAAATAAAATAAAATAAAATAAAATAATAAACTTGATAAAATAAAACCAAATACCTTTCTTCACAAAGCTGATGAATCCTAGTCATACACCATAAACACTTCTCAAGGTCGGTGTGGTATGGGCTACCTTGAGGGACACCATCTTTTATTGGGGTTTTTAAAAAATATTTATTTATTTGTTTGTTTGTTTTTAGTAACTCTGACAACTTGATTCATTGGAAAGATAAAGCTCTCCTGCCCTTATCTACACTTTGGTGCTCCAGAGAAACGTGAAATCAGAAGCATCCCCAGAATTCCTTGTCCTGCTGGTTTCCAGTTATGTAGCAAAGCAGGTCTTATTTTAAACAGCTTGCACCTGAATCACTCCTAGGGCGAGAACTACCGTTGCTTATGAACATCCCTGGGCCAGCCTCTGTAATTGCGGACACAGAGGCACCGCAGGCATGATCTAGAGAAACACAGAACCTAAAGAGGTAGTAAAACACTGCGTAAGTTAACAGAAATATGGGAGTTGGGAGAGCAGCAAGAGAAGAGAGCTGACAAGATGAAGGGAAGGCAGTGACTGTAGTAGGAAATAAATGGATGAGGAATGGGTGGAGCTTGGGGAGGACCTAAGTAAGGCAAATACCGCATGCAGTGAAGAAACTGATATTTTCAAGACGCAGATGTTTTCTGGTTGGCAATTTAACCCTTCTCGACTGACCAAAACTTTTAGTAAAACTGGCTGCATATCCCCATTTTTGAATCACAGGTATGATAAGAGGATAAATTGCCAGGAAGCTGATACAGAGATGAGAAAGATGTTTCACATTTAAAAAAAAAAAAAGAGAGAGATTAACATTTATTCCTGCAGCAGATATTTTTTTGTTATTTGTCAAGCACTTTTCTAAGTGCCACATACATAGCAATGCATAAAACAGATGAAAGTCTCTGCTCTTAAAAGGAGTTTATATTGTAATGGGAAGACAAAAAAATACACATGCTGATTAATCAGTAACTTATCTAGTAATGCTATGGATACAAATAAAACAGTATGCATACTTAGAAATGGAAAGGGAGAAGGTGCACTTTAAAATAGTATAGTCAGATTAGACATCTCAGAGAAACTGAAGTTTGAGAAGATATTCTTAAAAAAGAGTATGAGCATGAGCCACACTAATAGTTGCAGGGAGAGCATCCGAGGCAAAGAGAACAGGAAGTGTGGTCTCTTAGACAGGAAGTGTTTCAGGAGCAGCAAGAACCAGAGTGGCTGGATGGAGCGGAGGGAGGGAGATGAATTCAGATCAGTAATGGGGACAGATTATATAGGGTTTCCTAGGCCAACACTGTCAAAGCAGTTCAAGTAGAAAACTACCCTTTTTATTGCCTCAAAGTCTTTAGATTACTTCTCCATGCCTCCTCTTCCTCCTTTTTCCTCTTCCTCTCCTCCTTTTCCTCCTCCTTCTTCCTCTTTCCCCCTCCTTCTCTTCTTCTTCCTCTTCTTTCCCTCCCGTCTTTCTTCTCTCCTGTCTTCTGTCTTTGTTCTCTTTGCTTTTGGGTGTTTGAGGATTCTATTGCTACATCCTCTAGCTCAGAGATTTGTTTCTCAGCCACACTTGTTTTACTAAAGACAGTTTTTATTTTGTTACAGTATTTTTTACCTCTAGCATTTCTTTTTGGTTCTTTCTTAAGATTTTCATTTCTCTGCTTACTTTGCCCATCCATTCTTGCATACTGTACTTTTTTTCATTAGAGTCCTTAGTATATTAATCATAGTTGTTTTCAATTTCCAGTTTGATAATTCCAGCTTCCTGCCAGGTCTGGTTCTGATGCTTGCTCTCTCTCTTGAAATTGTGTTTTTTGTCTTTTGGTATGCCTTGTGAATTTTCTGTTGATGGTGAGGGGGAGCAGCCTCCACAAAATATACCACCTTCACATATTGGTTCTTTTGAATTAACCTTGCTTAAGAAATAGCTGGTGCAGAAAGACATTCTGACCCTTTCTTGTCCCCCTGAAAATGGGAACTAAATCTCCCATGTGAACGTACCCTCTCATACCAGGAGGGTAGAAAGCATTTTTAGAGCCACAGAGAGGTAGAATTCACGGCTGAGAAGGCTTAATGAAGAAATTGAGTTTGTTAGCTATTCACAGATAATTATTTCTTAGTCTAAAAAGTATAAAGGCTGCCTGCTTTGGTCAATTCTTTCAGACTCATATTTTGAGGTTCTGGCTCAGTTGGTTAAGCATCCAACTTTGGTTCAGGTCATGGCTTGCCGGTTCATGAGTTTGAGCCCTGAGTTGGGCTCTGTGCTGACAGCTCAGAGCCTGGAGACTGCTTCCAATTCTGTGTATCTTTCTCTCTCTGACCCTTCCTTGCTCATGCTCTGTCTCTCTCTGTCTCAAAAATACAATAAACGTTTAAAAATTTTTAAATAAAAATTAAAAAAAAGAGCAGTGTTCTGATATATTTAAAAATGGCTACTTTCCCCCCTTTCCCCTTTGGAAGCATTGTTTTCTCTGGTATTTACTGTGGTACCCTGTCAAACTCCTGGAGGTAAAGTTTACAATATTGTGGGTCCCCCCCCACCCCCATGACTGGGTCCCTATGGAGTTTTTAACTTTCAGACTTATCCACATTGAACTTCCAGCAGTTTGTCAGTTAATGTTCATATTTTTCTTCACAGACACTGGTTCCTGTGATGGATTCTTCTGGTGAGCCTATTTTCTGTAAGCTGGGACTTTGTATATTTGCTTCCGTATAAATTTTAGAATCTTTTTTTCTATTTCTGTAAAAAATACCATTGAGATTTTGAAAAGAAGTACACTGAATCTTTAGATGGCTTTGGGTAGAATGGAAATTCTAACAATACCATTTTTTCCAATCTATAAACACAGGATATCTTTCCATTTATTTGTGTTTTCAGTGTCTTTCATCAGTGTTTTATTGTTTTAAGTGTATAAGTCTTTCACTTCCATGAGAGGGTATTTTATTCTTTTTGCTGCTATCATAAATGAGATTGTCTGAAACAATTATTATTGTGGTGTTTGTCTTGGATATATGTGTTTTGAAGTGAGATCATGCATGTGTTCTTAATAGATTGGATGAAAAGTGTCAGAAAGTGGATTCAAGATCAGCCTAAGATTTGTATTCTGAAAAAGTCTTGGCTTGAATTATTATTAAAGTGAAATATGGAAGAATGAGGCTACAGCAGGTTTGAGGGTACACTTTATGAATAGAATCTCAGCTATGTTAACTTGGAGATAATCATTAAGTATTCAAGTGGGGCCGTTGAGTGGGCATTGGATAAATGAGCCTAGAGTTTGGGGAGAGGAATACAATACAGATATAAATTCAGGGGCATGGGTATGCAGATGATATTTAAAGCTTCAAAACTGTATGAGGTCCCAAGGTAACCTATATACAGAAAGAAGAAATCCATTGACTGCAACTTGAGGTAACCCAGGTAAAGAGATCAAGAATTTTGCAAACTCAGAAAGTCAAAATGAGACATGGTCACAATAATTAATATCTCTGGAGAAATAAAGCTTGACAAAAGCTAATATTAGGATTCAAGAAAAAGAGTTTGAGAAGTTTGAGTTAAGTCTCTTAGACATGGCGACTTTATTTGATCTCTTGGTCCTGTAAGAATAATATGTGAATTTGTTGTTAGAGTTTCTTTCTATACTAACCCTTTGAATTCAACACCAGGGGAATGAATACAAATTGTTTGCATTGGTAATCCTGCGTGAAAAGCAGGGTTTTATGAATTTGTCAAAGGCAGCATTGGTAAAATCCCCAAATGCCAGAAAAATGCCAATTTCCTTGAATTTAGCCCATGTTTCTTTTTTCATCTGAATTAGTAAAAAATATAATTTACTTAAGAATCTAGGGAACATAACTTGCTGTCAGTTGGGTAAGGGATATTTTCACTGATTTGTTGCTATATCAACTGCAGAGTCAAATGGCAGGGAGATGGGATCTAGACATGTTGTTTCATAAAATCCAGGAGCTCCACTGGTTCTTGTAATGCTACAGAATGACGAGGTGCTACTGATATCAAAGTTTGTTGTCATTATTCTAGCATTAACTCAAAGACTTTTAATTTATGATTTTTGGGAAAAGAAATGACTGTGCTTTATATAACAGGTGGTTAATTGATAATCCAACTATTTTTCGACTCTGGCAATTATATAATTTAAAACTCATTTTTTTTTAAATGTTTTATTTATTTCTAGGAGAGAGAGAGACAGCGTGAGCAGGGGAGGGTCAGAGAGAGAGGGAGACACAGACTCTAAAACAGGCTCCAGGCTCTGAGCTGGCAGTCAGCACAGAGCCCGACGCGGGGCTCGAACCCACGAACCGCGAGATCATGACCTAAGCGAAAGTCGGATGCTTAACCGACTAAGCCACCCAGGCGCCCCTTAAAACTCAATTTTTGTTTTATTTTTTTAAATTCACTTACAATACCTTGTTACCCTTCAGTGTTAACTCTTCACTGTAAGGAAGGTGGAATAATCTACTTTGGAATAAGACTGGTTTCTGGACTACATATACAGTATTTAAAAAAAAAACAAAAGCCTTAGTGTTTGGGGATCAATATTCTTCTGCTGGGCAGAGGGATAAGCTAAAACTGTTTTAGGAAGGTCATAACTGAACTGAGTAAAACCATTTCTTTTCATTCACCACACACCCTTAATCTTAAACCGCTTAAATTTCCTCCTAATTGCCCAAAGGAAACCTAGGGACATGGCCAATATTAGTTTCCGATATTATGAAGTTGAAAATAAATATATTTCACTGTTTTATATTTCCTTACTGTGTTACACCTATTTGACTCTTCACTTTAAAATACATTAGGTTGTGTAGATTTTAGCTTGAAATTGTTTTCTACTAGCATGGGTTGCCATACGTTTATACACCATAAATATTTTCTCTGATCACTAAAATTTGTTAAGTAGCAAGTCAGGCAGATTAGCAGGGACATGGACATCTCATTGAAATAATCACCCAACCTTATTTTATTCGAACCTGCGCTTTGCAGATCACTGAACTGATTCTACCAGATATGGATCAGTGGGGATGGAGCTGGGCTTTGAAGAGTTAATTGAAGCAGATATCCTCTTAAAGATACTCAAATTAGAACACATCAAGAGAGGGGCGCCTGGGTGGCTTAGTCGGTTAAGCATCCGACTTTCGCTTAGGTAATGATCTCGCGGTTCGTGGGCTTGAGCCCCGCGTCGGGCTCTGTGCTGATGGCCAGCTCAGAGCCTGGAGCCTATTTCAGAGTCTGTGTCTCCCTCTCTCTCTGACCCTCCCCTGCTCACACTGTCTCTCTCTCTCTCCTAGAAAAAAAAAAAAAAAGAACACATCAAGAGAAGTGACTGTACACCAGTGATTTTGGAGAGAAATTAAAGTCACATACAGGGCAGTTTGAGGGCTGTGTGTCAATCTTTTAAAACTCTATTCCAGGTGTTTGGCACCTACTGTGTGATCAGGAAGTATTTGTTGATAAATGAATGAATGGGAACCAAAGCACTAAATCTAAAGAACAGTGAATAAAGCCTATATGGAATTTGGATACAAGAGTCAAAAGCTGAACATAGAATCAAATCAGAATGGGTATTAGAGACCCCATGAAAAGCACAGGAATACCTATGATTTGTTTCATTTGGCTGTGTCCTGTATCAGACATGCTTAAAGGAAAGGGTCCTATATAATTAAATTATGCTTCCTGTTTTCTATACTTTCTTTTCTTCCCCTTGGGATGCTAAGTCATTTCAATAGATAGAGAACTTGAAGGACTTTTCGGTATAATTATGACACCATCAGATATATTATCCTTTGAGGTAGTTCAGCACTGGAAACAAAATACTCATGGAAGTATAAATGCTGCTCTGAATAAAAAAAACTATATTCCTTTAAAGAATTAGAACTTTTGCATGTATTTAAGTTTTTATTATGAAACAACTTCAGACTTACAGAAAAGTTGAAGAATTAGTACAAATCCCCATATATACTTAACCCAGATTACCCTAATATTTTTCCATAATTTCTTTGTCTCAGACATAATGCCCCCTGTCTCTAAATACTCCAATATATTTATCCTAACCACAATACAATTATCACAATCCAGAAATTGACATTGGCAGAGTGCTTTTATCAGAGACTTATTTAAATTTCACCATATGTCTCAGCAGTGTCCTTAATAACAATTTTCTTTCCTGGTCCAGAATCTAATCCAAGTGACATTAAATAGCTCAATACTTTCTTTGTCTTTCATGATCTTGCTGTTTTCAAATATATAGGCCAATTTAGGTTATCTAATATTTTCCTGTGATTAGATTTATTTTTACCTTTTTTAATTTTTTTTTTTTTAGGAACACCAGAAAAGAGATGTTGTATCCTTGCCACATTGTATTAGGAGTCACAGAATATCATCTTGTCCATTTTCATATGCAAAAATTACTTGAACCCTTACTTTGTCTCCTTCAGTGTGCTTATGCTATATTTCAAATACAGTTAGATTCATTCGTTTCTATTGTATTCCATTTTGGGCACTCCCCATTCTTTCTATTTTTAGTATATAATACATTTGAAAACTGTACGAAACTCAGAACTACACAAGAATCTACAAGTCAAGGAACCAACATTAAGATTCTGCCAGTGATTCATGGGCCATGACTCTCTTCGTCATCTGACTTGATACACAGACATCTCTATTCTAACTATAGTAGCATCAACTCAAACTCTGTGTCCAACAATTCTCAAGAGATCTGATATTCTCCTTTCTCTAGTGTATGGCTAAATAAAAAGTCATAGGACCTTTGGGGAAAATCAGTATGACATACTTTTGCCATGTTTTTGTAGTGTCTTTCCTCCTTGGGATGCAGCCATATTTTCAATTGATTGGCTCTGGGTTTGAGGACTGCTTAGGGCCAGAAATGGTGCAGGAGAGTATGGCTTTCTAGTGGACAGCTGGCCTCAGCTTTCTGCCCAGCTATTCTTGGTTTCTTTTTATTCTGTATATTAAACAATAACCTTCTTGACTGTTTATCATGCTCCTGAGGATGTCATGTTCTATTGACAATCTCCATTCATCTCTCTAGGTCAGGCCTTACAGCTGCCACTCTGGTCTTGCCCATTGTAATTATGCCCACCTTGCTTCTGATAGCTAAGTGCTGCCACCTGGACTCTCTTTTCCCAGCATATCATATTATATCTTATCATACCCATCGCTATGAGAGAGCCCAGTTTGTGATGGTTTCTCCTGAGGTCAAGTACTGCTTACTTGGCCCAGGCACCCCAGGCTTCTAAGAGATGCTGGCATCCATCTCCTCTATATATCTTACCACCTTTGTAAATAGAATTGAATGGACTTCAAATCCTCCTGAGAAATGTAGTTAGGAGATGCTTTTTGTTTTGTCTTGTATAGTAGATTTTTCTTAAAAGGCCCACTTTCTGAACCCTCTACTATTTTTTGTTTTTTTTCCTCCATGGTCAGCTATGGCAGTTTTGGCCTCTGTACCTCTGCTTTTTCCTAGTATCCAAAAGCCATTGTAGCAGCATGTTAGAATCCTGCCCTGAGGCTCATGGCAGGGTGTTAGATCCTGTGTCACAACAGTGGTCCCATATTAACAAGGTCTTCCTTATCCAGTTACATATTTTCACCTCTCAGTACTCTCAGAATTCACTCCTAGATAGAATCATTTGGTTCTTCGTAGTATATTAACCATATCCTGAAGCTCATATGCTTATATTCACTCTTACTTCTTCACAGATGGAGGCAATGCTGAGATTTTACTCCATGTATGAGTCCAGCAACCAGAGCAGGAGGTGAAGGAATCCTGAGGATAAGCATTGTGTTATAAGTTACCCATCTCATTCAAGACTTCTGTTTAAGGAGCAAGGCTTTATCTTTCAACAAAAGGGAAGGGGGTCACTTCAAGTGTATCTATCATCTCAATATCAGTATTGTAGCCTTTTCTATTAGACCCCTGGCTTTGGGATAAGAGACTTACCAAAGCTGAAAATATAGCCATCTCTGAAGTTCTGCTACTCTTATAATGGCATACTGTTCTTAATCTTCAGTTGTGTCTGTTGTACAACTGCAGGAGATGGGGGAATCTCTATAATTAATTCAAAGGGGCCCTTTGAACTCTCTCATTCTACTTCACATTGCTGATTACTAGAGCCATCTCATCATTTTTACTTTAAATGAAACAGTAGTACTTAGTAACACACATTCAATATCACAGTTTTTATACTCTTTCCTTTATGCTTCTCAAGTGCAAGTGATAGTTTCCCATTTTCCCAGTCTCTTTTCACCAGAGGTGAAATCTCTTTTTAAATTGTTTTTAGTGTTTGTTTATTTTTGAAAGAGAGACAGAGAGACCACAAGCCAGGGAGGGGCAGAGAGAGAAGGAGACACAGAATCTGAAGCAGGCTCCAGGCTCCAAACTGTCAGCACAGAGCCCGATGTGGGCTCAAACCCACGAACAGTAAGATAGGTCATGACCTGAGCTGAAGTTGGATGCTTAACCAACCAAAGCTACCCAGGTGCCCCCTAACCAGAGGTGAAGTCTTAAAAATTGCATTGCTATTGCATGCCATGGTCCACCAATACTTTACCTACTACCAGTGATAGAATTCTCATTATAGGAGATCCAATTCATCTTTAGAGTCTACTCTTTAAAAATGGACTAGTATCAATCAGACTGGCACTGCAGTCCTGATATCAATTGTATTAGGTCTAGCCTTTTAGAAGCAGAGCCTGTGGGGGCGCCTGGGTGGCTTAGTCGGTTAAGCATCCGACTTTGGCTCAGGCCATGATCTCATGGTTCCTGGGTTCGAGCCCTGCGTTGGGCTCTGTGCTGACTGCCAGCCCAGAGCCTGGAGCCTGTTTCAGAGTCTGTGACTCCCTCTCTGACCCTCCCCTGCTCACGCTGTCTCTCTCTCTTCTAGAAATAAATAAAACATTAAAAAAAATTAAAAAAAAAAAAAAGCAGAGCCTGTAGCAGGGATTCTTGTGCAGTTGATTTATTGAAAGAGTGCCCTTAGGACAAAGTGAGGGAAGCAGAATTGAACAGAAAAAGAATAGAAAGAAGGAAAATGCTAAGATATTACATGGCTTTAGTGGGAGAGAATCTTCAATCTGATCCTACCAGGAGCTCTGAAGTACTAATTTACCCACAGAGTTGATCTCACCTGAGGGACGGAGGGGAAAAGTTGTGTATAATTTCCTTGGCAAGGTGGCTCCCATTTGGCCAAAGCCAATTCTGTAGACAAGAGTCAGCTTTAGCAACTGGGGGATGGACACACCATTTCAGGTAAAGGGTTCCAGGAGACACACCTATAGGCTGCACTACTTAGAGGGATGCATCCAATACATGGTAATCAGGGGAAAGGCGACTGGAAATAAATGGTTAATATTGCTCCCACCATCCCATCTTCTGTCAGTGCCTCGCCTTAGGAAAATGCAGCTAGATGCAGACAAAGAGGTTTCTATTGATGTATTCTATAAGAGGCACCATCCTAGGGCAAAGGGCAGAGAGGTAAAGTGGAGAAAAGCGACTCTAAAGGACAAATGAAAGATATCTCTTACTCAAAACAATATTATATTCAATAATGACTTGAATATATTTTATCTTGATAATCATATATATGAAAATTAAAATCAGAATATAAGTACCTCTTTCTAGCCTTCAAATTGACAACAGGATTAGTATTTGTGGAGGAATTAAGCTTTCTTATACATATTTGATGAGAGAGTCAATTTAAAAAAATTCTGAATTTAAACTTGGCATTCCTTTTCAAACATTCTAAAATTACATTCATTATTTAACTTAGAAATTATACAGAGATTTACCCTACGAACATGTTATGGAATTTCAACAATATTTAGAGAAATTCAACTCCCCAAAATATCCTAGAAGTTGACTCTAAGATTGAGCTCTAAGAGGACTTACATTATTGTTTATAGTAGGGGAGGAAAAAACCTTCCCAGTTGATGTTTAAGAAAACAAAGCAGGTTTTAAACAGTCAGCATACAATTATCCAATTTTATTAATTTTTAATGACAAAATTTTCAAGAAGTTAATGTTTGGCTGGGTGCCTGGGTGGTTCAGTCAATTAAGCAACTGAATCTTGATTTTGGCTTAGGTCATGATTTTACAATTTGTGAGTTCGAGCCCCACATCCGGCTCTGCACTGATGTGCTGAACGTGCTTGGGATTCTCTGTCTCCCTCTTTCTCTCTGCCCCTCCCCTGCTCTCTCTCTCTCTTAAAATAACAAAAAAATTTAACAACAACAACAACAAAAAAGAAGTTACCTTGTAAAGGCTTACCTTTACAAATGGGGAGGGTAAATTGAGTTTCAGGGTGCAAACTCTGAAATTGAAACAAAATTGAAATATAAGAAGGAAAAATATAAATAGCCCAGACATAAATCCAAACACAATTTTTGAGGCAACCTGTACTCAACTTTGAACTTTTGATCAATTGTCTCTTACAACATTTAACTTAAAAAGAAGCCCCAACCTATAGGAGATTTCATATGAGTATCCTTATTGGGTAAGTGCAAACAGTACTTTGTAATCCCAGAAGCCTACAAAATGCTTTCAGCTCTTTCAAGTTTTTAGGACCTCACAAGAGCAATGATATTCATATGTTACCCAACACTCTTTACCCAACTTTGCTCAGAAAGCAGTTATGCTTCTGTTCTGTGTCCACTGACCTGTTTGATTGGCTATTTGCCTAGCAGAGCCTACTTGATTAAATTCATGTGGCCTTTAATCAGAACTGGTTTTGGCCAGTGATATCCCAACAATATGATATAAAAACTTCAGATCTACCTGCTTTCCATTCATCCAATTCCACATATATTTAACAAATGTCAGCTACGTTCAAGTCACTGTCAAAATGTTAGGAAAATTTGGAAAAGACAAGATTCTTGGTTGTTCTTTCAAAGCAGTGCTGAGCTTGTCCTTTTGATTGACTTTCTATTGACTAGGCTGTTTTATGACTCTAAGGGGCAGAGATTAACTTGTAGATTTATGTTGGGTCAAGATGCAAATAAGTTCTTTCCAGTGGAATAATCACAAAGATTAAGGTTTATTGTATGTTGACCAGTTTTGTGTCTTATCCAGCAATCTTATCCTCTATTCCTCTATTTAATAGGTCCTTAAATTCTATTGAACCAGGTTTAACATTGCTCCATTAACTAATAGGTTAAATAATCTTTGACATATGTTCATTTTACATTTTTATGAGAGACATGTTATTACCTTCTAGAAAGTTATACATTAGCATTTTCCTACCTAGGTGCTATGTCTCTGATTCCTTATTAAAACTGAGACCACCTTAGAAGCTATCAATAATAATACAGAAAGATACGTCATTCTGCTGAAGGTGATTATGGTAGTTGTGTTGGTGTTTGCATGTCAGAAGAAGAAAGAAATGAGAATGGTAATTGATACAGGTTTAAAGAAAATATTCCAGATTGGAAAAAGTAGTGCATGTGTCTAATTAAAAACTTTTAAAGCGCATTGTTTCTGTAGTGTATATTTAAATGGTTTTTCATAGTTGCCATTGAACTTTTACAAATCCTATCATATTTATTCTTACAAATTTTCCTATTGCTGCTTTCCTCAAAAACTTTTGAGAAACATGGAAAGAATGTTTCTCTAGTGACCAAATGAATACAATGATACAATGTGTTTCTCTACCTACACAAAGGAGAATCCTGTAAAAGAATAATAGTCTCTTTAAGTCACACAGTTCTTGGTGACAACCAAAGTCTTCACAATTAAATTTCTCGATGGAAAGTTATTAAATTACTAGATAATTTTTAGAGCAACAACCAGAGTTAAAACTGTAACCATTGAAATCAATTCGGTGAAATAAATGCATAGCCTTCTATTTAATGCAAGATAACAGAAATATGCACCGAAACCTAATGACGCCTGAATCTCCATCAAGTCTAACATGAACTTAATGCAAAAGATTTTACTACATTGTCAGCCCGTCCACTTTGCCAAGTATTTAATACTAAGAGATTTTTCCATAGAGTGATTACAGCTGTGTTTCACATTTAGATTTCTGTTTCTGGACAGTTAACTATCAAAATTACTTTTAATTTAATGACCTGCCAATGTCTGGATATTGCATTTGTTCTTCTCCTAGAGGAATAGTGTATATCTATATAGACTCATTTTTTTTTCATTTTAGTAATTCTTTCAGCATAAGAGGATTTCTGCAAACATTTGCCTGAAGATATGCTCGATTAGACTATTTTAAAATTCTCATTCTATGAAGTTGTTTTTTTACTTGCAATTTTGCCATCTCTTCCTACTGGATAACTCTTTAAAAAATTGCTTTTACATTTAAAAATCCAAATTTGATATGATCATCTGGGATATTTGATATAAATGTTTAATAATTTTCTTCTCTGTATCCAGTTTAGACTTTGGAGTCTAAAGATTTAGTTTTAGGAATAATCTCACAGATCATAATATTATGCATTTAAGAAGACACTACCCTATTCTGTGAGACCTTTTTCCCTTGTCTACCATTTCAGACATTTGGCAAAGGTAGATGTTGACTGCCTGACAATTACAGTTGTGGGGGAAAAAATGTCATTGATGAAAGTGTGATGCCTTCTAGACAACTAGGTGACAACTATAATCAGATGCTTTTCTGGAAGCTTTTCTAGTTATAAAAACTGCAAGGGGTAAAAAAAATTACTTCACATTTACATTTCAGGAGAGGAACCAGTCTCAACCATTTTGAGACTTTTTGCTATTTGCAAAATCTAGAATTGATTCATTCTTCCCTCTGGTAATATTGAAGAATTAACCTTGATGAAGGTAGAAAAGACTGATAAGCGTTTAGAACGCCTGTCCTTAAAGTCCTCCCCCCACTCCAAATTGTAGTTTTTGGAGAAATGTCAGCACTTAAGCTTCTTTTATAGAAGTTGGAAAATACTCCAGTGATTTGGGATGATTCTAATATAATCTGAAATACTTAAAAATCAAAATGTCAAGACTAACCCTAAAAATCCCACCCTATGCCATGTTTGGATCTCAAGTAAAACATCCCAAAATAGTACTTAATTCAGACAGTCATTTCTTTAAGCTGGGATCTATTTCCTTGCAAATTCTACCCATTGTTTTTGATTCTGCCCCCAAATTGTTTTTCCTTATCTGTACCAGACCTGTGAATCACAGTGCTTGCTAGGGTCACAGCATCTTTTAAGGAAAGTTGTATCACCTGTGTATTTACTAAGAAGGTTATCTGGATTACCATATCTTGAAGCTTTAAATGTTTGTATACTTGATCACTGGGCATCCAACTCATGGCTAAACTGTCAACTTTGGCATGGTCTTGTGCCAAAAGATGAGTTAGGCCAATGGGATTCTCACTCTTGCATACTTCCATTGTGAATTATATAGTAGCTTGAAGCAGTGGGGAGTAGAAATGAAACCATCCACAGAGCAAAGATGAAACCTAGAGTATATGTTATCTGAAGCCTAAATAAAGGAAAGGAAAAGTACTCCAAGTAAGCAGAAACATTAAGATAGAAAAGCACATGTATAGAATAGAGGACAACAAATCTGGCTGATGGTGAAATAAAGAATACCCAAATATATTTTATATTTAACATCAGAAGGTAGAGGGGATAGTGATGGTAATAGTAGTAAAGCATAGATTGAAGGACAATGAGAACATATTCTAATTTCTGGATTTAGTTTGTTTCAATGGATTTCAATGTTATACCTCTTCTTGGATGTTTCCATGTAATTCCTGTCTAGCATATTGATTGTTATAATAACCACCATCCCTATTTTACTCTAGTTAATTTAAGAAAGGCTCTTTCTTTAAGTCCATTTATTTTGAGAGAGGGAGAGAGGCAGAAAGACAGGGAGAGAGAGAGAGAGAGTCCAAACAAGCTCTGCACCATCGTGTAGACCCCGATGTGGGGCTTGAACTCATGAACCATGAGATCATGACCTGAGCTGAGGTTGGATGCTCAACAGACCAAGCTGCCCAGGTGTCCCATGGCTCTGTTCTTTTTAATCACAAAAACCTAATTCAAACAACCTGAGACTTACTAAAACACCGGATGCCAGCTTTTAGGTCCCTATGGATCTTCTCTATGTCATACCAAATATTTCCTGTTACTCAAATCAGTGATGACAGTTTGATATTCATTGAAATGGTTCCTCATGGGTACTGTTTGAGAATATCAATGAGAGCGTTGCAACAAACTCATTAAGACGTGGCATTTCATGTAACCACAGACCTTTCAGCTCCTTGATGACTAAATTCTTGCTTGCAGTGGTGATACAAAAATAAAAGACATTCTGAGAAACAAAAGGGAAATAAAATTGTTTTGAAGTTATAGAATATGAGATGATAAAGTAAATTGCAAATAGGTGAAGAAAGTCCAATTGTAAAATGAATGATCAAGCATCTTCATTTTTTTTTTCTGGCTAAGAGAAAATACTGGAGGCCCAATTTATCTGCCCACCTCAGGGCAATAAAAAATTGGACAGAATGTATGCCACAGTGGTTTTCTGACATGGGACATCAAGCGACAAAGGCCAGTGATAGCTGACAGGAAATGAATGAGCTAAGTAATACAGTTGTTACCTCTTGGGAGAGTTTCCAGGCAGCGGTGCAGGGAGGGGGGATGTGGGAAGAATATGGGGTCTCCTTGAGTTCAGGAGCCAGAACTTGGAGTTCAGAAAGTCCAAACAATTCAAGGTCACAGAATAGTGTATTGAAAAGAGAGATGCCTGGAGAGCTTCAGAAATCTACAGAAGGTTCTATCCAGTCCCCAGCTGAATGTTGCTCAATGATGATATGTGATGAAACTATCCAAAACTGGAAAAATATCTCACACACACACACACACACACACACACACACACACACACACACACACACACACACCCCACGTGCATGCAAGGAAAAATTCTCAAAGTTCATACAGTATCCATATTCCCACCAGCCGAAGTAAAGCTCTTCCTAGCCCAGTAACATTGGGTAAAGTTCATCAAAGGGCTATTTCCTCAATTGTGAAGCAAAAATAACCTTACACTAAAAGCTTTTCTCTTGTCACCTAAAAAAAATCTTTAAAGGCAAGCTTTGGAATAATCAAGTTGATTCTATATAATTTAACCATGTCTCAGAGCAAAGCTAAGGATATTTATAGGAATATAAGATATCCAGCACACAAAAAGATCAAAATCACAATGGTTGTCATCCAGTCCTCAAGTGTCCAGACAAGGCAAGGAAGCAGAAAAATAGGACACATAATGAGAAAATTCAGTAGAAACATATATGGAAAAGACACAGGTGATAGAATTAGTTAGACAAACACATTTAAATAGTTATTATAACCTTATTCTATATGTCCAAAAAGGTAAGAGATTAAGCTTGTTAGACTTAGAAGATGTAAAAAGACCCTAATAAAACTTCTAAAATTAAAATTGTAATACTTGAAGTGAGAAATGCATTGAAGGTATTAATAGTATATTAAACATGTAGATGAAAGATTAATGAACATGAGAAAAATCAATGGAACTATCCAAAATGAAACACATAAAGAATAAAAGAAATGTGAACACTCCAGTCAATGAAAGCACGATATACATTCTTTTCTAGTGCATGTGAAACATTTACCAAAATGGGCTATATTCTGAGCCACAGGAGTTTCAGTTTAAAAGGACTTAAATTATACAAAGCATGTTGAGTGACTAGAAAGTCAGTAACCAAAATATATTGGGAAAGTGGCCAAATATTTGGAAATTAAATAGCACATTTCTAAATAACCCAGGGGTCAAAGAAGACATCAAAGGGAAATTACAGAGTATTTTGAAGTGACCAAAATAAAAGGAAGGCATCAAAATTTATGAGATGCAGCTAAAATAATATCTAGAGGTTAACTTATAGAGCTAAGTATCCTTACAAGAAAATGTTTTTAAAAGACTTGGGCTTCCAGCTTAAGAAACCAGAAAATGTAGAGCAAGTTGAACCCAGAGTAAACAGTAGAAAGATTTGAACAGAAATCAATGCAGCCCCAAATAGACAAACAGTAGAGGGGGAAAAAAATCAATGAAATTAAAAAGAGTTTCTTGGGGGCACCTGGGTGGCTCAGTCGGTTAAGCTTCTGACTTCGGCTTAGGTCATGATCTCACGGTTCGTGGGTTCGGGCCCCGCGTCGGGCTCTTTGCTGACAGCTAGCTCAGAGCCTGGAGCCTGTTTCAGATTCTGTGTCTCCCTCTCCTGTTCATGCTGTTTCTCTCTCGCTCTCTCTCAGAAATAAACAAAACATAAAAAAATTTTTAAAAAATAAAAAATAAAGAGGGTTTTTTTGAGAAGATAAATAACATTTATAAACCTCTAGTCAGAGAGATTGGGAAAAATTGAGAGAAAACACAAGTTACCAAATATTAAAAATGACAAGAGTGATTTTATACAAATGAAAAGAAATATTATAAACAACTTCGTGTCAATAAATTTGAAAACTTAGATGAAGGGAAAAATTCTTTGATGACACAAACAACCTGAAGGGTATTATTCTAAGTGAAATAGGTCAGAAAGAGAGAGACGAATACTGTATGGTGTCATTTATATGTAGAGTCTAACCCCTCCCCCCCAAAAAAAAGAAACAACAAAAAATGTTGAACTCAGAAAGAGAGTAGAATGGTATGGGGAGTGGGGGAAATTAGGACAGGTTGATCAAAGGATGCAGACTGTCAGTTATAAGATGATAAGTTCTGAAGATTTAATAGGTATGGCATCTATAGTTAATAAACTCTGTTGTATACTTGAAATTTGCTGAGAGAGTAACTGTGTAAGGTGATGGATATGTTAATTAACTTGATTGCAGCAACCATTTCACAATGTATGTATATATCAAAGTATTATATTGTACATCTTAAATACATTAGTATTTTGTCATTTTACTAAAGCTGCCAAAAATAAAGGTAATTTGAACATATACACACACACAAACATATATATGTGTCTATATATGTATACGTATATGTGTGTGTGTGTGTGTGTATATATTTGACATTGAATTTGTATTTAACAACCTTCACAGCATGAAAACTCCAGACCCAGAGGCATTACTAGTGAATTTTTGATTATAATGTTGGTTTCAGGGAGGTAGACATATATCATAACTTCTCATGTTATACTTGTTAAATTTGTACAGTTTTTGCATGCCAATTTATACTTCAATAAGGCTGTAAAGAAGAATCAACCATTTCTAAAAAACAGAAAATTAAACATTTTACTCAGGTTCAGGTTATTATTTTTTTACTTTTGGTACTTAATAGAATACCCTTTCCTTTTGTAGATTTCTCAATATGACTTTTCCCTTAGGTTATATTTCTTACATTTAGAAATATAGTGTTTAGCATTAACATAGCAATAATGCATTTAGCAATCTTCCATTAAGCAATATATTTAAGTCGTCACCACTACCACACTTTCTGTAGTAGGCACTCAATATTTTTTGAATGAATGAATGCATATTAAACTGGAAACAAAAAATATTTATTACGTTTATCTCTAATACTGCCCTTTTTTCCCTCCAGTATTCTTTAATTTTTTTTTATGTTTATTTATTTTGAGAGAGAAAGAGAGAGAAAGGACTTGAATGGAGGAGAGGCAGAAAGACAGGGAGAGGTTCCCAGGCTTGAACCCATGAACTGTGAGATCATGACATGAGCCAAAATCAAGAGTTGGACACTCACGGACTGAGCTACCCAGGTAGCCCCTCCAGTATTCTTTCATTAGGATTTTATATTTTTACTCTGGAACATTCTTATTTGTCAAGTTTAGGCATATCTCAATGGCTTTCGCTTAACCACCAGTTTTCAGTTATTGGATGATCTTATATAGGTTTGTGTCTCAGCTGTTATAGGAAAGCAAATGCCCATTTGGATTTCCCCTGATAAATAATTTATGTCTCATTTTTGTGTAAACCCTAGAGGACCAAAGGGAATTTTAAAAACTATTTTTCTTGCTTTCTGACTTAGTTATTTTTGACTCTGGCATAGGGAGCATGACTTTTCAAAGTTTCAGTCTGCCTAGAAATGGTATGACTAGTTTTTCAGAAAAATGAAATATATTTAAGTGATAAGGGGAGAGCAAAAAATAGTGGTAGGTTCCATTTCACAGATAGTGCTCTCAGAAAGGAATTGTAATAGATATTTCCTTTCAACAAACATTTATTGAGCAACTACATGTACAGGAAGCTATGGTGTTTGAAGGTAAAAAACTCTTTCCATTGCCCTTAAGGACTGACAGTCTGGGGTTCAATGGGTCAGAAAATGAGGTTGCAGTGCAGAATGGATTCAGGCAAGGTTTTGGAGTAGGAAGATCCGGATTTAAGTCCCAGTTCAAGGATTGAAACATAATTTTCTTTTGAGAAGGATGTGAGTTGAAATGGTTTTTTAAAAATAAATGTACTACAGTATTGTAAGTGTATTTTCTGTATGATTTTCTTAATAACACTTTTTCTCTAACTTTATTATAATGTGTTAAATGACTGTCTATGCTATCAGTAAGGCCCTCATCAATAGTAGACTATTAGTTTTTACTTTTTAGGGAGTCAAAAGTTACCTGCAGACTTTTGAATGCTTGGTGCCCCTCACCCCCTCTTTGTTCAAGGGTCACCTCTGTTCAAGGGTTCCTATCCCCTACCTGTAGGTCAGAGCTGAGGTAGTGAGGCAGCTTCAGTGCTGTTGGTTGATTGACTGTGTGGTTGGTAGTTGGTACAGGGATGAAAAGAGCAGAAGAGGAAGATTAAGTCTAGCTACATTATTTTACATAAGGAAATGAAATTAATAAATCATGCTGTTATGGCTGAATTTTTATTCATTATATATTTTAAGTTGTAGCATTCATTATAGAAACAGTGAGATTTTCAGAGAAAAATTCCACCATCTAAACGTGAAACTATGCTTATTTTTTTCCTCTCGTTCAAAAGGTTGAATAATGGGGCGCCTGGGTGGCTTAGTTGGTTAAGCGTCCAACTTTCACTTAGGTCATGATCTCGCGGTTCGTGGGTTCGAGCCCCCCGTCAGGCTCTGTGCTGACTGCCAGCTCAGAGCCTGGAGCCTATTTCAGAGTCTGTGTCTCCCTCTCTCTCTGACCCTCCCCTGCTCACGCTGTCTCTCTCTCTCTCCTAGAAATAAATAAAACATTTAAAAAAAAAAAAAAGGTTGAATAACCACAAACTGAGCAATTATCTTTAACATCTGTGTTCTGTTTGTTTGCCTCCCACAGAAAAGGTGAAGCTGTATGAGGCCAGTAAACCTGTCTATCTTGTTGATATGTTAACGGCAGTTTTTGTCAATGTAGTTCATTTAGAGTAGAAACGCAATAAATGTGTTGTATTAACAAATAAATGAGGGCATCTGGGTGGCTCATTCTGTTAATCTCTGATTAAGCTCAAATTGGTTTCAGCTCAGTCATGGTATCATGATTTTGTGGGTTCCAGCCCTGCATGAGGCTCTGTGCTGACAGTGCAGAGCCTGCTTGGGATTTTCTTTCTCCCTCTCTCTCTGCCCTCCCCCCACTCATGCTGTTTCTGTACTCTCAAAAATAAATAAACTTTAAAACAACAACAACAGCAAACAAATAAATGACTGGCCAAAATGAAGAATAATGTGAAAAGAACTTTGAAAATTTCATCATACACATCAACATTATTAAAAGTATTAAATTAGGTGGTTGTATGAAGCCAATACTTTATAGATGAGATAATAAATGCTATTATTTATTAGCTATTTTTGACATAGAAAGAATTGAACAGGCAGAAAACGACTGGAAAGAAGACAAATACTGAACATGGGAAAAAATCAAGGAAAGGGCATGATAAGAACATGTGACTTGTTCATGAATGGCATAATGAGAGAGCCCTGATCATCTTCATGTTTTAAATATTTTTTCCCAGAAACATCAAATTCCAAAATTGATCATTAGTCTGTTGAAATTCCTACCTTATATTCATTGCTGAAATTGAGAGGGAAGTTTTATTTACTTTCAGATTAAATCATATTTTTTCAAAGTAAATAAAAAGTTATGTAAGTTATATATAAAAGGACAAATCATTTTAAAAACCCGAATCAACATTTCCCTGCTCCACCTAGGTACCTATTCCCTCATACCAATTGATTTTCACTCTTTTATGAGTTTAATTTTGCTGTTTTTTAATTTTTGAGAGAGAGACAAAATGTGAGCGGGGGAGAGGCAGAGACAGGGAGACACTGAATCCCAAGGAGGCTCCAGGATCTGAGCTGTCAGCACAGATTCCGACATGGGGCTTGAACCTATAAGCCGTGAGATCATGACCTCGGCTGATCTCAGATGCTTAACTGACTGAGCCACTCAGTCCCCCCTAATTTTGCTGTTTATTCTTGTATTAAATATTTTATTCTACCAATCCTATAACTTCTTGACTTATCAGTTTTAGATATTATCAATTTGATATCTTCCAGAATGTACAGTCTATTTGTGAAATGAGGACAAATATTTAGCTGCTTTCCCCACTGCAATCCTAAATTTCTCTTTTCTGTTTTTCCAATAGTTATCTTTTAGCTTCTTTGCTGTGTCAAAAAGCAGTGTCTGTATTATTGTAACTGTTGTTTTTTGTTCAGACACAGAGTATGCCATCAATACATTTCATGGTTAAAAATTTTTATACTATTTTTTTCTACTTGCTATCATTTGAGGTATTTTCTACTGTTTTGTGTCCTCAGGTTCCCACAGCTTTGTGCATTATGAATATTTTTGCCCCTTCACTCAACGCATTAATTGATAGTTTGCCTGGATATTCCTTAGAGACCTCATGTTGCCTATCCTCAACTGAATTAGGTGTTTTGTGGGCCCTGCTCTGTAGTCATTATTCTAGAACTTTCTTTTATGATTCCCCTCGTTTCATGAATTGTCTCTGTTTTGTTAACTAGGGATTCTGGAAAAATTAACTTTTAGAAAGTCAGGTCTGTAGGGAAGATATGAAAGATGCAAAAGACTCCAGAAGTAGTCTAGTCCAATTCTTTCATCTTATGGATCAGGACACTGAGGTTTAGAGAACTAAAGTAACGTGCCCAAGATCTCTGAAAGGGTAGTGGCAGAGTAGGAACTCTAAGTGTCTCAGGCCCAGAGTTTTCTCAACACCTGTAGAACCCAGATCATTCATTATACATGCAGGGAGAGAAACAGATAGTTTCTGGTGAATCCAGAGTGTGGAGGTTTAAGTTTGAGTCTTTTCTATGGAACTTATTACTTTTTTTTTTCTGTATCCTATGTCCCATTCAGTTTTTTAGAGATGTTCTGATAGATATCATTTGTTGAAGAAGGTAAATAGACCTTTGCCTTATATTTCCACAGTGAGAGAGTTTCCTGAAATTCCAATAGTGATAGACCCTCATTTTGAGTAGCTTGGTTGTACATTTCAGGAAATGATATCTGTTAATGTTTCTGGGCTCAGACATGGTTAGAGATTGATGAATTGAGATTCTTATTAGTTTTAGTCTCTCTCTGTGTATGTGCGCTTTTGATTTTTTTAAAATGATACTCAGTAAGGAAATATGCAATGTGACTTTCTAAGTCAACACTGTGATATTCATGTATTGGCCTCTCTAGTGCCACTTTCAGATAAGCATCATTGCAGCCATGATTAACATAGCCAGAAATGTTCCAAACATCTGTGCAGCTATGACAACCACCAATTAACGTGTGACTCCAGATGTTCCAAACTCAGAACTACAGCCCTTCAAGGTGGGTGCTGCATGGAGTAGATTACATCAGAGCTGCCAGTTTTAGCCTGTCTTGTGAGTGTTTATACCAAGGAATCATTGGCTCTCACAAGCCTACAACATTGATGTCCAAGCTAATTGCAGTCATAGTTCACATAGCCCAGAAAAGAGGAAAAAAGGGCTGCCTTAGATGGATCCGCCCTTCACTGAAGCTCATGTGGTTTACCAGTAAGGATGGAAAAGCAGTTGGAAGCAACATTTCAGTCCATCGATGTATTTCCTGCACACTGCACCTTCCTTCCCAGTCAGATATTGTCATGATTTCAGAAAAATAAGCAAACTGCCCATCAGGAAAAGTTTGTCAGTATTCTATTTCCATCCAAAAGAATATTCATCCACAGAATTTGAGAGAGTATATACTTTATTTTCACATATACTGTCTCCTGAAGTCCAATGAGAGCAGAGTTGTTAACTAGACATTTAAATGGTCTATGAAGAGAAAAATGTTAATTTGTAAACTTTTGCCCAATGCTTATGTAAACATCAATAGATAGACATTCTGACACCAATAGATTCCAGAGCACAGCCTGGAATTCCAAAGATTAGTAAAGAGATCCAGGAAAGGAGACGTGGGCTTGCTCGTGTCCAAAGGGCACTGAGAATTTGCTGGATAGTACTATAAATTATGATTCCTATTGTGAGTGGGGGTCTGACTTTATGTATGGCATTTATTAAAAAGTTTTATTTTTCTGGACTTGGACTTCAGTCACTGAGAATTAATATTGTACAAGAGCTATTTTGATATATCTGATGTCTAATTAAATATTTACCCACAGGATAAGCAGAAGGAATCCTCAGTCTGCACTTCAAAGGTGGCAGAATTTGGTTTGCTAACATCTTCCCTGAACTGTTCTGCTGAAGGCCTTGGGTCCCTTCTTCTCCTACCACCTTTCCTGGTATAAGTATTGGCCACATAAGTTAGACTTGCTTTATACTGGACCTCATCCATGCTCTGAGGTGGGGCTGGGTCTTGGAGATGTGGCAGGTAGGGAAGTGGCTCAAGTAGAGTAAGGATTTATTCTGTGTTGGGATGAAAAAGAGAAATCTGTTTCCCTCCTATAGAAAAACTTACTTCCAGAAAGTAGAGTGCCAGTTGCTGGAGAGGAAGAGCTTGAAGTTTTCTATATTTTCTGCTTCTATTCTTTCAGTGGTTAGTTAATTTAAAATGTGTGAGTTTAATCAATGCCTCCTCCTCCCCAAGATAGTTATTTATCTTCCAGTGCTGAGGTCCATGCATGATTATATGGGAAAGAGGTAGGATCCTGGGATGGATTAAGATCATCGTTGATGACTTCTTTCTTGCTGTACTGTGATTCTATATAGCAAATTAAATTTGTGTGTCCCTAAGGTTCCAATAATCTGGTCCAAAAACTAGAAATCTATGCACTCATTCAAAGGGCTTACTACTGCCTCCTGCTTTGTTGATAAACTGTAATCATAATTGTTTCTTGGGTCACTTTCGGAAGTGTTAAAACTCATACCATTTCATGTCATTTTTTTCCATTCTGAGTTTTCCAAAATCATTCTTTATTAGTTTTCTATTGTTACTACAAAAAATAACCACAGATTTAGTCATTTAGAGAACCAGATTTATCATTTTATAGTTCTATCAGTTAGATATCTGATCCAGGTCTCCTTGGGTTAAAATCAAGCTGTTAGCATCTGTGTTCCTTTCTGAAGGCTCAAGGAGATACATCATTTTCTTTACCCTTTCCAGCTTCTGGAAAGGCATACTCCTTGGCTTGTGACCCCTGCCTTCCTCATCCTCAAAGCCTGCCTTAGCTGGTTGAATCTTTTTTTTTTTTTAATGCTTTATTTCTAGGAAAGAGAGAGACAGTGCGAGCAGGGGAGGGTCAGAGAGAGAGGGAGTCACAGACTGAAACAGGCTCCAGGCTCTGAGATGGCAGTCAGCACAGAGCCCGACGCAGGGCTCGAACCCACGAACCGCGAGATCATGACCCAAGCGAAAGTCGGACGCTTAACCGACTAAGCCACCCAGGCACCCCTGGTTGAATCCTTTATATATGACATCACTCCAACATTCTCTCTGCCTTCTTTTTTCATTAAGGACCTTTGTGATTACATTGGGCCCACCCAGATAATCCAGGACAATCTTCCCATTTTAAGGTCAACCATTATCAACCTCAATTATGTCTCTAAATTTAATTCCCTTTTGCTATATAATCTAACACATTCACTGGTTCTGGGGATCAGTCTGCCACATACTCCATCTCTTTCCTATGCTCCAGATGCACATATTCAACTGTTTATCCTGCTTAACCAGGACATCTCACCAACTCCTTGATCCGAACTCATGTTCTTTCCCAAGAAGAACTTTTCTTCATCAAGACTTTCTTATATTGATGGTAGTATGGTTATTCTCATATTCCCTCAGGCTTAAGGTCTCAGAATCATGGTTGAATTTGTTTGTTTATTTTCTCTATTTTCCATCTAAATCAAGTGTGACACCAATTTTGTCTACTCCTATAGTGTTTCTGAAATCTGTCTCTTTACTTCAAGTCCAACTGCCAGAACTAGAATGAGGGTCCTTATTATAGCTAAACCTATTTTAAAAATTTTTTTTTTTTTTTTAATGTTTTATTTATTTCTAGGAGAGAGAGAGAGAGAGAGCAGGGGGAGGGTCAGAGAGAGAGGGAGTCACAGACTGAAACAGGCTCCAGGCTCTGAGCTGGCAGTCAGCACAGAGCCCGACGTGGGGCTCGAACCCACGAACCGCGAGATCATGACCTAAGCGAAAGTCGGACGCTTAACCGACTAAGCCACCCAGGCGCCCCGTAGCTAAACCTATTTTAATAAACTCTTAACTAGTTTCTCAGTCTTCACCCCTGTCCTTCACCCCTGCCCTCCCCATGCTTAAGTCTATCCTATACCTGCCATTAGATGGAGCCCTAGACAATTTTGGTCATGCCACTCTCATTCTCCCTCTTGGATATCTTTAGTGCCATTCCCCTTACTGTAATATCCACTTCTTTCCACAATATGGTCACAACGTACTTTCCATGCACACTTGGCTACAGTTAATTTGAACATTAAATGTCATTCTCATTTAATCCTTCAAACAACAGTTTAGGCGGGCCTGGGTGGCTCATTTGGTTAAACATCCAATTCTTGATTTTGGCTCAGGTGATGATCTCATAGTTCATGGGACTAAGCTTCATGCTGACAGCACAGACCCTCCTTGGGATTCTCCCTGCTCTCCCTCCACTTCCTCAGGCTCTCTCTCTCTCTGTCTCTCTCTCTCTCAAAATAAACAAACTTATAAAACAAACACAACAAAACAACAACAGTGTTGGGTGGGCTTTTGATGCCTATTTGAGGCCTAGAGAGATTAAGCACCTTGACCAAGGTCATCTAGTATATAAGTAGCAGAATGGAGACTGAGATCTGTTTATCTGACATGCATTGCTGTTTTTGTGGTAACTCTATCTCCTACTACTTCTATAATATGCAGACCAGGATGGGCCCTCATTTTTACCCAAGCTTTGTCAAGGTTCAGTTTTTTTGCTATTGCTTATGATGTCTATTCTTCCTAGACTCCTTTATCCTCAAACTATTCCTGCTGACCAGTTAAATCATCCTTAAGGCCCATTTTATTAGTTGTGATCTTCATGGAGCTGTTGTTATTGCTTCTTACATTGATCTTATTATATCGTTTTGCCAAAACTTATTGAGACTTGTATTTAAGTTATCTGGTCTCTTGATTTAAACCACCATCTCCTTGTTGGAATTTTCTCTAAAGTTTGGTACTTGGACTCTGGAGCCACACTTCCTGACTTTTAATCCTGACTTTGCTTTTATTGATTGTATGACTTTTAGCAATCGATCAATAAAATGGGTTGGATTTTTGTCTGTAAAATGGGTTGGTTTAGTAGCACCATTCTGTGGACTGTTGTAAAAATCAAGTGAATTAATATTTATAAAGCCCTTAGAATGATCCATCTGTCTCTAAGTCAGCAATGTTAGCTTATGGTTATAGTTATTACCCTCTTTTTTTTTTCTTTTTTATTTCTAGGAGAGAGAGAGAGAGAGAGAGAGAGCAGGGGAGGGTCAGAGAGAGAGGGAGTCACAGACTGGAACAGGCTCCAGGCTCTGAGCTGGCAGTCAGCACAGAGCCCGACACGGGGCTCGAACCCACTAACCGCGAGAGCGAAAGTCGGACGCTTAACCGACTAAGCCACCCAGGTGCCCCTAGTTATTACCCTCTTAGTTTTTGCATTACACCCTTTCCCAACACACAGGACACTCATATGTTCATATTCATATTCAAATAGATTTTCAGAATCTATTTCAGTCTAATTTGGGGGGTAATCATGCAAGTAGCAAAAGTATAAATTTAAAAAAAGAGATAAAATTGTATAATTAGATCATTTGTAAAAATCTATTTCTTTATAGCTGTGCTACTATTATATTCCAATATTCTGTATTCAATCTTGTCTACCTTTCTGTATGGTTCCCTTTTTAGTGTCATATGACTATGATTCTCTCGGTTTTATAATATTTTTTAAAATATTTTTATTTATTTCTAGGAGAGAGAGAGAGAGAGACAGCGTGAGCAGGGGAGGGTCAGAGAGAGAAGGAGACACGGACTCTGAAATAGGCTCCAGGCTCCGAGCTGGCAGTCAGCACAGAGCCCAACGCGGGGCTTGAACCCACGAACCGCGAGATCATGACCTAAGCGAAAGTCGGATGCTTAACCGACTAAGCCACCCAGGCGCCCCTCAGTTTTATAATATTGATAGAGATTCAAAAGCACCTGTTATTCTTGCATGTGACACCAAAGGTCAGAAAGGTCACCACTATGATAGAAAAATTAATTAAGGTTCAAATTTATTATGTAAGAATATTGGTCAGAATTCAATATGATGTTTTAATAAAAGAATTCAAAGCTTTGCAGCTTTAGTTTCATAATCAAATTGTATATACATAGGGCAGGGGAGGCCTTGATTCAAAAGAAGTTTATATAGGGGCGCCTGGGTGGCTTAGTCGGTTAAGCGTCCGACTTTCGCTTAGGTCATGATCTCGCGGTTGTGGGTTCGAGCCCCGCGTCGGGCTCTGTGCTGACTGCTCGCTCAGAGCCTGGAGCCTGTTTCAGTCTGTGACTCCCTCTCTCTCTGACCCTCCCCTGCTCACGCTGTCTCTCTCTCTCCTAGAAATAAAAAAAATAAATAAATAAATAAAAAAAAAGAAGTTTATATAAAAATGATATATCTAGAAAATTAAAATGGCTGTTGAGGTAGGCATTTTTTGTACACAAACCCAACATCCATTCTCCATACTTTCTCTTCGGTTGTGTTTTGTCAGCCTTCTTTCCTGCTATAGGTAGGTATGTGATGGATTTCTTGCTCATGAAATGTGAACAGATGACTGTTAGGCAGGGGTATTCCTCAGCAAACCTTTGTTTTCTTTATTAACAGAACAGCTGTTGATGGTGGCGTATATTTATTTCTTGTTTATGCCTCAATGGTTTTGATTCCTGGAATTGTGGCACTAAACTTGTAATCATTAGGGGAAAAATATGCCAAAGGAATTAGAGATGTGGGGCTGATATTTTGGAGATGCTGAATCAATGCTAGGAGATGCCTATCTTTAGATTGCTTTTATTATATAAGAGGAAGAAATGTATCTTTTCAAAGTCACATTTATTTGGATTCTTTAGTTACTTCCTACTGAAAACATACTTAATCAACATAACTATTAAACTCAAAACAAACAGTTATTAGTGACTAAAAATCAAACACAACCTTAGGTTGTGCAGCTGGAAGTAGGATGTACAGTCTTTGTAATTAATACTGTAATAATCACAATTTTTTACCATCTGTAACATTGAAAAAAAGGAATATCAGAGTCCATATTAAGAGAGGTAATAGTAGGGACTCAGGGACTTGTGCTTGAGCTTAGACTATTTCCTTCTCTTGCTTATTTTTTGGAATATTATGTGACCAGATGTTATGCAAATATATACTGTTACACACAAAAAGACAGCCAATTTATGTTTTTAGATTCTTCTAAGATTTTTGCACAACCAAGGAAATATGGAGAAGTAATATAAAATAAAATATGCCATGTTTCAAGTCATAAAGGATGGGCTTGAATATCGAAGTCCTCATTTTCTAGCTATGTTACTTAGGGTAAATTCTATATTTTCTCTGAGGCTCAGTTTTCTCACCTGTGAAATGGGAATACTAGTAGTGGTAATAAACTCACACCATGGATACGAAGATTAACTGAAATATGACAGTAAAATGCTTAGCACAGTAACATTTTACTAAATGTGGGTTGTGAGGGTAGTAATCTCTTCAACCTCTCATCTTTTAGGCAAAACTTTCATACTTCTCTCTTTCTTCTCCAACCTACACATACTCTACTTCACACAGAGAACACTAAAGCCGCCTGAAGAGAACTTTTATAGACTTCCATCAACACATCTACCCTCCTTCCACCATCTGTTTCCACATACTCTCTTCTTGACTGTGAACATAAATGAATTAACTATGCTCCTATTTAAAGCTAATCTTTCCACTTTTATACTTGATGTCATGTCTCTTTGCATCATCCAGAACATTGTATCAGCAGCACTCCCTTCTTTTCTATTTTCTCAAGTTATCACTCCCTATTGGATCATTCCCCCCAAATACACACATGCTATTTTTATACCCTCTTAAAACCAACAAATCAACTTCCCAGGATGTCTTTCCAATGACACCTATCATTCCAATTCTTTGCTTCTCTGGACAGCTGTTATCTATAGTCCTTTTCTTTAAATACTTTCCCCCTTCTCCCTTGAATCCACCTCAAACAGGTATTTATTGCCTTCCGCCAAAAGCATCTGATGATGATCACGAGTGACTTCCATATTATCAAATCCAATGATCAATTATCAGTCCTCATTCTACCTGACATTTGAGCCAAATGTTCACCACATCCTTCTTGATACAGTTCCTTCATTTTTCCAGGTTATAGTGTTTTCCTAGTTTCCTTTTTACTGCTTCTATCTGGCCCCACTTCCTCTCCATTTCCTAAACTCTTGAGGTAAAAATCCCCATTGGCTTAGGAATTTATTATTGAATTCCTAATTTTTGCCAAGGTAAAAATATAACATTGATCCTTGAAAAACTTGGGAGTTAGGGGCACCGACACTCACTGAACTAATAATCTGTGTATAACTTTTGACTCCTCCCAGACTTAACTACTAATAGCAACTGTTGACTGAAAGCCTTACTAATCACATAAACAGTTGGCATATATTCTGTGTGTTGTATGTGTTATGTACTGTACTCCCATAATAAAGTAAGTTAGAGAAAAATGTTATTGAGAAAATCGTAAGGAAGAGAAAATACATGTACAGTACTGTACTGCATTTATATTTTTAAAAATCCATGTATAAGTGGAACTACACAGTTCAAACCCACATCGTTCAAGGGGCATTGGTATATGCTTTTAGGCGGTTCAAATCAAAACTTGACAACAAAGCAAACGTAAAGTTCCTAAGCAAGCCACTTCAGTCTGTTCTGTAAAAATTGGGATAATGAAGACAGATTTGAGGATCAAATGAGTTAGTGTATGTGCAAGTATTCTACATACTACAGACAGCTTCTTTGTATTTTTTTAACATGTCATCATGGTATAAGGCAATGATCATGAGCATGCATTTGGTATGTTCTGTTGGCATTCAGAGGAAGAAGGTCAGAGGAGTGTATTCAAGGCTGGGACTTGGAGAAGTAGTAGAATTTTGACTGGGGAAGAATTTCCCAGGTAAAAGGAATAGATGGTAGAGTGGGAAAAGAATAGATTTTGTATACAGATATAAATGGCTTGAATCAGGACTCAATCCCTTACATATTTGCTACATATTTCAGGCACATTTCTTCATCTTTTGGTATCTCATTTTTTTTTTTTCTACAAACTGGTTCCAGGAGGGACTTTGCAATACTATATTGAGACGCATGTTGTTAATGTCTGGAGCAATGTTGGCTCTCAGAGGAATTTTGGAGAAGTCACTAGAATGTAAAAGATAACAGTCCTGGTTTTGAGTTAGGTGTAGAATCGCATCCTAGTTGTATTTCTACAAGCTTTCCACACATTTTTCAATCTAAATGTGTTACCACATACATAATTATCTCATTTGCTCTAAGAGTTAAATATGATAGTATGTGTGAAATACCATGTACAGTGATAGGCATGCAAAATTAATTGGAGCCTCAAAAATATTATCTGAATGTTACCAGTAAGTATAGAAAATGAGAAAAGAAAGATGGCATTAGTGCTCTTTAGGATAGAGACTTGGGACTTCTCCTTTTGGGAACTGGGGACCATGAAATGTTTGGAACAGGGGAAACAAGTGATGATTTTTTTTCCTGCCAAAAAATGGAAGCGTGAAATAAAAAGAGGGGAAACTAAACTCCTTTTGGGATACATAAATCTGGAAACAACACATAATGTTTCAGCTCTGCAACATTTGATACAAAAGCCTTCCATTCAGATTGAAAATGTCTGATTATTTCACCCAGAATTCACTGTTACAACTGTGTCATTCCAATTAGTTATCTCTGGAGAGGAAATCTCGCCAGACAATATGATTAAACCCAATCAGTACAGGTGCCAAGCACTCAGAACATATTAAAAATGACATTTCCACTTATTTTATAGCATAAATGTTTGTCTTCTGGCATTTCTCAAATGTGAGCATTCAAAGGAAGTCTTTGAAACAGCATTTCAGGACGGAGGGTTAATGATAAAGAGCAACCTAGACACAGGTTACTTGATGTAAGAAAACCATGTTTTAACAATTAACTTTTGATGTCTCAAACAGTGACTTGTGCCTTACAGAAAATTGATTTCCAAATACCAATATCTCTGCCTGAAGGAGGGAGAAAGTAGCAAATAAAATTCTGTGACACCTGGTACAATTTTTAAAAAGATGTAATTATTGCTACCAAATGTGAAATACCCTGTTCAATAAAAGAGAGGTTAGTCAAGGTATAGGAAGTAGCTATTATGGGTCAGGTTTTAGAAAAATCACACTGAACTGCACATGGTTTATTGTCATTTATCATTTAATTTTAATTTCCTCCACTGAAATGTTACAAATGAGATAAATAAGGACTTCGAAGGGAGTTGGTGAGAGGGATATTAAAGGAGAATCGGTGGTAAGATTTGGCTTTCCATATATGTTCCTAGTTCATGCTGGTGACCTACTTCTAGCTCCTGATACTCAACCATTGTGATTTCTCAGCCTGCTCCATCTGTCTTTGGTTAGTTTGGAGAACTGATGCTCAGGAAATACTCAGCCAAGGAGGGATGAGAGATGGAGGATGGGTAGCTCAGCTCCCTTGCTTCTTATGTGGGACTATTCTGATTGTATTCTCTCTTGTCCCAAAGATTCCCAGTAGAATTCTCATTGCCCATATGGTAGCATAATCATAATGTACCCTGTCTCACCCACTTTTCTTTTCTTTTTTTTTTCTATTTTTTTTTAATGTTTTATTTATTTCCAGGAGAGAGAGAGAGAGAGAGACAGCGTGAGCAGGGGAGGGTCAGAGAGAGAGGGAGTCACAGACTGGAACAGGTTCCAGGCTCTGAGCTGGCAGTTAGCACAGAACCCGACGCGGGGCTCGAACCCACAAACCGCGAGATCATGACCTAAGCGAGAGTCGGACGCTTAACCGACTAAGCCACCCAGGCGCTCCTGTCTCACCCACTTTTCTACCATTTATTCTGAGACCATCTCCTAAATAAACTGCTTTGACACAAATCTCTGTCTAAGAACTTAAGGAGGATTATTCCAGGGAGAGAGAAAAGCATGACTAGAAATGTAGAGAAAAGAGGAAGTGCAGCACAAGAAAGAAACTTTCAGCATGACTAGATTGTAAAGTACTAAGAAAAGGTACCAAGAAAAGGCTAGAGTTGAAGACTGAATGGTAAATGGGTATATCACATGAAGATTTCAGATATAGTGTAAAGAAGCGGGGCTTCATAGTACAAGAATTAGGAACATTGTGGTGTGTGCACTGGGGGAGTTGCATTGCAAATTGAAAGAAGGATGGAATTAAGAGAAATAGAGGACTGGAGTTGACAGTGATGACAGGATGTGATGGAGAGAAGAGTCAAGAATAAATGGAATTTTGACTCAGATAGATGACCATATTATACAAATCCAGGGGGTACCTTTTAAGTTATATTTTATGTAAATTATTCTTTCTCGATTACTGTAAAATGAATGGTTCTCTGTGGAGTTCTTCATTGCAGGAGCTCATTGGCTGTGCTGTGTTGAGCTAAGGAATATAGGAAAGCAGGAATAGATGAGATAAATTTTGTATGTGTTGAATCTAAGATACCTGTAGATATTTTAGTAGCTGAATCAATCTGGTGCCCAGGAGACAGGTTTCAGCTGAAGACAGAGATTCATAAATAATCAGCAGTATATTGGAGGCATAGGGATAATGAGATCAGGAAAAATACATGGGGTAAGTAGACAAAGAGGAGAATTCTAGAGAATCTGACATTTAAGATTTTTAAAAACACCTAAAATGGGGGGAGAGTAATATAGTATAGTAAGAAAGAATACCCAAAGAGCAGAAGGAAATCCAGAGAAAGTGACTTCACAGAAATAATTAAAAAATAGAATTCTATAGGAGGTAGGAAATGATCAGCAATGTCAGATACTGCCTAAGGTCAGGTGAGGTAAAAACAGAAATACCTGATGTCTTAGCAAACAATTCACTGAACATTTGACACAGCTGCCAGATTGCTGAGTAGTAAGAGGGAGGTTGATGGGTAGGATAAGGTTCAACAGGTCAAATAAATGAAGTTGCTGAGGGTATTGACAATAATGTTGTTAAAACTGGGGCACCTGAGTGGCTCATTTGGTTAAGCATCCAGCTCTTGACTTTGCTTCAGGTCATGATCTCACAGTTCATGAGATCCCCATGTTGGGCTCTGTGCTGACAGTGGAGAGACAGCTGGGGATTCTCTCTCTCCCTTTCTCTCTGTCCCTTGCTTGCTTGTGCAGTCAGAAGAAGGTGGTGGTGGGGAGAAAGTGGATGTATACATATACACATGAGAGGTTCTAAGGAAGTCAAGTAACTGAATATCTGGAGGTAGTTTAGTAAAGGAAGAGAAGGCTGTGTTTGAATACCTAGATCTCTGAATTTATTATTTAAGAGGTAGAATATATTTCAAGTGATGACAAAATGCAGCGAGTAGCTATCAAAGTGGGTCACAGACATGAAGAAGAATAGAAAACTATTAAAGAAAAACAAAGAACTGAGGATAAGAATGTTTTATGTCACTAGGTAGACACTGAAGTTTCTTAAGATACTGATAACAAAGAGGGTAAAGAATTCTGTAAATTAAACTTCTCAATCAGTGAAAGCCAAGATCAGGAACTTGTTTATGGACTGGTATAAGGGGGTGTTTACAGATAACAAAATGGCTTGAACATAAAATGAAGACAGTATTTTATACTTTATAGAGGTCCTGAGATGAGGAGGGTGATAAGAAAGAACAGGACGTCCTCCTGTCCTTAGCTATGACTAAGTATCTGCTTCTAGGTTAGTTCTTCTACCATAACAACAAAAAAATCTAAGTAACATACTGGTTACAGACATTGGGCAATAGGCAGCATAGGGCTATGATTTCAGAGATAAGGAAAGCACAGGAGGTGAGTCCTATAATTGTATTGATATATATATATATATTTTTTTTCCTGAAGATACCTTTAGAGCTCAGTGCAGAGGTGTGGAGCCTATCTCGAGTTAAGCACCTTGCTAAGCTGAGAAGACAGAGATCAGAATTCTGAATTATTGAGAAGACTAGATATCTAGCTTTTTAAAAAAAGTGTTTTATTTATTTCTGAGAGAGAGATAGCATGAGCAGGGGAGGGTCAGAGACAGAAGAAGACACAGAATCTGAAACAGGCTCCAGGCTCTGAGCTGGCAGTCAGCACAGAGACCGACGCGGGGCTCAAACCCACAAACCGTGAGTTCATGACTTGAGCAGAAGTCGGACGCTTAACCGACTGAGCCACCCAGGCGCCCCTAGATATCTAGCTTTTGAGCAGGCTGCCAGAAAGGAGGAAGCTGCACAAGAAGGGGAGTCACAAGTCTGTAATGGATGGAGCACCTGGGTGGCTCAGTCAATTGATTGTCCAACTGAGGCTCAGATCACGATCTCACACACAGTTCGTGAGTTCAAGCCCCATATCAGGCTCTGTGCTGACAGCTCAGAGCCTGGACCCTGCTTCAGATTCTGTGTCTCCCTCTCTCTTGCCCCTCCCCTGCTCATGCTGTCTCTCTCTCTCTCTCAAAAATAAATAAACATTAATTTTCTTTTTTTAATCTTCAGGGGAATTATCTGGATGTTTCTAAGAAATATTAAACAGTTCATGCTCAGGGTGATTCTATGACTATAGACTTTGCAGATAATAGATCACGGGGAGCTGTGAAGAGTAACTATTATTTCAAGAAAGACTTTGGAATTGTAACTAATAAAACTGAAAAAAAGGCCAAAAAAAGAAAGCTGATGCACTAATGAGATAATTTTCTAACAAATAAAAATTTAAGTCTTTAAAGGCATCAAAATCTATATTCTCTACAGTGTGGCATTTATAGTGTGTATCATGTGATCAAGTATTACTAGATCTGTGAATAAGCAGGGAAATATGACTCGAAACCAGGATAAAAAAAATGTCTGCAGAAATAGACAAGATGACAGAGATCTTGAAATTATGAGAAAGACTTTAGAATTTTATTATAAATATATTTAAGAATTTTATTGGAACATATAAACACAATAAGGAACTAAATAGGGAATATCAGTAGAGAAATGGAAATTCTTGACTCGAAAAATGTAGTCAAATCTGAAATGAAGTTTACTGGATAGGCTTACCTATAGATGGGAGATGTAATAAGACCTAATTATTAAACTTCAGGAGCTTGAACTTGAAGACTATTCTAACTGTAGCACATAAAGAGAAAAGGTTGAATGATGCTCACTGATCTGGCAATATCACGTGTTATATGTATAAGTGAAGCTACAGAAAAGAGAGAGAGAGAGATTGGAACAGGAAAATATTTGAATAATTAATGGCAGAAAAATGTCCAAATGTTATAAAAAATATCAGCTTATAAAACCATGAAGCCCAGCAATATCAAGTAAGATAAGTACAAAGAAAACTAAGGTATAGTTTGCTGAGATCTAATGATAAAATGAGAAATTTGAAAGCGACAGAAGAAAAGAAACACATTATCATACTACTGGGGAAGTGACAGAATGGCTACTGGTTTCTCATCAGAATGCAAGCTTTAAATCAGTGGATCTTTTTTTATGTTGAAAATAATGATTAAAAAAAACCCTCTCAAACTTAAAATTTATTTATTTTGAGAGAGAGAGAGAGAGAGAGCATGCAAGCAGGAGGGAAGGGAGAGGGAGACACACACACACACACACACACAGAGAGAGAGAGAGAGAGAGAGAGAGAGTCCCAAGCAGGCTCCATGCTATCAGTGCAGAGCCCAGCATGGGACTGGATCCCATGAACTGAACTGTGAGATCATGACCTGAGTGGAAATCAAGAGTCCATCTGAGCCACCCAGAAGCTATGAGAATTTATCATTAGCTTATTTGTAGCACAAGAAATGTTAAAGGGAGTCCTTGAGATTGGAGAAAAATGATTTATACAAGGGAATGAAGAGAGCCAGAACTGGTGAATATGTGTTCGGACATAAAAACATATTTTTTTTTTGCTTCTACATTTATTAAAGGGATGATTGGGTAAAGTGAAAATGATAATGTATTGTTGAGTTTCAAACACATGTACAAAGTAGATGTATTTCAAAAATAGTATAAAAGATAATACATGGATATTAAATTGAATTATACTGTTGTAATATTCAGAATTATATATATAGTGTTATAATATTAACTTGTAATAGACAGTGATCAACTGAAGTAACATATTGTCATCTCCACAGCATACACTAGCAAAAAATTCCATTGGGGAGATAAAATGGAATACTGAACGAATGCACACTTCATCAAAAAGAAAGCAGGAAAGGAGGAAAAATACAACAAAGAACAGATAGTTAAAACAGGAAACAATTGGGGCATGTTGGTGGCTCAGTCCACCAACTTTGGCTCAGGTCATGATCTTGCGGTTCGTGGTTTTGAGACCCATGTTGGGCTCTGTGATGACAGCTCAGAATCTGGAGCCTACTTCGGATTCTGTGTCTCCTCTCTCTCTGCCCCCACCCCCTGCTCATGCTCTCTCTCTCTCTCTCAAAAATAAACATTCATAATAAATTTTTAAAAATAAAACAAAAACAGAAAACAGTTGTTAAGACAGTAGTCTTATAGTCAACCACAACACTACATTAAATGTAAATAGATAAAACACTCTATTAAAAGGCAGAAATCATGAGCCTAACTAACAAAGCAAGACCTAACTAACTATATGCTATTTACAAAAGACAGTCATTATGTGTAGCATCAGATAGGTTAAAATGGTAGGAAAACATTATCAGAAAACACCAATCATAAAAAAACTAGATAAAAAAACTAGATTGTCTCTATTAATATCAGAGAAAGTAGACTTTAACCAAGAATTTCCAGAAGTAAACATGAGCATTTCATGATGCTAAAACAGTCAGTTCACCAGCAAGACAAAATAATCCTAAATGTGTATGTACTTAATAACAGAGCAAAAATATACATGAAGTAAAAACTGACAGGAATAAAGGGAGAAATAAATATATAATTAGAAGGGCTAACACTTCTCCAAATAAAAGACAAAGCAGACAGAATCAATAGGGATCTGGAATATTTGAGTATTTTCAACCAACTGAATTTGTTTGACCTTTACAATACATAATAACTAATGCCTGTGGAAATCCAGTGTTCATGGAGCATTTGATAAGAGTAGCCCATACATAGAACTTGAAGAGACTTGAGAGGGTTTCAGTATAAGTGACAACCTTTGTGAGAACCAAGTTTCAGAAAAGGCAGTGTGAATGAACTAATATGCTGGGAATAGATAAGTTTTCTTATGCTATTTTTTGATAGTATAAGGGTTCAGATATCACTAAATGATAGGAAACAGGGTAATAAGAGATTGAGTTCGGGAAAGAGAAGCTTGTAATAATAGAATCATGGCAGTATTAGATGAAAATAAAATACGAGATGAGCTACCGTGTTAAGTAGTGACCAAGGATAATTGGAATGTGTAGCATACTGAAATGTAAGACATAGTAGGCATTTCAAGAAAGGCTGACTCAATTATGCACTGTGGCATTAAAATCAAGACTCAGAAGCATCTGGTGACCACTGCCCCTACATGATGCTAGATGATCTTGCTGGTCCTGAAGCTTTTGTAGTATTCTCTTGATTTTTATCGGTATTTGTTGCTACTCTTTGGTTCACCTCTCTAATCAAACCTTTCTGACACCTGGATCTTAGTTCTGTTGCCCGTTTTTTTCAGACTTGGTCTACATCTCAGACCTTTCTGAATATATTAGGTAAAAAGTCACTTGTCTTCAGCACCATGTCCAACAGGAACCTAGTTCTGCTAGATTAGCCCACATTCAAGTGAGAAGTGGTTTTCCTTTTTAAAAATCCATATAATTACTGGGAGTGGTGGCTCCTTGGGTCAGAATGTTTCATTATTTCCTTCATACTGGGAGTCAGGAGTAGTATATCTCATTCAGTAATATAAAAATTACAAATGCCTTCCTATTCAAGATAGTGTCCTGAGCATACAAACTTAATCTATCTTTCTATTCTCTGTAGGAAGAAAATGTCAAAATTGAAATGTCAAAAAAAAAAAAGATAGGTTGGAAAGAATAATTTTATAACAGTGTTAAAACACAGGAAAGGGAAAAACAGACAGGGAAGATTTGAAAGGTAACTGAAAAGTAGAGAGTACTTTGATCCGATTATAATAATAATGATGTCTTTTAATAATAAGAAGAGCCAACCCTTAGAAAGTACACACTACATGCCAAGTACTGTTACATATCAACTGAGATTAAATTAGTAACAACTTACGAGGTAGGTAAAACTTTCCCTTGTTTTAAAAGTTTTTCCCTCTAAACAGAGGCACAGAGAGGTTAAACTACTTCAAAAACAGTAAATAATAAAGATGGAGGAGAAGGTTATAGTTCAGCTATGCTTGATTTTTCCTTCCCTTGTCACTCACATTTAATCTTCCAGGAAGCCCTATTTGTTGTGCTTTAGAGTATCTATGTCTGAACTCACTCTATTTCTTGCCCTCTGCAATGCCACTTTTCCTGACTTTTATTGCTTGAATAAGCTAATGGAAAAGCATCCTACCTCATCTCCCTGCTTTATTCTTATTCCCCTAAAATCCAATCTCCATAAAACAGCCAGAGATATATTTTTAAAACATAATTCAGGTTGTACCTTACCCCCTTTATCCTTAAAAATCCGTTGATAGATTCCTCTTGAGCTTAGAATGAAATCACCTCATTACCATGCCCTAATCTATTTGACCTCTGCAGAATTTTCTCATTTTATCTAATGTCATCTTTCCACTTTTTCCTTACACATTGATTTCATAAGCCTCATACCACTTTCAAGAATATGCTGTGTGTGTGTGTGTGTGTGTGTGTGTGAGTGTGTGTGTGACTTTGTAGACACTTTGCATCTGCTGTTCCCTCAATCTGGAAAGGCCCTCTGCTCAACTACTCATGTTCTTGATTCCATTTTATTTTTCAGATCTTAACCCAGAAGTTATCTCCTCATCTGACAACGCTATCTATGTATGTCCTCTCGAGAGCTTTACCACTCTCTCTAATTGCTCACATAATTAAAATCTGTTACATTTTGTTTACTTGTTTCTCATCCATCTCCCCTACTATAATTTAATCTCCCAGGAACAAGGACTTTATCTCATTCTCTGTCTCTCCTGCACTTAGCAGAGTGTTGGTTCTTAGTGAATAAACAATAAATATTTATCAAATGGAAAGATACTTTGGGAGAGGGAGAGAACTATTCTTCCCAGAAGAACACATTGTGTCCCAGAAGAACACATTGAAAGACGGCAGCTCTCATACTGTGGTAGGGAGGTTTGTAATTAGAAGTAATTTGAGTAAAGCAGCATTCATTAACAGGTAATGGAAGATGTTTTGTAAAGCAAGGCAGTACTGGGAGGAGAAGAATTCTCTTTTATCATGAGATGACCAATGAGATTAGTATAGAAGAAGAAGGATCAGAGTGGCTTAATCAGAGGACTAGAAATTTTTGTTGTATACTAGATGTGAATTTTCTGAAGGAAATTTACCTTTTTGGCAGAATGCTTGATTTTAGAAACTCTCAAAGAAACTGGTCAGAGACTTGTATGAAAGTTCTCTTCCATGGTCCTTAAGGAATGATCTCATTCCTCCCTGCACATCTGCATGTGTGTGCTTGTGTGTGCGGTGGGGAGAGATACCAGTGTAAGTGCATAGGCACCTAGGGATGAGATTGCAAGGAAGAACATTCACATCCATTACAACTAATGTCCTCCTCTATCTGGCGCAGCAGAACTAGGTGAGGGTACACAACAATGAGATTCATGATATTCAAGGGACAGTTTGGCCTTGGAATTTTCAAGAATCAAAAAGAGATTAGATGAGGAGTAGAAAAGGAAAAAAATGCTAGAAAGCAAAAAGAAGGGGAGACTTAGAAGAACTGAGGTAGAGTGGAGAATAGTTAGGAAATGAGTGTGTTCTCATGAGATGTGTCTGTAGGCCAGAAGGATTTCCAAGAGCCACACCACTTGATTCTACCAGGTCTTAGGTAATGAGCCTTGTGCTGTCGAGACAGAGTAGGCAAACCAGTCACCATACGTGGTTCCTTCTTGCCCCAACTCCTGCATACCTTATACTCTAGATGTAGCAAAGTCTCCACTGAGGTTTTCAGGCATCCAGGGAGCAAACACTCGAGAAATGCAGCCCAGGCAGTGCCAGAATAGTTAAGAATTAGCTCCTGAGCATTGACAGATCCTCATCATGGACAACCGTACACAGAGAATGCCCAGCTTTAAAGACAAGAGTATCTGCTTCTCTCTCCCATTCACTTTCTTCCTCCTAAATCTACTGGTAACACACATGAAGCATGTGAGGAGACTAAACACTTGATGTTCATAGTTCAAGGACAACCTGCTGAACAGCCAGTGAGCCCTGCCCCTACCCCTCCCTTTCTAAGCATGCAGAATATAGAGTGTGCCCCTAGACTAAGGCGATGAGAGTTTCCTAAATAAGTAGCTCTCTGGGAGGGACCCATAGCATGGGGCTTAAAGACTAAACAAAAACAAAGCAAATATCAAAATACATGCCAGAATTCTGCCAAAGACAAACTTATCTCTGGTGGAAGATTGACTACATGAAAACATTTTACCCCTAGAACAGATTGTCCCTAAATTGACAATAAAGGCAAACCCGATACTGCCTATGTTCTCTCCACCAGCGCAGCTTACAAGGAAGGCTGCTTGCCTAAATACGTCTGAGTCACTTAGACTTTACAGTTAGCACTCCTATTTAAGGAGGCCTGTTGCAGAAACCAGCGTCACAACTACCCAAACAAAACAGACCTACCATAATCAACATGGTACTTCATTTACAAATATGATCAGAGTTCAGGATGACCATGTAATTTAGAAAAACAAACAATCCACAACAGCCTGAAAGAGTGGAGGCAACATGAACAAACAGAACAAAAAGAAAGAAATAGTTTGAAAAACGCATCTCTTAAAATTGCCTTTGGCAGTAAATATCTTAATTACAGCTCATCATTAATATTTTTAGTGGCCATGGTGATTAATTCAGGAAGGGACAGATGATTTGGGCCAGGCAAAAACCTCCTTGAGATTTTGTCTGGAACTACTAGAGACTTTGCCTGGAACTACTCCTAAGTTCATAAGTCCTAAGGACATGTGATCCTTAAAAGTCTAGGGAACATGTTTTCCAGGATTTGAAAACTTACCTGAGAGTAAGGACAAAGAGAAAGAAAGTAAAGTATGGTGATGAGAACATGGAAAAAATTTGATGACATGATTTGAACTGTTGAGCATAATCGTTCTGAGTTGATTTTTCAGCGGTTAATCAATATGTGTATTGGAGGTGACAGTGGGGATTGAACTAGTTTTATCCAGGTTTCTGTTATTTGTAACAAAAATAGACCATGCTGTTCAAATATCGCCTTATTGCAGAGGCTCTTTCCAGCCACAAGTGATGAACAACCTCCCATACTTCCATTTCTCTCTGTGCCCCTTAATCTGTTATACTTCCTTTGTGGGACTTATCTTCACTGGATATAATATTGTTATTGTCTATGTCTTCCCACTAGAATGAGGCCTATAAGGGGGGTGATCACATCTGGTTAGTCTTGCTGTGCTGCAGGTGCCTAAGCGTGCTTATTAGCTCATGCAGAAATCTGATGAGTACTTGTCAAATAAATGATCTCTTTGACCCACACAGCTGTCTTATTGTATAGGAATCACAGTACAAGTTTTACAAGGCAGAAAACTGAGATTTTAGAAAGGTTTCATAATGTATCCAAGGTTACACATTAGTACATTGTGCTTTCAGAATTAGAATCTGGGTTTTGGGGTGTCAAGTGTAACATACTGCTATTCCATACCTATGCAAAATGGATACAATAGACTTCTGAGCTGGGATGAAATTACGAATGTAAAAAATTAAAAATGGGTTTAGTGAATGAAAAGGTTTCTTATGTTCAAAAAAGCTTCACCCAATTTTGCTTTAGATTTAATTACATTTCAGTGGATGATAAGAATTATTTCTTAGTGAGTCATGACCCTGCTCAACCCTTTCCAGAATGATGTTGTGCCACATATGCAACCCATTACAGTGCTCCTCAGTGCCCCCCAAATCAAAAAGAACGATTAATTTATATTGCTTTTATTAATGATGGATGAGTGCAGAATAACATGTGGCTTTTAAATTAGTACTGAAGATTGAAGATGAGGTGTGAAATTGGAAATAGGAAGAGACAGGAAATAAATTGGTATGACACGGTTAAGCCTGACTGCATTATTTTTGAGCCAGTGGCCCAATGCCCCATTTTTTGAAGCCCCAGAAGCTGGTGCTTGTCCTTCCAAATTGCATATTTTTAAATAAATAAATAATAAAAAATAGATTTTATGCATTTAAAATTCAAGATTATTTTCTCACCTTTCTTTAAATTGTCAGAATTTTATATTTGAATTTATTTCCTTCCACCTCAAACATTAACTACCATGATTTTTTTGTTGTCAAAAAAAAAAAAAAACAAAAAAGAAGTATATCTTAATCTAAATTTTGCTTGCTTACGATTTTCATAAAATATAACATTTATTAAGCACCAGTACAGTGCATGCCACTTTCAAAAAGTTTGAAAACCATGGGTTTGGTCCCATTTCCTCCATTTAAAGATGAGAACAATGGATGCTAGAGAAGCTATGTGACTTGTCCAAGTCAAATAGCTGGTTAGTGAAGAGGTAGAATAGAGAGAATCCCAAGCAGGCTCCGAACCCCGCACAACCTGATGCAGGTCTGGATCTTACTACCAATTGTGAGATCATGATCTGAGCCAAAATCAAGAGTTGTATGCTTAACTGACTGAGCCACCTAGGTGCCCCTCAGCATTGCTTCTTATAAGTCTAGGGACAAATGGAGAACTTCTTACCTCAATAACTTACATTCTGATATTTTGCATGTTAGTTCTGCTAATTTCTTGTTCTCCCTCAAGTCTCTGCTCACGGATCTTTTGTTTTCTGCCTCAGGATTAACCTCACCCCCAGTCCACTCTAATAATAAAGTGACATGGCCACCTATATGTTGTGGGATTTCTCTACCCCTTTGTACTAATCTCTTCCTCTTCCTGCAACTGTTCTCAATCTCCCAAATCATTGGTGACGCTTAAATCACCATAAATCATCAATCCAATTCCCTGAACACTGTGTTATAAATCCAACAGAACATTTCTATTATTTTCCTAGAAGACAGAAGTGACCACAGTCAGTTTTAAGTAACAGGTTTTTTTTTCTTTCTCTATGTTAACAAAGTATTTCTTCAAGACTACATTGTTTCTGTCTGCTTTTTGCCCCCACGTTTGTATCTTGACGCTCTGTATTTGAAAGTACTTTTCTCCCAAAGAGATATGTATTTTGCAATATGGATCAAAGTTTTAATTTAAGAGTAAAGCCAGACAAGTAGAAGGTGATTCAGGTGATGGTAGGGGCTGTATAATTTAAAGATTTGGTCTCTTCCATGATCCTCAGTTCATAATAGATAAGTTTATTATATGTGTATTTCTGTAAATAAATATATATTTATCTATAATATACTATTCCTAAATAGCAACTTCCCAACCATAGTAATCTATCTACTTTGTCAGGAATGACTCTAAAAGAAGTTCAAGCATGTCCATGGTCAGGTTAATAAAAACATGAAATTGAATTTCCCCTAGGGATTGAAACTCTGGGAAGTAAATTTGCTTTTAAAGGTATAAAGAAACTGGAGAAATTTTAAATTTTTTAATGCTCTGATGATTTTTAAGATTTATCCCATTACAAGATAACAAACGTTCTTCCTTAACTGGAACCCTTCAGTCAGGTTGAATTCCGCATCAGGTTCAACTGTGTCATTGCTGTGTGACGTTAGGCAGCCCATTTAACCTATTATGATCACAGTTTCCTCATTGTAAAATTAAAGGGTTGGAGGAAATGATCCCAACATTCTGCTTTAGCTGTAGAAATTTTATGATTATAATAATCCATTTTTTCCCTTTTTTGGAAAGGGTTTACGCTGTTATTTAAAGTTTTGTAGTTGAAAATCCATCAAAATATTTCACAATAGCATTTTATAGCTTAAAAAAATCTTTAAACCCTACTTCATATTTGTAGCAACTATGAAACGAGAATACTTTAAAGTTTCAAATAGAAAATTGGCACCGAAGCATTGGTTGATTTACAAGAACTCATGTAACCAGCCAATAAGTACCGAAGCTGCAACTCAATGCCTGGTCTGTTGATAGATCCTGTACCTCTTCCAGAACCTCATTATTAACTTTCCAACTGAAATAGACTACCATAAAACATACCATGTGCCTCCATAACCCGGTGAAGGAGAGATACAAGCAAGTGACGGCAGTGTACTGAGGTGGGTACTATCATAGGCATTTGCTGCAGGTGCTGTGGGGATGCAGAGAAGCGAGGTTATCCCTGGGATTGACAAAGTCATTGAAGAGAGATGTTTAATAGGAAATCAAGAGGTTGACATTAATAAGAAAATGTGTGGTAGGCCCAGAGGTCAGCAGACATCAAAGGAGTAAGAGCTAACTCTTCTGAAGGCAGGTGTTTTACTCTGTCTAGAGGGCAGAAGGTACATGTGGCACAGTGGTATAAAATAATCCAGAGAGGTCTTCTGGGATATGATAAAAAAAATGTATTTGTATCTTGCTAAGGAAGGCTATAAACGTCACTGGGTACACTGAAGCTTTTCAGCAGAATATTGACAGTGACAGATTTTATATTTTAGAAACATCACCTTGGTGGTGGAGTGAATGAATGAAGGAATGTACTGGTTTAAACACCAGACACAAAGAGACTCCATAGAAATTATCACACCTCCCATGTTTTGGCTATTGTGGAGAGTGCTGCTATGAACATTGGGGTACATGTGCTCCTATGCATCAGCATTTCTGTATCCCTTGGGTAAATTCCTAGCAGTGCTATTCCTGGGTCATAGGGGAGTTCTATTGTTAGTTTCCTTAGGAACCTCCACACTGTTTTCCAGAGGGGCTGTACCAGTTTACATTCCCACCAACAGTGTAGGAGGGTGCCCGTTTCTTCACATCCTCACCAGCATCAGAGTTCTCTGATTTGCTCATTTTAGCCACTCTGACTGGCGTGAGATGGTATCTCAGTGTGGTTTTGATTTGTATTTCCCTGATGAGAAGCGATGCTGAGCATCGTTTCATGTGTCTCTTGCCCATCTGGATGTCCTCTTTGGAGAAGTGTCTGTTCATATCTTCTGCCCATTTCTTCACTGGGTTGTTTGTTTTTCGGGCGTGGAGTTTGGTGAGTTCCTTATAGGTTCTGGATATTAACCCTTTATCTGATATGTCATTTGCAACTATCTTTTCCCATTCCGTTGGTTGCCTATTAGTTTTGTGGGTTGTTTCATTTGCTGTGCAGAAGCTTTTAATCTTGATGAGGTTCCAATCGTTTATTTCTGCTCTTGATTCCCTTGCTTTTGGGGATGTGTCAAGTAAGAAGTTGCTGCGGTGGAGGTCAAGGAGGTTGTTTCCTGCTTTCTCCTCTAGGGTGTTGATAGTTTCCTGTCTCACGTTCAGGTCCTTTATCCATTTTGAGTTTATTTTTGTGCTCAAGAAAATGTGGTTTATCTATACCATGGAATACTACATGGCAATGAGAAACAATGAAATCTGGCCATGTGTGGCAACATGGATGGACCTTGAGGGTGTTATGCTTAGTGAAATAAGTCAGGCAGAGAAGGACAAATATCATATGTTTGCACATATAGGAGGATTAGGAGGAACTTAACTGAGGACCATGGGGGAGAAGAAGGGGGTAAATGATGGGGGAAAAGGAGGGGGCAAACCATGAGACTCTTGAATGCTGAGAACAAACTGAGGAGAGATGGATGTGGGGGAGGGGAAATGGGAATGGAGGAGGGCACTTGTGGGGATGAGCATTGGGTGTTATATGGAAACCAACTTGACAATAAACTACTTGTAAAAAAAAAAAAAAGAAATTATCACACCTTGTAACAAGAAAATATGCCACACAAAAATGTGTGTGTGAATGTGTATAGAAGCTTTATTCAAAGTCTCCAAAAACTAGAAGCAATCAAAGTGTCCCTCAATGGGAGAATGCATAGATAAACTGAGGTACATCCATGCAATGGAACATAATTCAGAAATAAAAAGAAATAAACTATTAAGCCAGAAAAAGAATGGAAGAATATTAAATGTAAATTGCGACGTGAAAGAGCCAGAAAGGAAAGGCTAGATATTAAATGATTCTATCTATATGATATCCTAGAAAAGACAAACTATAGAGACAGTAAAAGATCAGTAGTTGCTTGGGTTAGGGGAGAGGGAGGAGTCCAGGAGGTGGAGCACAGGGGATTTTTAGGGTTGTGAAACTCTTCTTTATGCAACTGTAATGGTGGCTACATGGTCTTCTCCATGTGGCTGGACTTTCCACAACATGGAGGTTGATTTCTAAGAAGGGTCCCAAAAGAGAATATCTGGAGAGTAAGCATTTCAAAAGACCTAAGCATAAATGGCATGGCTTTTGATGACCCAGCCCTTGAGATTGTGTAGCATCTCTTTAATATTCTGTTAGTTGAAGAAGTTATTCAGGATCAAGGAGAGGGCATATAGATGTGGCCTCCCAGTGAGAGAAGTATGAAATAATTTGGGACCATTTTTTAAAAATGTGGATGTCATTAGGAGCTAGATTTTAAAGGACCTTGTAGGCCACTATAAGGAGCTTGGTTTTATCATAATACCTAACCTAATAATTTGATACAATTGAAGACGAAGTCATTGATATAATTAATCTATAAATCTAATCTTTTAATCTAATCTTTCAAGTGGCCATGACTTAAAGGAAAGGAAGTTCACATTATTTTCTAATGTTTTTTTTTTGAATAACAGACCATAATAAATTTTAAAAACCTTATATTGTCTTATCACAGAAATGTAAAGCAGAGAAAGACCCTGAATATCATCTAGAAAAGCTTCCCTATTTACATGATGAAATTCATATGACCTGGAGAGGTGAATGACTTGCTAAAGGTTACATAGCCAGTCATTGGGAGAGTCTAGTGTAGGTGACAAATGAGAAATTTCAGTGGGGGCCGGGAAGAGGGGAAGCACTTAGAGATTCTGCCATTATTACTATAATAATGCAACCTCCCCTTACTGCATAAAATGCTTTCATGTCTATTATTTGATTTCATCCTCATTCCTCTTTAAAGTAGCAACAATGGGGCATTAATGTCTCCAATTTATAGATTAGACAATAAAAATTTAGAATGGTCACATAGCGATTATATGGAAAAGCCTAGATTAAACATGTACATCACCTGCTTTTCAGTTCGGGATTTTTTACTCAAATGGAGAGAAAGGAGATGTCATTATCAAAATAAAGGAATGTAGATATAAAGTCTATATCTATTCAATGCCTACTCTGCTGATATAAACCAAGCCAGTTTCCAGGGATTCAAATATTTCCAAACACTCAAATGCTTGGTGTGTTATATACAAAGTATGGAAATAATTAACTAATTCTTCTCTATGAAGCTTTCTGGCATTTTATTAATATTTTTATGCCAGTATGCACTAAAAATTAGAACAATTGATATCCACATGGGGGAAAGTTTATACTTCTTTACAGAAGGTTACTTTATTGCTTGACCTTTTGCTTTGCTTCTGACACCGTATTTGCTTTGAATACATAGCATCTGCTCTATCTTAAATTCTCAGTAAATACCATAAATGAGCAAGGTGAAGATTTTGCAAGAAAAAGGGCACTTTCACTAAAAATGTTTATTGAAAGTGTCTCAATGGTTACTGATTCCTCTTCTGATTCCTTATCTGACAATATCTGGCCAATTTCCATGTTGTACCAATGTTCATTCTTTAGGCTTTTACGCCACCTAATCTATTATCCTGGTTATCTTGGGCTCCTTAATTAAAAACCAAAATATTAAGGGATGTGGTCAATTATTTTGAGATAAACAAAAAGCTCATGAGTGTCTCCTTTTGCATAGCTTTACGAAAAAAATCATGAAAATAATACATATTTTTAATGGATGAATACTTTGATATGGCTTTACAGATATAAGGACAACATACTGAAGAATAAATCATGATAGAAATAGCTGTTCCTCAAGGGGTTTTCTAGCCAGTGAGAAAAGGTAAACATTTAAGAAGTGGCTAAATCAAATCCTAGTGAGTTTAAGATTAAGAGCAACAATATATACTACAGTGAATAGGTACTGTCTGAGTTCAGGAAAATCAATGGTAGACAACTCCCTTGAAAACAATTTGAATACAAACAGTTTGCACTGGAGCCAAAAAACTTTTTTAAAAAAATTCCAGTGAGTTACTGTACATTGTGTCAGTTTTAGGTGTACAATATAGTAATTCAACCATTCCATACATCACCTGGTGCTCACCACAGTATCCTCCTTAATCCCCATCACTATTTCATCCATCTCCCCACCCATCCCCACTCTGGTAACCATCAATGTGTTCTCTATAGTCAAGAGTCTGTTTCTTGGTTTATCTCTCTCTCTACTCTCTCAGAGTAATAAGAAAAACCTGAACATAAAGTACATTTTATGATGGTAGATATACTTGAGCATAATATAACATATAGATTTGTGGAAGCATTATATGTTGCACACCTGAAACTAATATAACATTGTTAACTATGATAAAAAATTTTTAAATAAATGAAGTACAGTTATGTTAAGCCTTGAGCAATGAACAAATCTCATTTGTAGAAAGCATTTAAAGGGCAGTTTGCATAACTCTGGCTACAGTTTTTTACTAGAGGATGGTGGACAAGAAGGTCAAGTGAGACTTTCTGGGGAAGAGTACTTTATAATTTTTTTTAATGTTTTATTTATTTCTAGGAGAGAGAGAGAGAGGCAGCGTGAGCAGGGAAGGGTCAGAGAGAGAGGGAGACACAGACTCTGAAATAGGCTCCAGGCTCTGAGCTGGCAGTCAGCACAGAGCCCGACGCGGGGCTCGAACCCACTAACCGCCAGATCATGACCTAAGCGAAAGTCGGACGCTTAACCGACTAAGCCACCCAGGCGCCCCTGGGGAAGAGTACTTTAAGTCAATGTTCATAAACTTCATCCAAAATGTAGTGTTAAAAATTTTTATCAAGAAACCAGTGTCCTGACAACAAAGTTACCCCCCTTTTACACTAAGTGTAATAGAGACTATTTTGTACTTCTACTCCTTAATTGAAGGAGTCTGTTTCTACCTCTGAATCTGGGTGTGGCTGTATGCCTTGCTTTGGCACATGGAGCATTAACAAATTTGATGTAAGGAGAGACTTAAATAGTTTTTGCAGATTTGGTTTTGCCCTCCATTCCCTTTTGGAATTCTTAGGTTATCATATGAACGAGCCTGTTAGAAAATGAGAGACTAGTGATTCTAGATACTCCAGCAAACTATCTGACGATCGAGGCATGGAAATAAGTCCACACTAGAAGGTCTAGCCCCAGACAAGCAGAGTTGAGGCAGGCCGCTCAAAACTAGAAGAACCACCTGGTTGACCCACAGAATTGTGAACAAATAAATGGTTATTGTTTCAAGTCCCTAAATATTGAACTGATATGTTACATAACAAAAACTGACAGGCACACACATAATCAGAAATGGTAAACATGTTAAACTTTGCCTCGCTACTGGCAAAGTGTATAGTTGAAAGAAATGTCAACAGGATTATTGACCAGACCCCCTCCATTGCTAAGACCAGGTAAAATATCAATCTTCTACTGTACTCTTAATGTATATATCATTCTGTGTTCTTTCCTTTCATTGGTATCTTCCAATAAACTATAAACTCTGAAGGGCAGAGATTATTTATTTATAACTTGATTCCTGTTGTATACCACTATTTTTCACAATGCCTGGTACAGAGCAGGTATTCAATAAATATCTGTTGGATGAAATGACTAAATAATGACCATGATCTAAGAAGAAACTTAAAGACATTCATGGTTTCTGAAGATATTTTAAAATTAAGCCGAACTCTATCTATATAGATGACTTCCCCAGGACTATCAAGTAGGACCTGCATCCTGCCGTATAATAATCTAGGTGACACCTGCCATTGTCTTTCCAGCAACGATCTTGACTTCTCAACTGAGATGAATCAGTGCTCTATTCTGATGAAGCTACCCCAGGCTTTTTCTGGTAACTCTCCTTCAGGTTTGATCCATCGGGGTACTAATTGTTTCCAGGACCTCATGGATAGAAATTGGATATTACTTTTTGTACAGTGCTATTTAGCATTAAAATGAATATTGGCTTTTTTACTTAAGTATTTCCTGAATTTATGTCTTTGTTCTATAAACAAATAGTGCTTATTATTTTCAAAATACTGTGTGAATGGTGCAACATGTTGAACTTAATTTCTTGTCAATTATAGTTAACGTCTTTTCAACACAAATAAGGAAACATCTCATTCCACTTGAGAGCAACATAATACCAAAAACAAGTCTATCTGATTAAATTTTTTTGAAATCTAATTTATACTACTTTGACTTTTTCTGTGATGAATTCATTTTTGGTTCTCAATTATGTATCCCCCATAAGGAAAAGTGAGTAAATAGACTTAAAACTATGTTTCTACTTGAAGAACATGAAGAAAATGCATGTCAAAACTCTTAACAAAGGCCTGAAAACAATGGAGTGGCTGCTTCATTTACATTTCCCCACCTTACACTCCAACCTATTGCTAAAGAAGGGCTTGCATATTATATGACATGAAGCTAAGATTATTCCCACATTTTTTTTAAAGTTAAATACAACTGTTTAGTCAGTCAAAGATAATAGACATGAAATTGGAAAACACATTCCTCAGCTTCTTAACCTGGAATGTCATTTGTTCTCTGTGATTTCATTTTTCTTATTACTTTGAACTAATTTTAACTGTGTCCCAGATGTAACTGCCCTGCTTTGGCTCCTACCAGATGAAGCTGAGCTTCAGCAGTTTTCCAAAAACAATCCTACATCATCATCTTTTGCGTTCAGTGACAAATCATTCCCTGGAGACAACATGGATGAGTCCTTCTCATTTGTATGCACAGCTTCTGTAAGGAAGCAGCAGTATAGGATCCATCCAAATGCCTTCTTCTTATTATTTTTAATAGCTATCATACATTTGATTTACAGCTACTTTGGCAAAAGTGTTGTAGTCATTATCATTGTAAGTCAAGGCACTTATAGCCTTTTGCTTTCCACATGCCTTGTATTATTGCAACTTTTAAGAGACTCTGGTGATATATCATTGACAAAATCAGAACTACATTAAATATCTCAATCCATAATTATTCCAAATTGGATATAAAAGATGTTATGTCTCAAAGCCACCACGGTACTCAGAGTATACTGATAAAATTCTTATGAATTAATTTAAATGAAAGCTAAGCAACTGTTATTCTAACAAATTTAATGCCAAATGCACATTGTCTAAAATAGTTTATGTACTAACACTAGGAATCAAAAGTACTGCTTAAAACTAAATATCTGAATGCTTGCCTACAAGCACATTGATCTAGGATTTTGAGGAAGATCTGTATTCACAAGAGAAATGGCTTCATTAATTAGATGGCACACATGTTTACGTTTCATTAATTGAAAGGGTCAGAGTTAAGTAACTAGAAAACCCAGAGATGAATTAATTCACATACAAAATGATCGATGGGTAAATCTTAGAAAAATCTGACTGACTATTTTTAATTATCTCACTTTGCCCACTCAATTAATGAGCAAAATCACAACCCACTGAAGAGATGGATTGGTTCTTATAGCGGAGTCTTCTATCATTTTTTCAGACAAAAGAACATCCCATTCCTGACTAAGTCCTGAGAATCTGCTGCACAACGTGGTGGCTATACTTAACGATGCCGTATTGTATACTTTAAAGTTGCTGTGAGAATAGAACTTTAATTTTCTCATTATGACAACAATAACAAAATGATAGTTATGTGAGGTAAAGGATGCATTAACTAATCTTATAGGTAGTAAACATTTTGTAACTTATACATGTATCAAACCTTAAACTCATACAATGCTATATGTCAATCATAGCTCACTAAAACTGGAAAAAGAAAGAGCATGTATTCCATCCAACTCTGTGCATTTGAACTTAAAATATCTCTAGAAGTCACACTGGCAAATACTACAATTTTAGCATTTTAACTCACTCATGTATAAATTTTGGGTGAGATATAATTGATAATATAACATTTCAGGTATAAAATGTAATGATTCAATATTTTGTATATATTGCAAAATGGTCACCAAAGTAAGTCTAGTTAAAATCCATCACCACACATAGTTACAATTTGTTTTGTTGTGATGAGAACTTTTAAGATCTACTCTCAACATTAATTAAATTTGACAACATTTTACCTAGTTCTTACCATGTTATCACATTTTTATAATGGATATAAAATGGAGAGCTGGCAGAAGGTGCTCTTGTTTGGGGAGCTGACCACAGACCACTTTTGTGGAATAGTACTAGTTAGGTATACATGTTAGTGGGGCTATTCGGTTAAAATGATGGAGCACCCTGGGGTAGCCATAATAGGTTTGGCATTTGGCATTTTGATATGGAGATTTCCATAAATACATACACTCATTGTTAGGGTGAGAGCAGACAGAGGAAAGTGTGGCAGAAGGAGAAGTTTATGGCACAGGGGGTTCATAAGGGCCATCAGAATTTAGAAGAAAAATCTACAAATGATACTTGGCTGAGGAACTTTTTTCCAAGAACCGAATGTTATATGTTCCAGAATTTAGTTACTCTCTTAGACTGTGCTGCAATGGAATCACCCCTTCTCCACTCTGGTGCTGTTTATTTCAAATTTGTGTAAAAGTTTTCTACACCTAAATAGCTCATGAGGATCATTTTTGGGAGTGGGAGTGAGGAGGGATAAAGGAAGACAGTCTGGAAATCAGCTGTCTTCTTGGGAGAGACAGGAAAAAGGAGTATCTCCAAATGCATCTTTTAAAAATTGTTTTCTTACATTTGAAAGAAATCTTAAACTTTCAGAAATGTTGTAAATACAATTCAGGAAGGCTTTATTTTGGGGAACAGTGTGAGCATACGTTGCTGTTACTTCATCACTCTGGAAGTTTTAGTGCATATGTCCTATAATCAAGGACATTCTCCCACATCACCCCAGTACACACAAAATCAGGAGATTGACATTGATACACTATCACGAAATAATCCTTAGGCCCCATTCAATCTTTGCCAATTGAACAACGTCCTTTGATCCAGTTCATCACATTTTGCACTTAGTCACCATGTTCCTTTGGTTTTATTCAAACTGGACAGCTTCGCAGGCTTACCTTGACTTATATCACTTGCCTTCTATCAATTTTTGAAGTGTAGAGGCTGTTTCGTAGAACATCAAATCATTTGGTTGGCTTGATGTTGCTTCATGGTTATATTAGATTATACATCTCTGGCAGGGATATCACTAAAATGATGTAGTATTGGTTTTGTTTTGTTGTGCTTTGTTTTATCCTGTCACATGCCACACAATTTAAGTGTGCCCTGTGTTTGGTGACATTAACTATGATTATTGGTCTAAATATAACTCTGTCAATCTAAATGAATACAAAGCTACTCAATTTTCCTTTGAAGTTAATGAGTATTTAGTGGGAAATACATTGAGACTATGTAAAAAACCTGTTTCTCACCAAAACTTTAATGTATTAGCATATTTTTTAATGTTTATATGGAGTCATGGATTCCCATTTTCCTCAATGGAAAAATTGAGGAAATATCTTAGTTTTGCCTATTTGGAGCCCCTTCATTCTGGTTCCTATGTCTTTAGGCATGTCTGTAACAATGTTTAAGAACTGTATTTTCTGGTACAATAAGATATTTCAGGATCACTTTATATTTTATCCCAGACCTGGAACCTGCCACTTCTCATAGGACCCCTTGTTCCTTTTAAGTAGATCATGACATTTAGATAACAATATCTAATGCTGGAAGTGCTTATTGATATTGGGACATCACTATGCCCAGTATACATATCGGTGTACAAATCCAGGGTGTCTGTGTATATACATACACATTCACACACCTATCCACCCATCAGTGTCTTTCTCTCCACACATATGGATTCACACTGATATTTCCAGTTTAAATCTAACATCACATAGTGGTGTATTCTAATTTTTTCCCTTTCCATATTTGTAAATTTTTTCAATGATGATCAAGTTGGTTCTCATTATTCTCAGTTTATTTTCTTATTTTTTCACTGTACCAGTATATAATCAATCTCCTGTTGCTATCCTAAGTCCCCATGTAGACATCCTCTCCACCACACTAGAGCTCTGACCGTGTATTCGAGCTGTTGTGGCTCCATTTTCCCTTCACATTTGCTCTTCCTAATGGCTGTAAGACTTAATTGTTCAGAGAGGAAAATAAAGGGAAAGAAGAAGGAAATGAAATGATGAAGTCAAAAGTTACCTGAATAGTAAGTCAGCATGAGAGAAGATCAGGTAAACAGAAACTCTTTTGGAAATTTCTCGTAAGATGTGATGTAGGAGGAAATTTTAAAAATAATAGTTAAATATCAAAGTCGAGGCGACCCTAGTGAATATATGAATAACAGAACAAAAAATGTTTCTGAAAAGAGGCATTCTCTGAAGCAATGGAACAATTAGATATTATTCCTGGGATATCTGTAGACACAAATATGAAGGAAGGAAGGGTTATCTTGAGCAAGTCTCATTTATTTTTTAATGCATTCACTTAATCATTCATGTATTCCTTCAAGTATTCGAGTGCTTATGATTTGTCAAACATGAGAAATACAAAGCTAATAATTGGTTTTCTGACCTTTCTTTTCCTTCTAATTATTTTTCTTCAGCCTATTCCCATCCTAATAACTTGTTATTGTATCTGGTCAAAAAGAACAATGTTTAATAGCTTGTTCATATCTTCGTCAACACTGTATCAGTGATTTACCTATCCCAGATGGATTTGAATTTTATAATGTGATGGTGGGGGAGGAAGGGGATGCAGAGAGATTGTGGAATATCAGCCACAATGGCAGGATTGTTATTGGAAATATTTAACAGTCAGTACAGCAGATTAATAAAAACTGATGGTAGTTATCAACAACTTGTACATCCATATGGGTATACAGACTAAGTATTAACTCTGAATTTGGAGTAATTGAGAAAGGAAAGGAACAATACAGAATACAATATAGGTTGGAGACCTATGTGTGTATCTGGGAATACATGAGTACAGCACACACTGGGCTTGGAAAAAGCCAAAGAATTGGGAACATGAGCTCTAAGGCAGAACAGGTGGATGAATAAAGGGGTCTAATGATGGAAGGGCTTGTCCACTAAGGAGGTGAGATTTGGGGTCCATTTATTAAAATTTCTCTGCATAGGGACAGAGTAGAAAACAAATATTGAAGTTTGGGCTCACAGAGAAAGTTTTGTTTCTTTTCAGCTTTATTTGGGTCTATTTAATATTTTTAAACTGCACATATTTAACGCATACAGTATGATGAGCTTGGATATATGCACATACTGGTGATACCACCAAAATCAAGGTAAACATATCCATATTTACCACCTCCAAAATATTCTTTGTGTCCCCTTGTCTTTTTTTTTGTATGTGTGTGGTAAAAATAACTAACTTAAGATCTACCCTCTTAATAAGTTTTTAAGAACATAATACTGTTAACTGTAGTCACTGTATTATACAGGAGATGTCTAGAACTTATTCATTTTTTTTTCTTTACAAATAGTTTATTGTCAAATTAGTTTCCACATAAAACCCAGTGCTGATCCCCACAAGTGTCCTCCTCCATGCCCATCCTTCCTCCCCCCCACATCCATCAGTCCTCAGTTTTTGTCAGCATTCAAGAGTCTCTCATAGTTTGCCTCTCTCCCTTTCCCCCACCATGTCCGCCCTTCTTCTCCCCCTTGGTCCTCTGTTAAGTTCCACCTAATCCTCCTATACGTGCACACATATGATATTTGTCCTTCTCTGCCTGACTTATTTCGCTCAGCATAACACCCTCAAGGTCCATCCATGTTGCTACACATAGCCAGATTTCAAGGTTTCTCATTGCCATGCAGTACTCCATGGTATAGATAAAACCACATCTTCTTGATCCATTCATCTGTTGATGGACACTTCGGCTCTTTCCATGTTTTAGCTATTGTGGAGAGTGCTGCTATGAACATTGGGGTACATGTGCTCCCATGCATCAGCATTTCTGTATCCCTTGGGTAAATTCCTAGCAGGGCTATTGCTGGGTCCCAGGGGAGTTCTATTGTTAGTTTCCTTAGGAACCTCCACACTGTTTTCCAGAGGGGCTGTAACAGTTTACATTCCCACCAACAGTGGTGGAGGGTGCCCGTTTCTTCACATCCTCACCAGCATCTAGAGTTCTCTGATTGGCTCATTTTAGCCACTCTGACTGGCGTGAGGTGGTGTCTCAGTGTGGTTTTGATTTGTATTTCCCTGATGAGGAGCGATGCTGAGCATCGTTTCATGTGTCTGTTGGCCATCTGGATGTCCTCTTTGGAGAAGTGTCTGTTCATACCTTCTGCCCATTTCTTCACTGGGTTGTTTGTTTTTCGGGCGTGTAGTTTGGTGAGTTCCTTGTAGATTCTGGATATCAACCCTTTATCTGATATGTCATTTGCAACTATCTTTTCCCATTCCGTTGGTTGCCTATTAATTTTCTGGGTTGTTTCCTTGGCTGTGCAGAAGCTTTGAATCTTGATGAGGTCCCAGCAGTTTATTTTTGCTCTTGATTCCCTTGCTTTTGGGGATGTGTCAAGTAAGAAGTTGCTGCGGTGGAGGTCAAGGAGGTTGTTTCCTGCTTTCTCCTCTAGGGTGTTGATAGTTTCCTGTCTCACGTGCAGGTCCTTTATCCATTTTGAGTTTACTTTTGTGCATGGTGTGAGAAAATGATCTAGTTTCATTCTTCTGCATGTTGCTGTCCAGTTCTCCCAACACCATCTGTTAAAAAGGCTGTCTTTTTTCCATTGCATATTCTTTCCTGCTTTGTCAAAGATCAGTTGGCTGTATACTTTTGGGTCCACTTCTGAGTTCTCAATTCTGTTCCATTGGTCTATGTGTCTGTTTTTGTGCCAATACCATACTGTCTTGATGATGACAGCTTTGTAGTAGAGGCTGAAGTCTGGGATGGTGACACCTCCCGTTGTGGTTTTATTTTTCAGTATTACTTTGGCTATTCGGGGTCTTTTGTGGTTCCATACAAATTTTTGGATAGTTTGTTCTAGTTTTGAGAAGTATGCTGGTGCAATTTTGATTGGAATTGCATTGAATATGTAGAGTGCCTTAGGTAGTAATGACATCTTAACTATATTTATTCTTCCTATCCATGAGCATGGAATGTTTTCCCATTTCTTTGTGTCTTCTTCAATTTCCTTCATAAGTTTTCTATAGTTTTCCTCATACAGATCTCTTGTATCCTTGGTTAGGTTTATTCCGAGGTATTTTATGGTTTTTTGTGCAATTGTGAATGGAATCAGTTTCTTGATTTCTCTTTCTGTTGCTTCATCATTGGTGTATAAAATGCAACCGATTTCTGTACGTTGATTTTGTACCCTGCAACTTGGCTGAATTCTTGGATCAGTTCTAGTAGGCTTCTGGTGGAGTCTGTCGGGTTTTCTATGTAGAGTATCATGTCATCTGTGCAGAGTGAAAGTTTGACTTCCTCTTTGCCAATTCTGATGCCTTTGATTTCCTTTTGGTGTCTGATGGCTGATGCTAGGACTTCCAGCACTATGTTAAACAGCAGTGGTGAGAGTGGGCATCCCTGTCGTGTTCCTGATCTCAGGGGGAAAGCTCTGAGTTTTTCCCGTTGAGGATGATGTTCGCTGAAGGCTTCTCATAGATGGCTTTGATGATGTTTAAGTAGGTTCCTTCTATCCCAACTTTCTCGAGAGTCTTTATTAAGAAGGGATGCTGTATTTGTCAAATGCTTTTTCTGCATCTATTGACAGGATCATATGGTTTTTATCTTTTCTTTTATTGATTTGATGTATCACATTGATTGATTTGCGAATGTTGAACCAGCCCTGTAACCCAGGAATGAATCCCACTTGATCTTAGTGGATGATTCTTTTTATATGCTGCTGGATTCGATTTGCAAGGATCTTGTTGAGAATTTTTGCATCCGTATTCATCAAGGATATTGGCCTGTAGTTCTCTTTTTTTGCTGGATCTCTGTCTGGCTTGGGAATCAGAGTGATGCTGGCTTCACAAGATGAGTCCGGGAGTTTTCCTTCACTTTCTATTTTTTGGAATAGCTTGAGAAGAATTGGGATTAATTCTGTTTTAAAGGTCTGGTAGAATTCCCCAGGGAAGCCATCAGGTCCAGGGCTCTTATTTATTGGGAGATTTTTGATCACTGATTCAATTTCTTCACTCGTTATGGGTCTGTTCAGGTTTTCTATTTCTTCCCGTGTGAATTTTGGTAGTGAGTGTGTGTTTAGGAATTTGTCCATTTCTTCTAAGTTGTCCAATTTGTTGGCATATAATTTTTTACAGTATTCCCTGATAATTGCTTGTATTTCTGAGGGGTTGGTTGTAATAAGTCCATTTTCATTCATAATTTTGTCTATTTGGGTGCTCTCTCTTTTCTTTTTTGATAAGTCTGGCTAGAGGTTTGTCAATTTTGTTTACTTTTTCAAAAAACCAACTCTTGGTTTCATGGATCTGTTCAATTGTTTCTTTGGTCTCTATGTTGTTTATTTCTGCTCTCATTTTTACTATTTCTCTTCTTCTACTGGGTTTAGGGCGTTCTTGTTGCTCTGCCTCGAGTTCCTTTAGGTGAGGTGTTAGATTTTGGACTTGCACTTTTTCTAATCTCTTCAAATAGGCCTGGAGAGCAATGTACTTTCCTCTTAGGACTGCCTTTGCCGCATCCCATAGATTTTGAATTGTTGTGTTTTCATTTTCATTTGTTTCCATATATTTTTTAATTTCATCTCTAATTGCCTGATTGGTCCATTCATTCTTTAGAAGGGTGTTCTTTAACTTCCATGTTTTTGGAGGTTTTCCAGACTTCTTCCTGTAATTGATTTCAAGTTTCAAAGCATTGTGATCTGACAGTGTGCATGGTATAATCTGTATTCTTTTGAATTTATTGAGAGCTGCTTCATTTCCCAGTATGTGATCCATCTTGGAGAATGTGCCATGCGCACTTGAGAAGAAAGTAAATTCCCTGGCCTCAGGATGTAAAGTTCTAAATATATCCGTCAGATCCATCTGGTCCAATGTGTCTTTCAAGTCCGTTATTTCTGTAGTGATTTTCTGTCTGGTTGACCTATCCATTGCTGTAAGCGGAGTATTAAAGTCCCCTGCTATTAGCACATTCTTATCTATAAGCTTGTTTTTGTTTGTGATTAATTGTTTTAGATATTTAGGTGCTCCCATATTCGGTGCGTAGACATTTATGATTGTTAGTTCTTCCTGATGGATGGACCCTGCAATTATTATGTAGTGCCCTTCTTCATCTCTTGTGATTGTCTTTAATTTAAAGTCCAGTTTTTCTGATATAAGTATAGCTACTCCGGCTTTCTTTTGATTTCCTGTAGCATGATATATATTTCTCCATCCCCTTACTTTTAATCTGAAGGTATCTTCCTGTCTAAAATGAGTTTCCTTGTAGACAGCATATAGATGGATTTTGTTTTTTAATCCATTCTGCTACCCTATGTCTTTTGATTGGAGCATTCAGCCCATTTACATTCAGTGTTATTATTGAAATATGTGGGTTTAGAGTCTTTTTATCTTTTGTAGGGTTCATGTTTGTGGTGGTGTCTCTGGAATCTTTGTTCCTTGCAACCTTTCCTTCAGAGCATCCCCCTCAGGATTTCTTGTAGGGCTGGCTTCGTGGTGACAAATTCTTTCAATTTCTGTTTATTTGGAAAGGTTTTTATCTCTCCTTCCATTTTGAATGACAGGCTTGCTGGGTAGAGGATTCTTGGCTGCACATTTCTACTGTTCATCACACTGAAGATCTCCTGCCATTCCTTTCTGGCCTGCCACGTTTCAGTAGATAGGTCTGTCACCACTCTGATGGGTTTCCCTTTGTATGTGAGGGCCCTTTTCTCCCTAGCTGCTTTCAAAATTCTCTCTTTGTCCTTGTATTTTGCCATTTTGACTATGATATGTCGTGCACAAGATCGATTCAAGTTACGTCTGAGGGGAGTCCTCTGAGCCTCTTGTATTTCCACATTTACCTCCTTCCCCAGGTCAGGGAAGTTCTCTGCTATAATTTGTTCCAGGACTCTTTCAGCACCTTTCCCTCTCTCTTCCTCTTCTGGGATTCCTATGATACGGATATTGTTGCGTTTGACTGTATCGCTGAGCTCTCGAATTCTTCTTTCCTGTTCCTGGATCAATTTGTCTCTTTTTTTGTCAGCTTCTTGTTTTTTTATAATGGTGTCTTCTAAATCACTTATTCTCCTTTCTGCCTCTTCAAGCCGTGCATTCGAGGCCTCTAATTTATTATGGATCTCATTTATCGCATTTTTTAATTCTTCATGCCTATTTTTATTTTCCATTCTGTCTGTAGCCATAGTTTCTTTGATGTCCCCTATGTTTTTTTCAAGCCCAGCTATTAATTTTACCATTATTATTCTAAAATCTTGTTCAGTTATGCTGCTGATATCTGTTTTGAGCAGTTCATTAGCTGTCATTTCTCCTTGGAGTTTCTTTGGAGGAGAGCTCTTTCATTTCATCATTTTAGTTAGCTTTCCGGCTCTTGGTGGTTTTAAAGACCTGTTATGCTCTCTATTTCTATGAGCGCTGCTCTATCCAAGAAGATTCTTTAACTTTCCAGGGCCTATCCTTTCAGAGATTGTTTTTTGAATGGTATCCCTCGGTCTTTCTTGTTGGGACCTTAGTTATTTTATTTTCCTATTCGTAGTGATATTTGGGACTCTTCACCTTGTGTACTCTAGCTTGTTTCTTGAGGTAGCCCTGGAAAAGAAAACAGACAGACAAACACACAGGGAGCAGGAGCACACAAACGCACAGGCTAATTCAACTAACATGCAAAGCGAGAGGGAAAATGAAAAAGTTAAGAGAAAAGACGGAGGAGGAAGGGCGAATAATAGGGAGCATAAAATACATAAAAGGGTCAAAAAGGGGAAAAGAAAAGGAAAAAAGAAGAAAACCGATGGAGAAGGAACGGTTTAAAGCATATATCTGGATTTCCCAGCTACAGTTAAATAGCCGTGTGTATGCAGTGCTGGTTGAAGAGGATAGAAAAAAAGAGAGAAGGTAGGGCGAGATGAGGCAGATTTGGAAATAGAATGAACAGGCAGAAGGGATAAGAAGCTTTTTTCAAAGAGGTAAAGGGTAGAATATGTTTGGATAGGTGAGAGAAGGATGCTGGAATTATCCAGAGAAACTATATAGTCTAATTACTCCTGAGAGAAATAGCTGAAAAGGTCGGTAGGTGTAGAATTTACATTTGCAGAATGGACTTGTGATTGTTTAAGCAAGCTGGCCACCAGAGTTAATTAGGTCAGTGTTTTGGGGAAAAAAGCGAGAAAAGAGAAAGAAGAAGAAAAAAAGAAAGAGAAAAGAAAGAGAAAAAATAGAAAGAAGAAAAAAAGGAAAAAAACAAAAAAAGGAAAAAAAAGGAAAAAAGAAAGAGAAAAAAAAGGGAGGAGGGCACCTCTCAGGCAGGGATGGGCGTGGCGTGATCCGATGCCTCAGGCGGGGGTTCTGCCTTGGCGATTGTGGGAAGGAGAGTGAGGGTGCTCCAGTCCCTTCTTGAACCCCGCGCTGCAGCTCGCTTTTTTTTTTTTTTTGGCGTGTCAACTCCCCATTCCGGGGACGCAGCCGAAGTTGGTTGCAGTCTTCAACCCAGGCCAGTTCCAATCTCCAAATCCCAGTCCGCGCGCCCCGCTGAAATTGCCTTAGACACAGCTTCCCAGACAACCCCCTCAGGCTATTCCAGGCTCCCTGCTGAGCTCTGGGGGCGGAGTCAGAATCGCTGATTCCTTCTCTGGGTCGGGCTGGTGCGCATGCACGGGGGCTTGCCTGCCGGATCCGCGTAGCCCGAGTCTGCTGGAGTGAAGAAAACCGGGTCCTTCTATGGCTCGTCACCCGAAACACGAACTCACAGGCAAATTTCCCAGTTTTTAGCTCTTTGCCTTCCCTCTCGAGTTCCAGCCAGCCAGGAGCGCGGACGTCCGGTGTCAGCGCGTCTCTTTCAGGGGTCCCAGCCGCCCTGGAGCTACAATGGCGGCAGGCGCGCCTCCACTCTGAAATCCAACCTCCAGGAGCGGCACAAAGAAGCAGTTTGTGTGCTCAGCCTCCCCCAGGACCAGTTGGCGCGAGGGGACCTGGTGTGCAGGTATTTGGCAAGTACGGTCTTCCTATGCACCGAGCGGAGGTTTTTTCCCCCTTGAGCAGAGGTTTTTCTGTTTTGGACTCTCTCCTTTTCTCCTCTCACTCCCTGTAGTGGGTAGAGGGGGATCGCCTCCCATCCTGGAGTCTCCGATCCCGGACCGATTTTATCTTCCCCGGTTCGCAGTCACGTTAGAAGGCTTTCTCAGTGGATTCTGCATCCTTTTTCTCCCAGTCTCTCAGGTTTTGTAAGGTTTCCAATGGCTTCAGATCTTTTCTGTGTGATGTATGGGCGCGAGTGCAAGTACGGAGCTCCTTACTTCTCCGCCATCTTGCCCTCCCTCCTAGAACTTATTCATTTTGGGTAATTGTAACTTTATGCTCCTTGAACAAAATAGATGGACATGGGAACATTATGCTAAGTGAAATAAGTCAGTCACAGAAGGACAAATAAGGTATTTAAAATAGTCAAACTCATAGAACTATTTCTATGAGTGATGATAGCCAGGGAAGGAGGAAGGAGGGTGGTGGAGAATAGAGATTTGTTCAAAGGGAGAATGCTTTTTTAAAAAAAAAAAAATATGTATTTATTTTGAGAGGAGGAAGGGCAGAGACAGAGGGAGAGAGAGAATCCCAAGCAGGTTCTGGGCTGTCAGTGCAGACCTTGATGCAGAGTCTGATGTCATAAACCGTGAGATCATGACCTGAGGTGAAATCAAGAGTTGAGATGCTTAACCGACTGAGCCATTCAGGTACCCCCAGGAGAATGCTTTCCATATGTAATTTCCAAAAATGTATTTCATAGATCATTTACTGTTATTTAAAGTCCTTCCTAAAACTCCTACAGAGTGTTTCTAGAAGGGAAAATAATATCCATCTTCCAGCATTCTGTGAATCCTACATGCTGTGCCAATGATGCGATGCATGGTAACTTTCCAAAGAGCTACAAAAGTCTGGTGGGCGAGGCTTATTCTATATTAAAAAAAAATGGCTTTCATCAAATCATTCAGCAGATACTTTTTGAGTATATGCTGTACATCAGGTTAAGTGGTATATGTACCTGTTACTTCTGGAAAATGAGTATATGCTGTACATCAGGTTAAGTGGTATATGTACCTGTTACTTCTGGAAAGCCAGTGGCCTGATCTGAATTTATATTGGGTTCTCTCTGTTCCCATCTCCAACCAATCTTCCTCTCTTAGAAGTAAGGCTACTGGCAGCAGCAGGCACCTGGCTGTGAGGGGAGTCCCTGCCTCTGAGAGGGTCTAGGTGGGAAGCAGTACTGGTTTGCCTAAGACTCTCCTGGCTTTAATACTGAAAGCCCAATGTCCCAGGACACTTGTGAAGACTCAGACAAACTGGGTCAGTTGGATACCACAGCTGGGCAGGGATTTTTTTTCCCCTGGGCAATATGCCAGGCTGGAGCCTGGAAAGATCTGGCCATTAGAGACTAATGCACCTCCAAAGTAGGGCTGGTATATTTACCTTTATAAAAATTAAAAATATTTGCATGGCCCAAATATCATGCACAAAGTTAATAGGCACATTATTAGACTTGAGAAAACTATATTTCCAATTAGGTGCCAAAGGATCACATGCTTGGCTCTGGGAATACAATATTTAGCAGGAAGCTTCCAGACCAGCTTCCAGACCAGAGAATGAGACAGTCATGTAATATTGAGTACATGAGTTTATTACTCTCAGAAGTTGCATAAGTGAAACACTTTGGGGAGCTGTGTGACTATGTGATTAAGTCTGAGGCACTAGGGCTTCTCTGAAAGGTAACATGAGAGCTGATGAAGGAGAATTCAGAAGGACTGTGGTGATATTTCTGGATTGGGGTGAGGAGTGAAAACAAGAAGGATAGATATCTAGGCTGATGTAAAAGCATAACCTTAGCTCCAAGGAATTCTGATCTATTAATGACAAATTACATAAAATAATATCATTTGGTGGTCTCATAAATGTATAAATATTGCAAAATCATCACATCATAAGCTTTAAATATGTGCAGTATTATAGATTAATTATTCCTCAATGAAATTGTAAAAAAACAAAAACAACCGCCCCCCATTATTTGAACTAGATCATAGCATAACAGGGAGAATCACTTACATTAAAGTTTTGAGTTTTATACCAAGGACACTGAGAAGCCACTTGAGGCCATTAGTAGAGGGGGGACCTAATTACATCTGTGAACATTTAGTACATACACTAATCATGATAGCTGTCTTTTCACCCATGCTAATTAACTATCAGAGACTATTCTAGGCACTCAATTAATTCCTTTAATTTTACCCAACCCTAGGAAGTTCTATTATCCTCATTTTACAGTGAGAAGGACAGAGGCAAAGAGAGGTTATGAAGCTTTCTAAGGTTCAGTCTGATTCCAGAGCCCATATGCTCAACCATTATGCCCCACTGCCTCGCAGTTCTGTATTAGCTGCTGAGGGGAACATTCCTAATTCCCATGCACAAAGCATACAGTTTGCAAGATGTTTTTACCGCATGATCTCATTTGATGCTTCTGATGACATAAGAAGGTAGGAATTTTTTAATGTTCCTTTTACAATGGGACAGTTTGAGGATCAGAAATATTTAACTTTTCCCAGTGGTGTTCTCTTTGCAACCCATGCTTCCGAATGTCAAAGAAAAATTGCCCTGGTTGGAATAAATAGACAATGAGGACTTTATTCAAGACTATTAGAATAGGAGAAAGAGATTACACTTATCTTGGCTACGATAAAAGGCGGGAGAGTTTTTAAGCAGGTGGAAGACGATTAGCGGGAATTAGGTGGCAGGGTGGTCTATATAATTAAGCCATCTGGGTTTTCTAATTGGCACTTATTGAAGTTAGGTACCTACTCTCCCACAGAGACTGAGAAATAGGGCACTGTCTTTCTTGATGATTACATTTTAAAGGGATTGACTCACGGGTCCTTCAGAAAGACATTTGCTGGGTTGTAAAACTGGAAAGGGACTTGGAGAAGATCTACATTTCAAAGGGGTGAAAATGCTTTAATTAAAGGGGTCCATGATCAAGAAGAAACCAGTCTAAAGTTTAATCAGGCTAAAGGCCACAGTATGGCCATCTTGGTCATTAACTCTATAACCTACACTAAAGGTAAGAGTATTCGCGTTCAATGATGCAAAAAAATAGTGCAGTTTATAAAAATCACCAGCATAAGTAAGTACTGTAGGAGACTCTTCCTTTTCTTTTTAGGTCCTGCTTGATTCACTTCCTCCAGGAAGCCTTCCCAGTCTCACATTGTAATATGCTCTTGTTGCCTTTCAAAATACCACATCTGCAAATAGTTGTCTTATGCCAGTCATGCTGCTGGGCTGTCAGCTCTCACAGTGTGGGGCTGGGGAGATCTTTTACATGACTCTATCCTTGCTAAGAACCCTGCCTGGCACTCAGTAACTGAATCATTCATGTTTCCTTAATGATCAGATGAGCAAATGAGTCAGGGAGGGATAAATGCAAGAAAAGCAGAGAAGAAATCAAGGCTATAGCTGACTTTGAGCTACTCCCTTATAGATTTCTTTTTTTTTTAAAATTTATTATTTCTAGGAGAGCAAGAGAGAGACAGCATGAGCAGGGGAGGGTCAGAGAGAGAGAGGGAGTCACAGACTGAAACAGGCTCCAGGCTCTGAGCTGGCAGTCAGCACAGAGCCCGATGCGGGGCTCGAACCCACAACCACTAAGCCACCCAGGAGCCCCAAGATTTCTTTTAGTCCAAATTTAATTCCTTCCATAAACCTGTGTTCTTGGTGTGTGGAGGAGCAGGAGTCGAAGGGGGGGTGCACACCCGCATTATTATCACTGGCAGATGAGGATTCTACAGAGATAGGAACTACACCTTTCCTCTCATATTATTGGTTCACTGGGGGAAGGGGCTTAAATCCCCCCTTATCAGACTCTGGTTAGTCATTCTATAAATATAAATAAGGCTTATTAAGTTACATTGCTGAATTGGGACGCCTGGGTGGCTTAGTCGGTTAAGCGGCCGACTTTCGCTTAGGTCATGATCTCGCGGTTCGTGGGTTCGAGCCCTGCGTCGGGCTCTGTGCTGACTGCCAGCTCAGAGCCTGGAGCCTGTTTCAGTCTGTGACTCCCTCTCTCTCTGACCCTCCCCTGCTCACGCTGTCTCTCTCTCCTAGAAATAAATAAAACATTTAAAAAAAATTTTAAAAAAAGTTACATTGCTGAATGGATTTTCTTAATGAAAAGTGAATGTTATAGCTATTTGTATAATTTGTAGGTATACCTTTGCACCCATTTTGGAAATCTTAGTTCTTCATGAAAATAGTTTCCAATGAGAGGGTAATATATATTAGAATACTTGTGTTTGGATCATTCTAGAAAGCAAAACCTGGACGGGGCTGAAATTAAAATATCACATCCCTATTGAGTGTCTTATTGGGCATAGGTTAATGTAGTGACATGATCATTAGTGACAGCTCAAGCCACATAAAAACTCAGGCTTTTGAGCCACCACAACAAATACTTTTTGCCCTACAGAATGTTAAAAGCCATATATTGATGAAAGAACACATGAAGTAATTAGACCAATAAGATTTGGTCTCATTAAAAAGCCCGATTTTCTAAATGTTACCTTGAATCTGGAGGGCATTTTTGAACTTCTTTATACATTTGTGCTGTGTGATTGGCATGGAGGTGGGGTACTGTGGTCCACTTTTTGCATTCTCTTTCTGTTCCCCACCCACAACACTCAGCATTTCATAGAATCAGCTGGACAGCTCAATGCCTTTTCATAGCCTCAGAACGCTCTCAGAGTTGGGGCGTGGTAGGAAGTGTATTAAGATAAAAACAACTAACTGAGTAAAACTACAACAAAAACCACTACACAGCAATTAACATCTGGCATTTTACTTTTTTTATTATGTTTTCATATTTATTTATTTTGAGATAGAGAGAGAGTGCTAACAGGGGAGGGTCAGAGAGACAGAGGGAGACATATGGTATTTTAATGGTGGTCAGGTGTCAGGTAAAGCAAGGGAGTCTTATATCCTAACATTAAACATGGCAATAGTAGAAGTATGTTTTATTAGTTCAGAAAATAAACTTTTCCTAAAACTGCCTCGTTTCTTTTCCCATAACCTTGACATTAGATGAACCTCGTATTGCAATTTTTTTAAATCAAGAATGATTAAGTAACCACAGCTAAAAAAAAATCAGGGAAACAGTTATGCCTTTTAGTTGTAATCCAGGATATTTAAATCAAGTTGAATAGGCCCAGATTTAAATTGAGATGGCTGGAAGCAATCTATTTTAGATTGATATTGTATTTTAAGTACTGTAAGCATTAATGAGCATGTTCAAAATATCAGTAGGGGATTTGGAGGTTCTAATAATAGAATACCCAACTGACTTTGGCTTTAAAACTACGGACATTTATTACAGTACGGAACAATCAGTCTGGCAATAGATGGCTCCATGGCTCATGAATTTTTTTCATATAATGACGTGGAGGCTACTGGTCAAACTCTGTGCAAATGCCTTGATTTTCCCTTCATGATCTCAAGATGGCAGTCACAGCATCAATCATTGTTGGGTCTATATGACAAGAGCCAAAGGCAAGAATAGTCAATAAACCCGATTATTTACTGGGAAGGAAAACATGCTTATTCTATAGAAATATCTGGCACATTTGCCCTCCATGGAGCATGGATAACACATTCACTAGAGAAGGCAAAGGCCATGTTGACTTAGGTTAGCCCTCATCATTGACTTGCAGAGACTGTGAAGGATCCACTTTCCTTGATCATATTGAAATAAATTGTGATTCTATTATGGAGAAAGAAGGAATGAAGGATAATAGCACTTAGATAGGCAAGCAAAATAGGCACCACGAATATCAGATGGTACAGGTGGAGATATGTACTAAAATGTAAGTCCACTTACGAGTCTCTAGTCATTTTATTAACAACCTGAACCAACTAACAAATAACCAAAATCAGTAGTGTTTTACTACGCATATGCATACAAATAACCAATTTATATAAAACTCTAGTGTCCAGATTTTATAGACATGAAAAGTGTCCCAAATGATTTTGATGGTAATCCTTTCTGAATTACTATTGATTTAGCCTATAATGATAAAGATATAGAGAGGACAGAGAAGGTATGGATTTTAGGTATATACAATAGTTAAAACATAGATATCTTCTCTCCTCTGTTCCCTTATGAAGCCCCTAATAAGGAAAAATGTATAAGCAGACAAAACAAGGGAAGTATTCAGTATATGCGCGATGTCTACAACATTTTGTACAATGGAAAGCAGGTGCAAAAACAAGAGTAGGAAGGGTTGTGAACCAGCTGTCTGCGGCTCATCTAAAGCTATAAAGCTATGAGGAGATTAATAGTACAGAAGAATGAAAAGCCTGAAGAATTAGAAATACCACGCGGTGCTGACTTCAGGAGTGACGTATGGGCCAAAAAGCAAAAAATTAGATGCAGGTTCTTATAGAGAACAATTAGCTGCTCAAATCTTTTCCTGCTTAGGCCAGGCAACTGCATCCCCCTTATCTTGATGGAAGAATGGTTGATTGTTCTGTAGGTAACCATAAAGACTCTGGGCATACCAGGCAAAGACAAGTAACAAATGGAGTAATATAGGATTAGGAACAAGCAAATAACTGAAACTCTAAATAATCAACAGTGACATGCCCAGTTCCCTCTATCCTGCCAGTTACCAAAATGTTGCTAGCCATGTTAATGCCTTCCACCACCACCCCGTCTCAGACAGAAGTTGGAGGATTATTTTGGGAAAACAAGCCAGCCTAAGAGAAAATACCCAGACACACTGAAAATATGGGTTCAGCACGCATTCACCTTTTGGTACCGTCTTTCAGTTCATGAAGTTCATTGCAAAGCATGCAGAACCCCACAACACCTTTTAAGGGCTCTACTCCTAAGCCTCTTTGTTGGTGATGATGAGACAATGATCACCAGCCATTTAAATAAAGATTTTTACAAGAAAAAGGTCAAAGAAAATGAATACACAACCAAACAGGAAGTAGAATCAGAGGAAAAAAAGAATCAATGCATGGAGCAGACCAAAGTTAAAAAAATAAGGCTATGGTGAAAAAAAAAGATACTATAGCCTTAAAGAGGATAACATGTCCTTTCAAGTTAGATATTAGAAAATAAAAGCCTTATGTATATATGTAATATAAATAGGTTTATATATGTATAATATATAGGTTTATATACATAATCTATATATATGTTTATATATATTATATACATATACATATAGGTTTATATATTATACATATATATAATATAAATATATATTTTTTAATTTTTAAAATGTTTTATCTATTTCTGAGAGAGACAGAGAGACAGTGTGAGCAGGGGAGGGTCAGAGAGAGAGGGAGACACAGAATCTGAAGCAGGCTCCAGGCTCTGAGCTGGCAGTCAGCACAGAACCCAACGTGGAGTTCGAACCCACTTCATCTCAGGTCATTATCTCACAGTTTGTGAGTTTGAGCCCTGCATTAGGCTGTGTGCTGACAGCTTGCTCAGAGCCTGGAGCCTACTTTGGATCTGTGTCTCCTCCTCTCTCCGTCCCTCCCTCACTTGCTCTCTTGTCTCTCTTTGTCTCTCAAAAATAAATAAATGTAAAAAAAATTTTTTTTAAAGAAAAAAGAATGTGATGGATGAGGAGCACCTGGGTGGCTTAGTCTGCTAAGCATCTGATTTATACTCAAGTCATGATCTCACAGTTTGAGGTTGAGCCCCACGTTGGGCCCTGCACTGACACTCAGAGCCTGGAGCCTGTTTTGGATTCTGTCTCCCTCTCTCTCTGCCCCTTCCCTGCTTGTACTCCCTTTCTCTCTCAAAAATAAATAAACATTAAAAATATTTTTAAAAATGTGACGGATGAGGGGCGTCTGGGTGGCTTAGTCAGTTAAGCGTCCGACTTTCGCTTAGGTCATGATCTCGCAGTTCGTGGGTTAGAGCCCCCGTCGGGCTCTGTGCTGACAGGTCGGAGCCTGGAGCCTGTTTCAGTCTGTGACTCCCTCTCTCTCTGACCCTCCCCTGCTCACCCTGTCTCTCTCTCTCTCCTAAAAATAAATAAAAAATAAATTAAAAAAAAATAAAATAAATGTGACGGATGATAATATCCAACCTGTGCTTCTGTAAGCAAATTATTAGCTAAGTGTGATGAAAGAGATGAAGATATAGACAGCCAGATCTCAATAAAAGGATAAAGGATACCTCTGATGTATCCTTTATTAGAAAGCTTTGGGAGGATTTCCTCTACTAAAATGAGAGAATGAATTAAAAGAGAAGACACATAGGCTCTAGAAACCAGGGAACCAAAAAAGTGGACTGATTCTACAATGATTATAAAAATAATATCCAGGATTACAGCTGTATGGTAGCCTCAGAGAGAAACCAGATCAAATTAGAACCATATTATGTGGAGAGCCAGGAGAGTTTTCCCAGGGAAAAGTGTATTTTATAAATTACCTGATGTATCTAATTGTGTTTAGAGATATTTTAAGTTCTCTTGGAGTGTTTGGGGAAAGAATTAGTGATAGATACAAAGTAAAGTAATAAAAAAAGAGGGTAATGTACTTAAAACACAATACTGATATTTTTGTAGGGAATATGTAAGAAACAATATGCGAAAGGAGAAATAAAACGAGCGATTTCATTTTATGTTTATTTTCTTTATAGATGATGAACTATAAATGCAATTTGTGAACTGTTGTTCTCTCCTGACCTAGTCATACTTTTTACCCTTGCTCAAATTTATAAAACAGTTTTCCATAACTTTGGTCTCCATGTAAACTTAATTATTTGAATTTCAGAAGGATAATGACAGGTTTTAAAGTAAAACAATTTGATAACAATCCTTAATCTCTCTCTGTCTCTGTTTCTCTGTGTCTGTGTCTCTCTGTCTTGGCCTCTCTCTCTATATATACGTAAAAGTCATATATCCAACATATCATGTATAACTAATGTAATATATATAGCATATATAACTAATATCATATACAACAAATACTATAACCATACCTCTTCTTCTGTGGAAAAGAGAAGAGTAAATTTTAAGTTTTTTATAAGTTAAATTTATTCATGCCATTTCTAATACTTTCAGTTGGTGGCTATTAGTTCACACGTCATAAATTCATTTTTCTTATCAATACCAAAGGGGACATTTAAAGCTTGGCAGTAAAGCTGATTTGCTTCTTAAAAAGAGGGTCACATTTCAGATTTTATACTTATGTTTCTGAAAGAGGGATTTATATTGTTTCCACACATGGGAGTAATTCAGTAATAGTGTCTGAAACTGAAAATAATGAGTTAGCAGTATTAGTATTCTGTTTAGAAATATGTGGGTAAATACATACATAAAATAAACTGGATGTGTTATCTTTGGACTGCTGGTTTTTCTCCATAAGAGTTGTGAATGCTATCAAGTTTTAAAAGTGTTATATACATATTACCTGATAAATACAGAGATTAAATTTAACATAGAAAAAATGAATAAGCAACTTCAAGGTGAAAAGCAGAAAATTATAATCCTACAATACAGAGATAACATCTTCAAGTAGTATATCTTTTATGTTTATATATATATTTTTATAAAGATAAGAATATACATGATTGATTTTGGCGATTCAGTTGTTACATTTTGAATATTTTCTTGGCATTATCATAAAATATGTGATGATTCACAAAAATTAGTTCCTTGCTGGCTTATGAAAGCTTATTTCTTCTGTGTATTCATTTTTTTCAACAAATATCGAGTTCTTCAAATGTACAGCACTGCACTTGGCATTGGGGATAGAGCCATAACAAGAAAGCTGTGGTCTGAGCTCTCAGAATGCTTACAATACACTGAAGAAAACAAATCACATGAATCAGTACCCAAGTGCAATTGGGATTTTTAGTCAAAGTTAAGTATACAATATTGGTAGTATTTAATAAGAGAATCCCACCTAGTTTGAGAGAGCAGAGATTTTTTACATAAATGCCATGTAATCTGAGACTTGAAAGAGGATTCTGGACATGGGAAACCACATAAACTATTGTTAATCATCCAGATTTTTATCTTTATTTTTTTTATTAAAAATTTTAAAATATTTATTTATTTTGAGAGAGAAAGCATGCAAGTAGTGTAGGGTCAGAAAGAGAATCTCAAGCAGGCTCTGCACTGTCAGCACAGAGCCCAACATGGGGTTCGAAGTGATGACCTATGAATTCATGACCTGAACTGAAATCAAAAGTCAGATGCTTAACTAACTGAGCCACCCAGGCGCCCTTATGATTTAAATATTTTCAACAAACCAATTATTTGGAGAGATTCCAAAAAGTCACAATTCATGTATAGGTAGTCTGAATTATGTTTAAGAGTTGAACTTGCAATTTAATGGATACCTCTTCTTCTATAGCCTCATCTCAGGATTCTTGCTGAGCAGTTAATAATCTGTATTATGATAGAGCTAAGTAAACTCACAAATACTTACATAATTCTTGATCCAATTAAGCTCATAAAGACTGTACATACATTTTACCTTACACTACAAGATATGGAATAGGAAATGTGAGGAATTAAGTTAAATATTATCTGTTTCCTGACTGCAAGGAGCTTGATATTATGCTTTCTAACCATAAGAGATATAAACTGAGAGAGTGACACCAGAGTTGAAATCAGATATAACAGTGTGTGAATTTTTATTTTACTCTTATTTTTCTATTGATTATCACAAAAAAGCAAAATATCCTCCTGTAAAAACATTTGGTTATAATCTTACTTCTCTCACTTTGTTTCTTACACGCTCAGATGAATTTATACTCTGTTTTAAAGAATATCATATGTTTGCACGTATAGGAGGATTAGGAGGAACTTGACGGAGGAACAAGGGGGAGAAGAAGGGAGGAAATGGTGGGGAAAAGGGAGAGAGGCAAACCATGAGAGACTCTTGAATGCTGACAAAAACTGAGGACTGATGGATATGGGGGGAGGGGGGGGATGGGCATGGAGGAGGACACTTGTGGGGATGAGCACTGAGTGTTATGTGGAAACTAATTTGACAATAAACTATTTGTAAAAAAATAAATAAATAAAATAAAATGTAATATGCAAAAAAAAGAATAATTAATAACTGAAATTTACAAATTATACTCACATACATACTTATTATGACCAAGAGACTTCGTCCACTTCAGCAGGAGAAGAAATAATGAAGCTAATTTCACTTATTGAAGTTTCTGTGCTAACTATCAAAGAAAGAAATACAAGATATTAATTCAATTGATTTGCTATTTGAATCTTTCAAAATGTTTTCCCATCAATAACCAACTTTAATTAGTGTTCTGCCTTTATCCATAAACTTAGATTTAAAAAAAAATGTATACCTTCACTTAGTTCAGGCTGATACATGGCTCAGTTACTTTACACACATTTACTGTATAGGCTGTAAAGAACAAATCATTAGTTGCCCAATTGAAGGGGAATGTTTGCAAGTTTCTTAAATGCAGGGGAACCTCTTCCGCCTCCTTTTATCATTAAACAATGGAATGGTTAAAATATAACAACCCAGTTGACATTCTGGTAGAATATTTAACAGCAGACACATGATATAAACATTAGGTAACTTCTGCTTCCTTTCCTCCTCCTCTGTCTGGGTCTCTCTCTCCTTCCTCTAATAGCCAATTTGGAAGATATTTTGAAATAGCCCTCAGCCTAAAACACATCCCTTTCCTTCTCTATCATTGCCGGAACTGGAGGCAGAGGTGAGAGGAAAACACAGAGGAAAGCTATTCTGGAGCATTAAGAGGGAATTCTGCAGGCAATTTTGTACTGTACACTTTTTAAGAAGACAAGCCATAATAGCTTCTAGCAATATCTCCATCTAGATATCTGAACTAGACAGAACACATTAAATGTAGCAGGTGCAGATCTCAGTGTATACAAACTCAGGTTTTCAGTAACGACACTTTTAATATTTTTTTTCCTAAAATACACTGTAGCCATAGTGATGTTTGTCACTACAAGTTCCAGAAAAAAACTGACTAAAAATAACTTAGATGATGATGGACATACTGCCTTCCCATATCAAGAAGTGAAGTCCACAGGAAGATGGTTCCAGAGTTGTTTAATTCAAAAGCCAAATGATGTTATCGCTATCTTTCCTTCTTTTTTCTCCATCATGTTTAGAGTTGGCTTTGTCCTCAGGCTTTCTCAGGACCATTGTTGCAAATAGAAAATCCTCCAACAGCTGAAGGAGGAAAATTACATTTTCTTCTCATAGGTTACTTCTCAGCAGTGAGGTAAATCGTTTCCAGACTGTGGAGTCATTTGTGCACATTCTTGATAATTTATGTATGAGTACGATCTTCATGAGGAAGGAAGCACATATGGATGCTTTTAGGTTATACTTACACTTCCTTGTCTTCTTGTTTCAATTATGACTTTTTTGGTAAAGAATAGCAATATATTCAATTTATACACATGGATCAGCATACCTTGTATTCCTTCAACCATTTGTTAAAACTTATTTTTTTCATGTTTATTTATTTATTTTGAGGGAGAGAGAGAGAGAGAGAGCAAGGGAGGAGCAGAGAGAGAGGGAGAGAGACAGAGTCCCAAGCAGGGTCCAAGCTATTAGTACAGAGCCCAACATGGGGCTTGAACTCATAAACCATGAGATCATCACCTGAGCTGAAATCAAAGGTCTGGCACTCAACCGAGTGAGCCATCCAGATGTCCCTTTCCTCAAATACTGCTTCCCATTTAATACTCTTCTCATTTAAATACTGTATGGTTAAATAGTGACTCGTCATAATCTCAGTAGTATATCTGAGAGTGTTCATATATATATTTCATTTCTGTTCATTACAGTAATTACAGGAGTTCAAATGCTCAGAACAGTACCAATGTGATGATTTATAGAGATGTTAGGTCCTTCCCTTATATTATCTTGCTTTGATATGTGACATCAAACTGGGAATAAAGAAAACATATGCTAATTAACTAAGAATGCATTATGATTTGTTTGATATTTGGAAAGATCAGCTCAACAACTCTTCTTACTGAATTTATGTTGAAAAGTGAAAAGAATTTGATAGAACCACCTTCCTAAAATAATTTAAAAATAACCTCAGTTATTCTTTTTCTATTACTACTAGTTTTGTTTTCTAACCATTAACAGACCAAAATGGCTATCTATAGTTTTGATGAATTTATAAATTGTAAAGTTCTGTGCAAGTATATTGTTATTACTATATTAAACAATATAGAAAATCATGCCCTTTCCCTCCTTTTTACATGTATTGATGAGTTTTACTTCCATTCATCTCAATCAGATTTACTATTTCTTATATATTACATTGCCTCCTTAGTATTTTTAAAGGACCATTATTGAGAGTTTCTTTCCACAGTATAACTAGAGAGTAGTTGAGGTATAGGGAAGATTATCTAACAGTGTCCAGTCTTCTGACTGGTGCTTTTAACTCTACTAAGATCCAGACTAGTAGATGCTTATCAAGTCTAAGGAGTAATGGTGGGTGTTCAGTAAATGTTGGTCACAAGAATGAGAATCAAAAATCCATAATCAAATAAAGTATATTGTATAAGTATTGATCTGGGTATGAAGAATAGCAGTATACTGGAAAAAAACGGGCATGAGATATGGAAGGTATGGCTACAAACCAATACTGGTTATTTACTTTATTATTTGTATGACATTGGGGAAATTAATGACCAACATGAGCTTCCATTTTTTTAAGCTGACAGCAACATAAGTTTATTATCATTTCTCATAGTTTTGTGGGTCAGGAATTTAGACAGGTAGAGAACAGTGAAGGAATTTGTGTCTGCTCCCGAATGTCTGGAGATACAACTGGGGGCTTGATGGCATCTGCCTCTCTCTTCTTCCTATATGGTCCCTCGAGCATGGAAGCCTCAGAGGGATCATAGTTATTACCTGGTAGCCTAAGACGGTAAGAGCAAGTGTTCCAAAGGCCCAAGCTACTAGGCTTCTTGTCACCAAAGCTCAGCAATCCTGGGATATGCTTTCTGTCACATTCCATTAGCCAAACATGTCATGAAAGCCACCCCAGTTCCATTGGTTGAGAATTAAATTTAATCTTTCAGTGAGTAGAAAGCAAAGGATTTTTTGCTTTCTTTAATCCCGAGGAAAAATGTAATAGAATGTTGTTATACAACATAAAGTTAAAATTCTAAGTCTCATTTAATGAGTATGAAAACTTTTAAAGACATTAGTAAATTTAGTTAAGACACTCTTTACATTTATTAATCTTTTTTGACAGAGATAGATAGAGTGAGTGGGGAAGGGGCAGAGAGAGAGAGAGAGAGAGAGAGTTCCAAGCAGGCTCTGCACTGTCAGCTCAGAGCCTGACACAGGGCTCAAACTCATGAACCTGAAGTCATGACCTGAGCCAAAACCAAGAGTCGGATGCCCAACCTACTGAGCCACCCAGGCAGCACAGGTTAAGAAATTCTTAATTTCTCCTTTGTTTTTATATTGAGAATGTCTTGGTATTTTTGAACTTATAGTCTACATTAAGAGACTAGAGGGAACAGTGGACATTGTCAGACGAGTTAAAGCCCATCTTTCCTTTGGTCTTTGGTAATGAAGTAAAAAGAGGAAAATGAGAACTTTGTTCTACTAATGTATTTTCAGGGAAGGATTTTATTTTTTTTAAAGAACTGTTCAGCCAAACTGTTCATTTAACTATTTCACAAACTTTCCCACATGTAAGAAATCTCAAAAACATAACTGTGATGGGTCTATGTATGTAAAAATTAAGTTTGAGTAATCTCTGCAGTAAATGAGATTATGAAACTGTCCAGCTCACCTGAATTACATGGCCCTGGAAGAATATATACCAATGTTCTTTGTGTTCTTGTCCACGTTGCAGACATAAAATTCTTAAGCTACATCTTAATTCAAACCGAGAAAAATTCCATTTTTCATTTGGTCCTGAAACTTTTCTAGGTAGTCTTTGTAAAAATGCCAATTTTGGCATGGTGTGTGTGTGTGTGTGTGTGTGTGTGTGTGTGTGTGTGTGTGTGTGTGTGTGTGTGTAAGACTAGTTTTTTTTTCTTATTTTTTTTAAATGTTTTATTTATTTCTAGGAGAGAGAGAGAGAGAGAGAGAGAGAGCGTGAACAGGGGAGGGTCAGAGAGAGAGGGAGTCACAGACTGAAACAGGCTCCAGGCTCTGAGCTGGCAGTCAGCACAGAGCCCGACGGGGGCTCGAACCCACGAACTGCGAGATCATGACCTAAGCGAAAGTCGGACGCTCAACCGACTAAGCCACCCAGGCGCCCCAAGACTAGTTTTTAAGAGCAGTGAGCAGTTTAGATTCACAGCAAACGTGAGCAGAAGGTACAGAGATTCCCCATGTGCCCTCTGTCCCAGCATATGCATAGACTCCCTCATTATCAACATCATTTACCAAAGTGCTACATTTATTATAACTGATGAACCCACATTAACACATCAACTCACTCAAAGTCCATAGTTTGCTTTAGGGTTCCCGTTTGGTGTTGTACATTCTTTGATTTTGGACAAACCAACTGAAATAACAAGTCCATTATTATAGTATCATACAGTGTATGTTTACTGCCCTAAAAATTCTCTGTGCTCTACCTATACATCTTTTGCTCCTCCCGGTACTGCTTCCATTTAAAAAGATCTATAAAATGGGTATAGTTACAAGTGCTTTGCAGCGTTGCCCCTGAAGATTAACTATGATGTTGCAAGGCGCACAATCAACATTTAATACATGGGAGCCATTATTATTATTACTATTATTATTCAGTAACTAAAGTTTATCTGTTTTCTTTTCTTTTTTTTTTTTTTTAAAGATTTTTATTTATTTCTAGGAGAGAGAGAGAGACAGCGTGAGCAGGGGAGGGTCAGAGAGAGAGGGAGTCACAGACTGAAACAGGCTCCAGGCTCTGAGCTGGCAGTCAGCACAGAGCCCGACGCGGGGCTCGAACCCACGAACCGCGAGATCATGATCTAAGCGAAAGTCGGACGCTTAACCGACTAAGCCACCCAGGCGCCCCAAGTTTACCTGTTTTCTATTACTTCAGGTTAGATCATTTGATGTTACTCACAGAGATCTGAGAAAAATGGAGTTAGGGATTAGAATGGAACATTGATAGTGCCAGAAGGGATCAGAGAGATTACTCCGTTTGTCCAATGTAAGCCCTTTTGTCAGAGACTAAAGCTCAAGCTTGTTAAGTGTCTTGCTCTAGAAATCACAAAGAAAAATATTACTTACAAAAATTATATTTCAGGGGCACCTTGTTGGCTCAGTCAGTAGAGCATCAGACTCTTGATATCTGTGTTGAACATGGAGCCTGCTTAGGATTCTCTGTACCTATCCTCCTCTCCCCAGCTTGTGTTCTCTCTCTCTCTCTCCCTAAAATTCAATAAATAAATAAATACACGAATACATAAATAAATTAAATAAAAATTATATTTCACAGAAGGGATATCTTTTAATAAAATAATATCAATATTATTTAAAAATTTCTTTAAATCACTAAAATAATTATATTTTTATGATCATAGAGATGACCAGCGAGAAACCTAGAAACAGAACTTAGTCCTTGATCTTCTACTTCTAATTTCTTTCCACATGAATAAAAGTTCTTTTTTTAATGTTCTATTTATTTCTGAGAGAGAGAGACTTTCTACAGAAAATCATCTGCTAATATGTTTAGCACTACCTAAATTTACAAGAAAGCAAACAAGACACAAATGGACTCTGCTTGCCATTAATATGCCCAGCTTTTCCCTTCAGATATACCTGCTAATAGAAAAGTACAATAAATACAGAATGTGGATCAGGAATGTAATCTTGTACCTAAGTTTTTATAATCTATGAAAATTGGAGACCCATAACGTAGGTCATTCTATCAGACACACGCATATGTGAGAGTGACTTTAGAGACAAACTTCCAGTTGTAAAATAAGTCACAGAGGGGAAACGTACAGACTGGGAATACAGCCAACAATATTGTAATAACATTGTGTTGTGATAGACTGTGACTCCACTCATCATGGTGAGCATTGTGTAATGTATAGAATAGTTCAATCAATATGCTGTACACATTGTGTAATGTATAGAATAGTTCAATCAATATGCTGTACACCTGAGAGTAATACAACATTCTATGTTAATTAACTTCAATTTTTAAAAAATGAAAAAAGAAAAATCAAAGAGGGGGAAGTTGGAGAAGATTCATTATTATTTTCTATGGAATTTGTATGTGTGTATTCATGGGAGAGAGCAGTACTGAAAAAGTGTGGAGAAAATATTTTTTTTTAAATATTTTTATTTATTTATTTCTAGGAGAGAGAGAGACAGAGAGAGAGAGCGTGAGCAGGGGAGGGTCAGAGAGAGAGGGAGTCACAGACAGAAACAGGCTCCAGGCTCTGAGCTGGCAGCCAGCACAGAGCCCGACGCGGGGCTCGAACCACGAACCATGAGATCATGACCTAAGAGAAAGTCGGACGCTTAACCGACTAAGCCACCCAGGCGCCCCTGGAGAAAATATTTTTTAATGTATGAAGCATTAATAAAATAATATTATATTTTTCCATGTATGCAAATAAATGTAATAAAAGTATAAGCAGGATACATAGTAATTTTATGATAGTGGTTTCCTCTAGAGAAAGAAGGATCTAGAAAAGTGAGCAAAGAGGATTTCAATTTGATATGCATTTTACATTTTATGTAAACAATATATGAAGCAAATATATTTGTGTTAGCCAGTTTCTGGAAAAGTTGATAAAGAGTATCCAGTTATTTTTGTGTTCCTCTTTGGAGCAAGATTTCAAGTTCCATAACATTTGTTTTCTTAACAAGAAATGTTCTCAATGTTTTCTCTTTAATTTTTGTTTCTTAAAACAAATCACCTGCATATAAACAGAGAAGAAACTTCTTGCTTGTTTGCCTGTCTGCTATCTACCTATCCATCACTCATTTATTTTTATTTGTCTATACACTATTCATTTTATTGCAGTTTTCACATGTACACTTTTACTCTCTTAAATCTTCAGCTGCCTCTCTTCTGTGGGGGCATAGAGGAGCTCTTCATTCACTTGTAAAGCAGAACTAGTTCAGGTTCCTTGAGGGAGAAAAAAGGCCCAAAGATATCGGAATAGGTATCACCTTCCCCACGTCCCCATGGATGAGCTGAAGGAGTAAAGCCTAATTCAATAGTTCCTATTGCTGCTAGAGGCACTGCTGAAAATTGGTTCCTATTGACTTATCTATAGCAAGAGTAAGTAAAGGGAAGCCCCTGCCCCCCCAAAAAAAAAAAACCTGCTTCTCCAGACAAATTTGAGATGTTTAAGAAATCATTTGGATCCCAGCAAGGCCTCCCACTCCTAATAATCTACTTGACTGAAATACTTCTGGTTGAAGGACACATTAGTTTAACTTAAGGAGCTGCTTTAACTTAAGTGTTTATGTTTAATTGACTTAATACAACTCCAAGTCAGCCATTTACATGGTAGTGTGAATTGTCTCATTTAGATAACATTTCCTTAACCAGCTTGATGAGGTTAGCTGCACTGAGGGGAAATACGTGTGTTATATGACAATATGAAAATTCATCTTCAGAATATTCTGAATAAGCCCACTGCAACCAGAAATTTATATTTGTGAATATCTAGCTGGAAGTGCCATTTGATATCACTTAGCAAAGTGACAAAATGTGTCAAATGTTGAACACAACCCAAGTGTGTGTGTTTCTCTCTCCCTCTCTCTGTAGAGGGCTCTTTATGCTACTGGGAGAAATTATTTTATGTATGTGCAAAATATTTGAGAATTACTGTGACCAAAAGTCTTACTGTGAGTTCTCAGGACCAGAAGAGCTATATTAACTAACAGGTTGGAGGATTGGAAATGCAAAATGTTTAATTTGAGAAGGTAAAATATGTCCCATGTTAACTGCTACACAGTATTGTAGACTTAAAGCCTATTTGCTTTTTGTAAACAAGTGTGTTATTTTCATTTACTTTTAATTGCTAATGAACCTTAAAGGATAAGTTGTTAAAATATCTGCTATAGAACCATTTAATTTTTTTCAAATTAAGTCATCCCATTCTACCAAGAAATGAAGTAATGTGTTATGACCAAGAAGAACTGCATATGACCATGCTATCTATTAGCTAAGCATCATGCATCAAGACAAATAGGGCTATTTGATGTACTGAACTGCAATTGCTGTAGTAGTTTATCTTATAATGACCCAAATTGTGTTTATTGGCATTTAAGAATCTTAGTGTTTATGCAAATATCAGTAGCTTATTTTTCAAGGGGAAAAGAGAGAAGAAACAGAGCAAGTCTGGTGAATCAGGAGAATGATTTGTGAAATGGCAAGAAGAAAATATTCACATGTTTGATGAATGATGGAAAGAGAAAAGGGTGAATCCAAGCTTCAGTAATGATTTTCAATATTTCTTGGCTAATAATATTCCCTGTATCATCCTCAATTTGGTTTTGAAACTGGTAATATTATGGAAGCATATTTGTCTGCTGATAGATATTTTTTAATCTACCTGCAAGGTCAACCCAACTATTTCACAGATATCCAGGAGTTTTCAGATTCATTGGTCCAAGTACCATATGAAAAAGTAATATATTTCCTCTTAAGATCCATCTTCCCTTTCTCATCAAAATCAGATTTTAAAAAAGGTAGAGGAGAGCAAACTTGCACATTTAAAGTTTCTACAAAACTGATTCAAAATTGGGTAGAACTTAGAGTCAATTCCAACTTTTTGTTGTGTGGTTAATCTATTCCCAGGGCAAATATTTTTTTCTTTTTTTGATATAAAACATTCTTGCTTTTCTTAACACCTTAAAATGTTTCACAATCTGTCATTGCCCTGGCTTTTACAGTATTTTTTTTAAACAAAGTACATTTCATGTTGCCAATGTCCAACTATTAACTAGAGGGCAAATTGTCAAATACTTAGTGAAAATGTCATCAAGTATTGGAATTTACTGTGTTGATCATATGCAAATTTCACTCTGGTGTCATTGAAAATCATTTATGTATCTGCTAGAATCCTGGTTTTAAATGAAAGGGAACTGAGTACTGTGTCGAACTTGACTATAATTTCAATCTCCTTCCTTGGGCCTTGCACATTTGAGATAGTCAGAGGTATTTGAAATAGCCTCAGGCCTCCAAAAGAAGCAGCTTTCCAGAAGAAATATTGTATTCTATAGTCACCACTATTAAAATATTTAGCTAAATTGCTGACAATTTCTTTAGCAAAGGTCAGCATAATAAAAGCATCGTTGAAAATTACCCTAACCAAGGAGTGAAAGAGTACCCCTTAATAAATCATAATAACATTTCCTTATCAACTCCTTTCAGGGTGATTTATTTGAACAGCCAAGCCAAAAAGCCTTTTGTTGGCATGGAGACCATGAAAGGTCAGTCTCAGAGACGAAACAGTTAAATTAGACTAGCTCCCCTGTTAGAGGAAGATTAAAAGAATCATTTGTGGTTGTTAACAAGGGATTTGCAATGGTGGAATTTCTGATATTGGGGCAGAGGAAGTGGTGATGTTTTAGAAATATGCAAGGAGCCTTTGAGTCTCATCCTGCTGTTAATGGTATAGTACTTGTTATGAAATTCTGGGAACTGGTGATGGTTAGTTTGTGATTTGGGGGTTGTGGGCAGCAATACACATGAACTCTGAGAAAGTTTCCCAAATAAACACGTTTCCTTCAGTATTTGTTCTGCTCAGGCTGCCCATTGGATTCATGGATTGCCTCCTAGTTCAAGTTATCCCATCAGTCTCTTGTTGTCTGGATTTAAACCAGAACTTGTCTGCATATTTCAATTGTACCATCTCTGTTTTCTTTGGAACAAGCACTTCCTGTTTTCTTCTTTTTTTTCTTCCTGGGAAAATCCTTAGTTCTACTGTTGTCCTATGAATTCAGCTTTGGATTCCTGTCTCTTCTCTCTTAGCTTCCAAACTCTCAGCTGTACCTTTTTTGTGTTTTCCCTTTCTCCTTTTCAAGCCCACTATTCCACTTACCCCTGGTCTCACCAGGAAGGTAAGATAAAACATGCGGGAGTGTCCTTCAATGCTACATGATATGGAATCGAATCAAGGAGTTTGGTGAGGGAAGTTTCATGAAAATGGATGTCATTACCTAATAGAACTGTTCCAAACTCCCAATGTGATCAAATGATTGCAATTTTGTGTAACAATAAAATGAGATGTTGAATATCCAAGGGGCTTCATGCTTTCCATTAGTCTTATCTATTGACAGCATTTCTGTTGAGGGCAGGGTCATTCTAAGGCAGCACTGAAGACAACATGGCAGTTTCCTATTGTTATATTGAATAAGTGAATAAATGCATGTCCGTGCGCTTTTTTACTTTGAAGCCCAAATCTACATACAGTGCTTCATGTTTTATAAAACAAAATATATTGTGAAATTATTCTGAATGCTAATTATATATTTTCAAGGTATCCAGGGGCTCTAAATTCTGATTTTTAGCAAGAATAACTTCTAATTCCTGCTGTTTTGTTTGTTTAGTTCCCTTTGATATAATGTATCTAATTATATGGCTGAGCCTAATAGCACACTAAAATAATTAGCAGTACAAGCATATATACATATATAAAGGGATAAAGCACTTCAATAGAAGCATGTTATTCTTTATATAGGAAAACAGCATACTATTTAAATGGCCTTGAGATTTCTTTCACCTCTGTGGAAGTTGGTGTCCTCTCCTCTGCCTAAACATCGCTCCCTCTTGAAGGAATTGTAGCCATTTGCCATGTGGCTGATCACATGGGTAGCAGGACTGGCCATCGGTCTGGTTTCCTCTTTGCTTCACTTCACAGTACAAGCATTCAAGAGGGAAAGTCCTCCAAGTGACTTAAGGAAAATTGCCCAGGATATTTAAAATCACAAACTCAATAGATTCCTTGGTAATTTTTTGTTGTGTTTGATAAGAAAGAGACACACAACATCACACATGATTGAAGAATGACTGGTGATCACTGTCTCAACCAGAAATACGGAAAAGCAATCAACAGAACAACCCCCAAAGATAAGACTATCTCTAAAGCCATGTATATCATAAGAAGAGAAAAAAGATACTTTCATATTTTATAGAAAAAAGGACAACAGATTCTCTAAAGTTCTTCTCACAATGGTCACACTTTTCTCAAAAGTCCAGATGTCTTGCTAACTACAATTTAGTTCAATTTAGTACAACACACACCTACTAAAAATTAGCCAATGGACTAGGTGCTAGGTGAGGTGTTATTTAAATAAACATGAAGAAAATGTGATTCCTACCCCAAAGAAGCTGTAAGTGGAGAGACAAATACACAGACAGCAGTGGGTTTCTGGGGGATGTTGAAGCAAGGAAGGAACACTCAACACCAAAGGTTACTTGAGTCAGTTTTAATTACTTTATCACCTGATACAACATTCAGTGTCCATTGAGGCTTCCAAGGGACCAGTGAGAAAAGAGAGCTATTATGGCTGATGTCTAGCATTGTGGCCCATAAACCATAAACTTCTTTTCAGTGTGTGGGGTGAGCCCACATGGTGACCCAAAGTATATATGTTATGTGCCCTAATGGAAGTGAATATCACCTACACAGCTAGTTCCACCCTAGCAACCTGTCCAAGTGTAGAGGGTTTGGATGGTGGCTTCCCAAAAGAGATGCATTCATGTCCTAATCCCCAGAACTGGTAAACATCACCTTATATGGCAAAAGAGCAAGTATTACCTTATATGACAAAAGATGCTATTAAGTTAAGGATTTTGAGAGAAAGATTATCCTCGATTATCTAGATGGGCGCTCAATGCAACCACATGTATCTTTATAAGAAAGAGGCAGAGGTAGGTTTGATAAAGAAGAGGAGGAGGCAATGTGACCACAGAGAAAGAGATTAGATTGATATGGCCATAAACCAAGACATACCTGGAGCCACTGGAACTAAGAAGAGGCAAGGAACGGATTTCCTCTAGACCCATGGGAGTGAGCATGGCCCTTGCCAATACTTTGCTTCTGGCTTTCCACCCCAAGAACTGAGAAAGCAAATTTCTGTTGTTTTAACCTACCCGGTTTGTAATTTGTTACAGAAACCGTAGGGAACTAATACACCAAACAAAGGCTGAATGTTAACAAAGAGGAAAGCTACCAAAGAGAAAGGAAAGATCAGACCGGATTCCCTAATTATAGGAGAAATGTGGGACGCTGTTTTAACATGTCTCAAGTTGCGCAGTTGTGGAGTAGAGGACGTTCAGACTTTGGAGGTCAGTTTTTATTAATGATTTCCATGGCAAAGGATAAATAAGTTTGAGTGCCATTGCTACAGTCTGCATGTTCCGCACACTCAACATCTACTCTGACTCATATTTCCTCTCTCTTTCTGTTCCTATCCTCTGTCCTACCACCATCTCTCATATTCTTAACTGCAAGACACTGATACAATTCATAATGAGATTTTCCCCCCTGTCTTATCATAATCCATGGGCCGCAGTGTAGCAAACCTTATAATTTCCATTAAAATTAGATTAAATATTAACTGAGCTATGTGAAAATCAACCACTATTAAATTTATTTTACCTCTGAAATCAATTCATGCTAACAAATTGTTTCATAACACAGCTTTCATTTGAAGAAAGAGACTCCTTGATTGCCTTGGAAGAATAAAGAATTTGTTTCCTCACTGACCTAGAGGCCAAGCCTAATTTGTGGCAATGGTATCTTAAGTAGATTAGGAAGGGAACAGGAGTTGGAATGGGGATTTTATTTATATCTATTCGCATACTCTTTGGCTAAAACCCTCAAAATAATGGTGTGGTGCAACCACCACCATGCATTAACAACTTTGTTATATGGATTATATCTTTTTTTTCTTTTTTTTTTTAAATTTTTAATGTTTATTTCTAGGAGAGAGAGAGACACAGCGTGAGCAGGGGAGGGTCAGAGAGAGAGGACGTCACAGACTGAAACAGGCTCCAGGCTCTGAGCTGGCAGTCAGCACAGAGCCCGACGCGGGGATCGAACCCACGAACCGCGAGATCATGACCTAAGCGAAAGTTGGACGTTTAACAGACTAAGCCACCCAGGCACTCCTTTATGGATTATGTCTTTATTCTCTAGAGTTCAAGGTTCCATTCTCATATATTGAATTTTGACCATACTTCTCCTTCACGCATTCATTCAGCCATTGATATTTATCAAGTGTCTACTTAAGGATGAAAATTATATTGATTATCTTTTAAGTGTGCTAAAATTATAAAGAATTTTTTTAACTTAAAAAAAATTTTTAACGTGTATTCATTTTTGAGAGACAAACACAGAGTGCGAGTGGGGGAAGATCAGAGAGAGAGGGAGACACAGAATATGAAGCAGGCTCCAGCCTCGGAGCTGTCAGCACAGAGCCCGATGCCAGGCTGGAACTCACAGGCTGGACTGCAAGGTCGTGACCTGAGCCGAAGCTGGACACTTAACCCTCTGAGCCACCCGGGCACCCTCAAAATTATAAAGAATCTTAATACTCCTTGAAAAAAAGCTATTATTTAGGAATATGCTTGGTAAACATAAGTATGTAGGAAAAGGAGTTCCGATGTTTGACTTGGAAATGAGGGAGATGTTTTAAAGGCTGGGGATGGTAGTTAACAGTATGTTATGAAAATAAAAAAGAGTAAGAGATTCCCAGTTGGACAAATGGGATTGAGCATTCCAGATGATCAAGGGATCAAGATTTCCACAGCATAGTTATAGAAGGAAGAATGACTCATTTTATAAATGCTAGTAATTTAGTGTGGCTACTCTGCAGGAGTATTGGGTAAACTGTTTGTGTAATAATATAACTATTTGTGATGACTGATATCTTAATGTCTGCTTTGCCCAGTAGATTATAAATTCCATGCACCCCCCCTTTCTGTTTGTCCCCAGAACCTAGCATGATATGTAGTACACAGCAGGAACACAACGATATGCTGACTTATGAAAATAAGGGGAAGGACTTGCAGGTGGAGGGAAAAAGAAGATGAGAGAAGAAAGAACTGATTAGAACATTGCTTGAGAGGCTGAAGTGAAAGGATGATATTGATGCAGTGGGCTACAGAAAGGGTGACTCTCTAGATTTCTGGCATTGAAACCCAAACTATTCATAGATGACTGAAGGTCCTAAAATATTTAATCTTCTATATGTTTACAGCTTACCTCATCTCCTACTTGGACTTCAAGCTCCCCAAGGGCCTTATGCTGCATTTTTTGAACGTCTAATGTAGTGAACATAAGAGGCATGCCCACTCCATTTTTCTTTCAAGAATGAATGAATCAGTGAATGAATTGACTCTAGTCAGTGGCTTATTTTTATTTATTTATTTATTTATTTATCTCTGCTTACTTTTCTAGTCAGTGGCTTGTAATTGATTGTGGAGTGAGGGACTTGGCTGAATTTCAGAATTTATACTTCTTCAGATTTAAGTGATAATGCAAGTTCCTATATCATAGACAAAATGAGAATTTGTATTAATTCTTTTATTTTTCCTTCTGAAGATGATTATCACATGCTCTACGGTCAAGTTTCAGAGCTAAAGTAAAAAAGAGATGTTTAGGAATAGAAAACATATGGTAGGTTTTCCAGTTTCACAAATTTCATTCTTTACAGCCTAAATTGTGAGGTTCCCCAAACATGGTTTCCATTTAAAAACAAGAACAACAAGAACAAGAAGAAGGAACAGATGTTTACCTAGAATTGGCTGTATGGCCAAATGTGATTCATGTGTACAAATCTATATTTTTCATATTTATAATAGACTTCTGAGGTATGCCACTATGTTCCCACATGAAACTGCTTAATTTTAATGAGAATTTCAATGAATTCTCTTACTAAAAGAGTCCAAGGGCAGAGCTCCATTGTCCATGCTGTCTAGGTGCAAACCTACAGAATTAGTAGAGAATTGCACAAGATGGAAGTGATGTGTGGGGACTTTATGTGGTTCCTGTTGCCAGGGCAACAACTTTCTTTGTTTCCATTCAAAGCTGCAGCTTTATTTGAAGCCTGGTTCTCAGGTACACTAGAAGCAGTTACAATATCAAAAAGAAAAGAAACCAGGGAGACTTTGAGGAAACATCAAAAAAATAAAAAAAAATACAAATTAAAAAAAGAAAGGCATTACTTCAATGGTCCTTCTATTTTTTTGTTATTTCTTCACAGAGAAAACTTGGATTTCTTTTTCCTCCAAATGCGTTTGTAATTTAAAGATTAGATTTTTTTTTTTTTTGCAAAGTTTATACACACAACTTTTTCCCCCATTACTAAACAATATGGTCAATTTATCAAGACAATTTTGGGGAAGATTTTGAATGCTTTCTGAGACTTCATGATATTGCCCTAAATCTAAAAAATAATGGTGTTTTGACATTTGAAGGAAAATGAACTCAGTAAAGACCAACTGATTATAGGAATGGGAAAACATATAACCAGAAAGGTGCTTTAGTCTAGAAGACACCTAGATGAAAAGCCACCATGCATCAAAGCTTTTTGATGGGACAGGGATAAAGGACAGATTCTCCTTCCACCTGTCAAATACTCCCTATGAACCCCATAAATGAGACTGGGCTTCTGTGAGTGTTGTTCTTCTTTCTTTAAAATTTTAGATCTTGGACAAGGCCATATTCCTTGGGCTTTTAAAAGGTGCAAAAAAAAAAAAAAAAAAAAAAAGAGGTGCAGACACACATGCACATATACATACAGGGGTAACCAGTTATATTGGAAAAATACCAACTAAAATGTTCTGCCATATTTATAATGTGCCAGACATGTGTTTTTCTATGTATATATATTAAATCATTTAAATTCTGCCAAGAATATTGTTTGAAGTTGGCATTATTATAATCTTTATTTAAAAAAACAGACACAGAGAGATAAGTAATTTTCTCAAGTTCACAAAACTAAGAAGCATTGCTAGGTTTCCAAGCCATTCAGTTTAGTTCCAGAGCCCATGGTCTTTTAAACAATCATGCTGTATTTCATAGATTTCCTCATTACAAGATTTGCCATTTTTTTGATATGTCTCCTATTATATAAACCTGCAACACAGAGAAGTATATTATGTGAAGTTACTCAAACAAATTAACCACTGAATATTTTTTCAGAGTATTACAATGGACCATAGAACATACTTTGAGGAATGCTAGGCTAGACCATCTACATTGTTTGTGTTTCTAACATAAGGTGACCTTGAGAATAAGCAGAGAATTGTATACTTTACAGGGTGTAAAATATTAATGTTTTATTTAGAATTTTAAAGAATATTAAATTAAGAATTTGCAATTTTATGAATAATTTGTAGCCATCTTGCTCCAAATGTATTACATTTCTACTTACGAGAATGTTGTCAGTCCATGTTATCTAGAACTTTGTTAAATCCAAAATTCCCAAGTTAATTCAACTATTGAATCAATACAGATAAGATCAATTTGCTATATCTATAATTTTAAAGATTTAAAAATGCTACAGATAAATATAAATATTTCTAGATTATCCATGCTTTCCTGTTTACTATAGAAATGTTTACCACAGTGCGCCTGGGTGGCTCAGTCGGTTAAGCGTCCAACTTTCGCTTGGGTCATGATCTTGTGGTTTGGGGGTTCGAGCCCCGCGTTGGGGTCTGTGCTGGCTGCCAGCTCAGAGCCTGGAGCCTGTTTCAGAGTCTGTGTCTCCCTCTCTCTCTGACCCTCCCCTGCTCACGCTGTCTCTCTCTGTCCTAAAAATAAATAAAAATTAAAAAAATTTAAAAAAAGAAATGTTTACCACTTTTACACCGGTAACTGAGAATGGCCATTGGTAAGTTAGATTGAATAAATCTGGGGAGAATATATGAGATAAATTAATAAGATAATTTTAAAACTTCCTTCGTTACTACAAACCATTCATACGCTTGAGATGGTGGTCTTCTCAGTCAGCAGGATTGCTGCCTGGCCTACTAAATGCCTCACTGTGTGGGTGAGTGAACTACATATGTATGATCAGGCTATTGCCTCAGTCAAGTTTCTCTTGGTGATAAAAGAGGAGCCTAAGATTCCAGGCCATAAAAAGCTGAAGTGTTCCATAGGCTGACATGCTTAGGTATTTAAGGTATTTTAATAAACATTTTTGTAGACTTAGAATTAATTGGAGACCGAGTATATGTGTCCCTAGTAATATGTAATCCAAGTAACTGTTGATCTTAACTTTATGCTGAATACAAGAGTTTTATACTTGAATCTATTACATAACGTCTCTTTCTGTGTCTTATTTAGGACTATAAGCACTTCTGTTTCTCCACTGTCACCACCATATGGAACTCAGTGCATTTTTATGTTAGGTGAATGTACTCAGTAATGTCTATGGATTGAGTACATCTTCATTACAATAGTCCTCTCTTACCTTAAGGGCATTTGTGAAATTGCTGACCTAGAGAAGATGTGCAGCTTTAGACTATGAGTATAATTTGTCTCTGGATGATATCTACATAGATGATTGTACCGGATCTTGCTAAAATTAGAGTTATCTCAGACGTAGGCTAAGATTTACAAACACACACACACATATTTCATTTGAGATCAGAGTGTCTAAAGTTTCAGAATGTCAAGAGAGTAGGATCAGCCAAAATCTTTGTTTTTATTATTTTTAACATTTCCATTTATCTTACATTAAATAAAATACTAAGAGATTACATATACTGTTTCAGTTCTCCATGCAAGATTGGATTTCTTTGAAGTATCTAAATGGTCTTGAATGTCAAATTGTAAGTATCATTTTGTGATGTGGTATGAACACATTGAGATTCTGTCCTCAGAGCAGAGGCAAGTTCTATATGGGTAAATGAGCAACTGGTTCAGTGTTTGGGGTGAGAATTGAAATGGTGTGACCCATTTTTTCCTTGCTCAGGCAGAAACTGTGGGACAAATGCAGCATCAAACCATAACTCTCTTAAGTAAATTGTAATAAGTTAGTTCAATAGTTATGTGCAGCTACAAGTTTCTTATTTAGTTTAGACACTATGGAACGATTTTCTTTCAATTCTCAAAATACAAACTTGGAAAGCGAGGCAGTATAAATTCCAAACAAATAAGCTTTGGGCCAGAGATGTTTCTTTTTTTCTTCCTTTAAAGTGATTTTGGGGGACACCTGGGTGGCTAAGTTAGTTAAGCATCCAACTCTTGGTTTTGGCTCAGGTCATAATCTGATGGTGTGTAAGTTCAAGCCCTGCATCAGGCTCTGTGCTGACAGAGCAGAGCCTGCTTGGGATTCCCTCTCTCTCCCTCTCTCTGCCCCTCTCATACTCATGCTATCTCTGTCTCTCTCAGAATAAATAAAATAACTTTACAATAAATATTAAAATAAAGTGAATTTTCTTTAGAATGTACAGATCTTGTTATATTTTGTTAACTCTTTTTTTTTTTTAATTTCTGAGAGAGAGAGAGAGAGAGAGAGAGAGAGCATGAGAAGAGGAGGGTCAGAGAGACATGGAGACACAATACGAAACAGGCTCCAGGCTCTGAGATGGCTGTCAGCACAGAGCCTGACGTGGGGCTCGAACCCATGAACCGTGAGATCATGACTTGAGCTGAAGTCGGACGCCCCACCGACTGAACCACCCAGGCACCCCTTTTGTTAACTCTTAAGAGGAAAGATAGTTTCATTATTCTGTGGTAATGTCCTGTAACACTGGTTGGTCTTGAATACTTCAGCATCCACATTACAAACTATGAGAGAAATCTGATCAAAACATCCAAATTTGAAATGTTCAATTACTTGTCTAGGTAAGGAAGGTAATCAATCTGGGACTTAATTTCTGGTATATGTAAAAAAGAGAAACTCTAGAGCATTTGAGGTTTCCTTTTTATTAAGGAAAGACAACCTTTCTGCTGTAGGAAAACAGCAAAGTCTGCCAAATATTTCTTAAATTCAACAACAATTAGCATTAACTCACCACTTATTCCCTTATATTTACTACTAATCACACAATTTAGAAGATAAGGGGAGGGAGACTGAAGTTAGGGAGATAGGATGAAGGACAACTGCTATAAATGCACATTACTTGTACACGATCTGATTGTCACTAGGACAGTGCTTTTGAAGCAACACTTCTTGACTGGGAATTATTACCTTTGTCTCGTAGTACGGCTTTGCCAAAGTTAAATTTGCCATAACTGATTTGTTGACATTTTCACTTAGTAACTCATTAAGTTCCTCATGACTTTAATTCAGTCAACTTTTAAGTGAAACACAATATTGGATTTCTACTTCAGCTTCAATTGACTTTATAGCAAAGATACTTGGCCCTTGATGTGATCAATTAAAATCTTTCAATCTTTTACTTTTCCTTCATTGATCCACATTAGTATCCTAGCCAGGGCATGCCTATCTGATAGGATGAGGCATTGAATCTGAGTGTTGTGCTTTTCCAAATGAATGAATGAATGAATGAATGAATGAATGAATGAATCTATTAAAAACAAAAACCAAAAAAACAACTCTCCTGGAAATTGGCTTAAATGATAAGGATGACTCCAGGTTTCTAACTGCAGTTGTCAAAACCACACAGCCCTAGTATAAATCAATTTTTGTTTAATAAAGCCTGAATAAATTACCATATCTGTAATGTAGCATACCTTATTATAAACTTTTTATTTATAACATTACTCAAAAATTTTAAAGCAATGGTTTGAATTAAAGAGTCCATTCTCTTGAAATATAAAATTCATGCAGCTATGTTTTTTCTTCAGTGGTGAGCAATAAATGTGTCAGAAAAGCCATAAAAACATATGGCCTTTGGTTTATGTCTAAATTAAAAGCAACCAAATAAATGAGTTCAAAATTTGGTAAGAAGATTGCTTTCACATGAGGGTGGAATAATTCAGAAAAAGAGAAAATAAGATATTCTAATGAAAAAAAGATCCCTTTTGCCTAATTTGGGGAGCATGAAGTGTCTCTTCTGTTGACCTCTGTAATAACAATGTAGCATGTCACATTGTCACATCACATGGATAATTGAGTAACCTCAGCTCTTCCCATTTTAGGAATCCATCTTGGAGAAGAAAGTGGATGAGTTTCAGCCATAATGCTGAATCAAAATAGCTTTGTGGTAATTCCTTTAAGCTTTGAAGATTTACATATAACCCCAGTTAAATTAATTTGTCCTGTATAGGTGTCTGTATTATTTTAGTCTCATATTGTGAGTTTCAATATGAAGATTTAAGTCTCTAATCATGTCACATTTTTTCCCCTCAAATATTGATTTGGTTTCATGGTGGTTTTTTCTTTTCTCATAAAATACACCAATTATGTATTTGTTGCTTCTCCATTTTATTTCTTCTAAAACTTATCTCATGGTCTTTATCTCTTATTTCCTTCCACATTCCCAACCCCCCAAGTTTTTATTTAAATTTCAGCTAGGTAACATGCAATGCAATATTAGTTTCTGATGTAGAATTTAGTGACTCATCAGTTACATGTAATACCTCATGCTCATCATAAGTACCTGTTTAATCCATTCCCCCACCAACTCCCCTTCAATAACCCTTGGTTTCTTCTCTATAGTTAAAAGTGTGTTTCTTGGTTTGCCTGTGTCTCCCACCACCATGTTCATTTGTTTTGTTTCTTAAATTCCACATATGAATGAAATCATACAGTGTTTGTGTTTCTCCATCTGATTTACTTCACTTAGTATAATACTCTTTAGCTCCATCCACATGGCCGCGAATGGCAAGATCTCATTCTTTTTATGGCTGAGTACTATTCCATTGTATATATATACGTATACCATATGTTCTTTATCTAGTCATCAGTCGATGGACATTTGGGATCCTTGTATAGTTTAGCTATTGTTGATAATACTTCTATAAACAGGGGGATGCATGTATCCCATTGAGTTAGTATTTTTGTATATAGTTTGGGTAAATACCTAGTTATGCAGTTGCTGGATCATAGGATAATTCTATTGTTGACTTTTTGAAAAAACTCCATACTGTTTTCCAGAGTGGCTGTACCAGTTTACATTCCCACCAACAGTGTAAGAAGGTTCCCCTTTTTCCATATCCTCGCCAATACCTGTTGTTTCCTGTGTTGTTAATTTTAGCCATTCTGACAAGTGTGAGGTGATATCTCATTGTGGTTTAATCTGTATTTCCCTGATGATGAATGATGTTGAGCATTTTTCATGTGTCTGTTAGCTATCTGGATGTCTTCTTTGGAGTAGTGTCTAGTCATGTCTTTTGCCCATTCCTTCACCAGATTATTTGTTTTTTGGGCATTGCATTTGATAAGTTCTTTATAGATTTTGGATGCTAACCATTTATCTGATATGTCATTAGCTAATATCTTCTCCCATTCTGTTGCTTGCCTTTTAGTTTTGCTGATTGTTTCCTTCACTGTGTAGAAGCATTTATTTTGACGGGATCCCAACAGTTCATTTTTGCTTTTGTTTCTCTTGCCTCCGGAGCCATGTTGAGTAAGAAGTTTCTGCAGCCAAAACCAAAGAGGTTTTTGCCTGCTTTCTCCTCTGGGATATGATGGCTTCCAATGTCTTACATTTAGGTCTTTCATCCATTTTGGGTTTAGTTTTTTATGTCCAGGCCCATTTTACTGCATGTCACTGTCCAGTTTTCCCAGCACCATTTGCTGAAGAGACTGTCTTTATTCCATTGGATATTCTTTCCTGCTTTGTCAAAGATTAGTAGGCCATATGTTTGTGGGTCCATTTCTGGGTTCTCTATTCTGTTCCATTGATCTGAATGTTTTTGTGCCTGTACTGTACTATCTTGAGGACTACAGCTTTATAATACATCTTAAAATCTGGGGTGTGATGCCTTTAGCTTTGGTTTTCTTTTTCACGTTTGCTTTGGCTATTCAGGGTCTTTTATGACTCCATACAAATTTTAGGATTGTTTGTTCTAGCTCTGTGAAAAATGCCGCTGTTATTTTGATAGGGATTGCATTGCATATATATAGATTGCTTTGGGTAGTATCAACATTTTGACAATATTTGTTCTTCCAATCCAGGAGCATGGAATATATTTCCATTTTTGTGTGTCTTCTTCCTTTTCTTTCATAAGATTTCTATAGTTTTCAATGCAAACAATTTTTACCTCTTAGGTTAGATTTCTTCCTAGGTATTTTATGGGTTTTGGTACAATTGTAAATGAGATTGATTCCTTTATTTCTCTTTCTGTTGCTTCATTATTGGTGTAGAGGAATGCAACCGGATTCTGTGCATTGATTTTTATATACTGCAACTCTGCTGAATTCATGGATCAGTTCTAACAGTTTTTTATGAAATTTTTTGAGTTTTCTCTATATAGTGTCATGTCATCTGTGAAGAGTGACGTTTGACTTCCTCCTTGCTGATTTGAATGCCTTTTATTTCTTTGTGTTGTCTGATTGCTGAGGCTAGGACTTCCAATACTATGTTGAATAACAGTGTTCCTGTCGTGTTCCTGAACTTACGGGGAATGCTCTCAGTTTTCCCCGCATTAAGGATGATATTATTGGTGTATCTTTCATATAGGGCTTTTACTTGTTTTTAAATTTTTTATTATGTTTATTTTTTTTTGAGAGAGAAAGAGAGACAGAGTGCAAGTTGGGGTGGGGGAGAGAGAGAGAGAGAGAGAGAGAGAGAGAGAGAGAGAGAGAGAGAGAGAGAGAGAGGGGCTCCAGGCTCTGAGCTGTCAGCACAGAGCCCAACGCAGGGCTCAAACTCATGTGAGGCAAAGTTGGAGGCTCAATCGACTGAGCCACCCAGGTGCCTGTCATATACGGCTTTTATGACCTTGAAATATGATCCTTCTATCCCTACATTCTTGAAGGTTTTTATCAAGAAAGGATGCTGTATTTAGTCAAATACTTTCTCTGCATCTATTAAGAGGATCATGTGGTTCTTGTCCTTTGTTTTACTGATGTGATGTATCACATTGATTATTTTGCAGATATTGAACCAGCCCTATACCCAAGGTATAAATCCCACTTGATCATGGTGAATAATTCTTTTAATGTATTGTTGGATCAGTTGGCTAGTATCTTGTTGAGAATTTTTGCATCCATATTCTTCAGGGAAATTGGTTTGTAGTTCTAATTTTAAGTGGGGTCTTTGTCTGGTTTTGGAATCAAGGTAATGCTAGATTCATAGAAACAGTTTGTAAGTTTTCCTTCCATTCTGTTTTTTTGGAACAGCTTCAAAAGAATAGGTGGTAGCTTTTCTTTAAATGTTTATTAGAATTTCCCTGGAAAGCCATCTGGGCCTGGACTCTTGTTTTTTGGGAGACTTTTGATTATTAATTCGATTTATTTACTGGTTATGAGTCTGTTCAAATTTTCTATTTCTTCTTGTTTCAGTTTTGGTAGTTTATATGTTTCTAGGAATTTGTCCATTTCTTCCAGGTTGCCCAATTTATTGGTGTATAATTGCTCATAATATTATTGTATTATTGTTTGCATTTCTGCAGTGTTGGCTGTGATCTTTCCTCTTTCATTCTTAATTTTAGTTATTTGGGTCCTTTTTCTTTTTGACCAAACTGGCTAGGGGGTTATTAATTTTGTTAATTCTTTCAAAGAATCAGCTCCTGAATTCATTGATCTGTTGACTGTTTTTTTTTTTTCTTTTGGATTCAATAGCATTGATTTCTGCTCTAATCTTTATTATTTCCTGTCTTCTGCTAGTTTGGGGTTTTATTTGCTGTTCTTTTTCCAGCTTCTTAAGATGTGTGGTTAGGTTGTGCATCTGAGAACTTTCTTCCTTCTTTAGGAAGGCCTGGATTGCTATATACTTCTCTCTTATGACCACCTTTGCTGCATCCCAGAGGTTATAGGATATTATGGGATAGCCATTCCAGGGCTATGGTGTTATAATTTTCATTGGGTTCCATGTACTTTTTAATTTCCTATTTAACTTCTTGGTGAGCCCATTTATTCTTTGTTAGGGTGTTCTTTAATCTCCAGCTATTTGTTGTCTTTCCAAATTTTTTCTGTGGTTGATTTCAAGTTTCATATAGCATTGTGGTCTGAAAATATGCACAGTATGATCTCAATCTTTTTGTACTTGTTGAGGGCTAATTTGTGTCCCAGTATGTGATCTATTCTGGAGAATGTTCCATGTGCACTTGAAAAGAATGTGTATTCTTCTGCTTTAGAATGAAATGTTCTGAATATATCTGTTAAGTCCATCTGGTCCAGTGTGTCATTTAAGTCCATTTTTTCCTTGTTAATTTTCTGTTTAGATGATATATCCATTGCTGTAAGTGGGGTGTTGAAGTTCCCTACAATTATGTTATTGTTATCAGTGAGTTTCTGTATGTTTGTGATTAATTGATTTACATATTTGGGTGATTCCATGTTTGGAGCATAAATGTTTACAATCATTAGATCTTCTTAAGTATGATATAATGCCCTCTTCATCTCTTGTTACAGTCTTTATTTTAAAATCTAGATTGTCTTATATAAGTATGATTATTCCAGCTTTCTTTTGGTGACCATTAGCATGATAGATGCTTCTCTATCCCTTTACTTTCAACCTGAAAGTGTCTTTAGGCCTAAAATGGGTTTCTTGTAAACAGCATATAGACGGATCTTGTTTTCTTATCCATTCTCTTACCCTATGTATTTTGATTGGAACATTTAGTCCATTGACATTAGAGTGAGTACTGAAAGATGTGAATTTATTGCCATTATGTTGCCTGTAGAGTTGGAATTTATGATGGTGCTCTCTGATCCTTTCTAGTCTTTGTTGGTTTTGGTCTTTTTTGTTTTGTTTTGTCTCTTCATCCCTCTGAGATTCTCCCTTAAAATTTCTTGCAGGGATGGCTTAGTGATCACAAAATCCTTTAGTTTCTGTTTGTCTGGGAAACTTTTTATCTCTCCTTCTATTTTGAATGACAGCCTTCTCCCTGAGCTATTTCTGATCAATTGTTTTGAATGTTTGTGAGACAATTCATGGATCTCCATTTCTTTGGAGTTGGTTACTGGAAGTTTATTATGTTCTTTTGGTGTTCTTTTTGTCATCTTCCCTTGATTCATCATGATCCCAATACCTTTGTGGAGTTGCCTGCACATTTGATGAAATACACACCTCTTCCAGATTTTATGGATTGGCTTTGGTAAGAAAAGACCTTAACCTGTAGGGAGGGAAATACTGGAGTGTGCTGTTGCCTCAGATCTAGTGTTGTGGGGTGCCATGTTTTGGGTAAATGTTGGCTTTGTGTTTGAAGGAACATAGAGTCTTGTGGGCTTAGGCAACTATGGTCCATGACATTGATAACTATGAGATTCTTAGTAATGAGAGTTGCAGCAGGTCCATGGTGGCTGCACGGGTTATTGAGGCCCACTGGAGTGTCACACCTCCAGTTCCAGTGGCAAGGGAATGGGACAGGTGGCCCTGGTAGCTGGAGCTGGTGATGTGTATACACTTAACTGTGTGTGCTGGCCTAAGGTACCCATATGGTGGCATGGGCTGGCTGCATGCACTTGCACAGTGGTGAATGCTGGGGCCAGTGGTGGGTGTCAGGGCCAAATGAAGGCACATGAGAAGCTGGGAAGGCCCAGGTTATTGGTGTGCACTTGTGAGATGGCAGGAGCTAGCTGCAGGCATGTATGATGGTATAGTCCTGTGAGAGTGCTTGGGACCATGTCCTGGTGTATGTGCAGCTATGATCACATTGGCTGTCAGCATGAACTCATGTGGCTATAGGAGCTAGACACAAATGTGTGCATGGCAGTGGAGGCTAGGTGATAGGAGTTGGGCCTGGTGGCATATGAGTATACTGCTGCAAAAAAATAGCTGCAGGAATACCTCGCAGTTAAGAAGGCCAATGGCAGGAATTGAGACTGCCCTGAGTGCTTGAGCAGCTGGGGGAGGGGGGCGGGGGGCGGGGCTGGGCTATTGGTGTGCACTCATATGGCTGCAGGGGCTAGCTGCAGGTGCATGCACGGCAGTGGGGGTTGGCCATAGAGGCCTGGAGTAACATTGAGTACCTGTGTAGTCAGGGATGCTGACATGAATCCCAGGGCCCAGGGTGTCCATGGCAGCACCGGCTAGAGTAGCTCTGGCAGGCAGTGTTTGTGTGGGGGGTGGAATGGTACTCACTCAGGCAGCTGGAATCTGCGAATGCAACAAACTAACAAACAAACCAAACCAACAAATAAGAAAACCCAAAATACCTATGGGGTTCTCAGTGGTGAAATCTGCAGGAAGTCTGCAGTAGCTCTGCTGATCATCGGTTTCCTCAATAGCAAAAGCCACTGGAGTTCCCTTGTAGAGCAGTCCACTGAGTTCTGCAACAAGGTCTTCAGTGATGTGAGTTGTGGGGGTCCACAGCACCCACAAGGGCTGTTGCAGTCTTGAGTGGCAAGGCTGCTGAGGTCCTCTGCAGAGTAAGCTACTGGGAACCATGGCCATTCCATCAGATGGCTGATACTGGTAGTCTTTCCCTATCTTCCTTGTCCCTGTCAGTCTCCAGACACTGCAGCTGGTTTCCAAGTCACATAAAACTGAGACAGATCCTCTGTGCAGTGCTCCAGAAAGCTGAAGAAGCTGGTCACTCCACCCATTCTCCTTTTCCTGATGAGAGGACTTTCTGTCTTGGCACTAAGCACACCTGCCTGGGGGATGAGATGATGCAGGCTAAAGGAGCAATTCTTCCTACCTATTTTTGTGCAGTTATTTACAAGTGTTTTGTTCCTAAGAAGCCTAAGTGGATTCCTGAGCTCTCCCAGAGCTATTTTTGTTTGTGGATAGTTAACTGTTGTTCTTTGTGGGGGAATGGTGGCTAAGACCTAATTCACTGTCTTGGTGACATCGCTCTTTATGTTGCATTTTCAGTAAAATAGAAACTAGAAAAAAGTGGAGATAAAACTTTGAGAGTTGAAAGAAAAATAATTGGACCTAAAATTGTATTAGTTATAATATAACAAAAGTTATATTACACCTAATTATAGCCAACTATATTATACCCAACCAAACCAGATCTCAAGTGGAACAGAAAAAAAATATGTTAGACATAAGAGGTACCCAGAAGGTTGACTTTCATAGACCAAAATAATGATTGAGTAGGATTTTCCTTAAAAAAAAAACACACATCTTTTTAGGGGCATCTGGGTGGCTCAGTTGGTTAAGCATCCAACTCTTGCTTTTGGCTCAGGTAATGCTCTCACAGTTCATGAGTTCGAGTCCCACACTGGGCTTCATGCTGATAGCACAGAGCTGCTTGGGAATCTCTCTCTCCCCCTCTATCTCTGTCCCTTCCCTGCTTGCTCTGTCTGTCTCTCAAAATAAATAAATAAACTTTAAAAATTTAAAAACCATATTTTAAGTATATTTATTTGCAAAATTATTATACGAGAACAACTTATTTTTTCATTCTAACTATTTTGTAATTTTCTTCTGGAAACCTAAAATTTTTTTTATTATTCTTGGAATTCAAGAATTTTACCAAAATATGTGTACAGATAGGTTTTGTCCTTTCATCAAACCTTCTTGGAATTTGGTATATCCTTCAAAGCTATAGGTTCATGTCCTTCTTCAACTTGGAGAAATTTCCTTCCTGTATTTGTTTGATAATATTCTTTTGTCCATCAATTCCTTTTTCTTCTTCTGTAATACTTTTTGTTTTGTTTTGTTTTTGGTCAATGAGGCTTTCTTCAAGTGCAGCCAAATATCTGATTCTTTTTCCTTATTATTTCCATTATTTTTAAAATTTATGCTATCTTCTTTGTGGTATTTCTTCTAATTTCCCTTCTGGGCCACTTACTCAGATTTTAATAATAAATATTCTCTCCTTTTATCATCAATTTTTTATTTTATTTTATTTTATTTTGGTGTGTGTGTGTGTGTGTGTGTGTGTGTGTGTGTGTGTGTTTTAGAGAGAGAACATGAGCAGAGGAAAGGAGAAGAAAAAGAGAGAGAGAGAGAGAGAGAGAGAGAATTTTAAGCAGAGTGGCTCCATGCCCAATGTGGAGCCTGACAGGGAGCTTGATCCCACAACCCTGGGATTATGATCTGAGCCAAATTCCAGAGCTGGATGCTTAATTGACTGAGTCACCCAGGCGCCCCTCATCAGTTATATTTTAAATTATAAATATATAACTATGCTTCCAGAAATTTACTTTATGCTCTGACTCTCTGACTAAATCTGTGTAAAGATCTTGTATTTTCTATTCTTTTTGTTTAATTTACTTTTTTTTCATGTGTGTGTTTGTGTGTGTGTGGGGGGGGGTTTCGAGTTGGTCTCTGTTTTCTCCAGGAGACCTATCTTTCTAGATATTGATTCTATTTGAATTTGCTTACTCTAATGGCTGGGCCCATTCATCAGTGCTGACTCACTGTGGTCTACTTATCAGAAAACTCTGGTGGTAGCCCTGCAATTAATGAAGGGTGTAGAATTCCCTTTTTCTTTGTTTTGGTGATGTAATAATGGTCAGTAAGACTCCTTGTTCCTTTCGTCTTCCTACATTCTCTGTGGTAGATTAAATTCTTGCTGTCAGTACTTTCTCTTTCCCTGTATTAGAATTATATATTGTTATCCTTTTCTTTCTTTGCATTACCTCCCAAATAATTTAATAGTGGAGAACATTTAAAAAAAAGAAATTCTAATATGATCTCCCAATTATAAAAAGAGGGAAAGGGAAAATAATTTTTAATAGTCACCCCTCCAGAACATATATCATGTTCCAGTGGTTTGAGATAGTGTTAAGTGTTGAAGTTAGAAGGTCCAAGATTATTACCCACAGCTGACAACCTTTCCTGTCTCTGAAATGCTTTGTTTGATGAGTCAATGTGGCTATTCCAGATCCTGCCTCCTGTGCCGGGAAATTTGCGTGCTGTGTAGACTCCCATCATCTTCATGCATCAGGTTATTTGGTAATTTATTTCCTATGGTAGTACTATCTAACAGATAGGAATGTTAGAGTGTTCTTTGGCACTAACCAGAGTGTTAGCCACTCACCACTTGAAATGAGACTCGTGTGACTGAGAAACAGAATCTTGAATATTTTACATGTTAATAAATTTAAATGTAATAGCTACAGTGGTTAGTAGCTGCCATATTATAGAACAGCTCCAGAGTATGCTTTGTGGATTCATCAGCCCAGTTACTTTGATGAACATAGAAAGTGAGGGATTGCCTTAGGCTGGTAGAGATCAATTTTATCCATATTTTGGCATGTTTGAGGTTTCCTAGCAGTCCAAACCTCTCAAACCCAACTTAAATGTGACATGCTTTCATTGTGTGAGGTTCAGTTGGCAGAAAACAAATTACAAAATATTGCTTGGCCATACCTTTTATCCCGACTCTCTTTACTTCATTCACTCTTTGAAACAGTAACAGGCTCTGGGAGCTTGCCTGTGTCCTTACGGACTTGGCTTACGAGCTTTTCCCTTTGTCTCAGGCTCTGCTTCTGCCTTGATTGGGAGACTGACACAGAACTAATCTGCTGTCTGACCCTAGGCAGTGGCCAATTCTATCAGTGCAGTTTGCAGCGAGGCGTTATTACCTCTGCCTGGCAGCAGATGCTTGATGGACATCTACTGAGATCAGTTTTGCCAATTCCTCTGACTCTCTTGGTATCTGGATTTCTAAGCACCACATTTATTTAGAATATAGAAGAGAATATGCTTCATGCAACTTAATAGGCGCATGATTCTCTGACATTAGTTGGTCTGGGATCACTGGCTATAATCTGAAAAGTGAGCAGAATGGTTCTTCTCTGTCTGCATTCAGTAAGGCTAACTTGTCTTCCTCATACTGAAGGATGCAAAAAAGGGGCCAACAGACTCCAATATCTGACACTTTTCAACCATCTCCTCTAAAGCTTCAGCTGTAATATGCCCAATATCAAACTCTTTGAAATGATAGATAATAGTCTTAATCATGACTTTACTATTGCATATCATAGGTTCCTCACGATGGATGGATCACTTATAGTACATCTTTTTTGCAGGTAGCCATTTTTTATATTAGCCAGGACTTGGTGTTGTTAAAATGAAGATGAGATGATTTATGTCATTGGTCACTTCATCTTTTTAGAAACATTTCTGTTCATTTGACTCCTAGGACATCTAGTTTATCTGGTGTTTCTCTTATCTCATTTTCTGCTCATTTTAAGTATCTATTGCTATCTCTGACTCTCCTTTATCTTCAACGTTTTGGAATATGGAGGACTCAGTGCTTAACTCACTTTTCTTCTCGGTTTATATTCCCTTACATGGATGATCTCATTTATTCCTATGGTTTAAATACAAGAGCAAACACATATCTACATACTGATGACTTCCAAATATATATTTTCTGTTTCCAGCTGTCTATTTCACATCACCTCATGAATATCCAATAAGCATGTCAAGTTAACATATCCAAATGTCCCAATATGCTTTTCCCTAATCTTCCCCATTTCACTAAATAGTGTCATCATTTACTCAGTTGTTCAAACCAAAAGTCTAGGAAATATTTAATGCCATTTCTCCTCTCATGTCCACATCCAATTAATCAGAGCATTTTTAGATCATTTCCCTAATCTAACCAGGTGTTACCCATTTCCCAGCTAACACATGAATTAGCTTTTTTTCTTTTTTTTTTAATTTTTTTTCAATGTTTTATTTATTTCTAGGAGAGAGAGAGAGAGACAGCGTGAGCAGGGGAGGGTCAGAGAGAGAGGGAGTCACAGACTGAAATAGGCTCCAGGCTCTGAGCTGGCAGCCAGCACAGAGCCCGACACGGGGCTGGAACCCACGAACCGCGAGATCATGACCTAAGCGAAAGTTGGACGCTTAACCGACTAAGCCACCCAGGCGCCCCAAATTAGCTTTTTTTCATCTTTCACCTGGCTAATATACTAGCCACCTAACCATCTCTTTGCTTGTAACTCTGACCCCAGATAGTCTTGACCCCAAAGTCATATTGATCTTTTAAAGCTATAAATAAGATCATATTATTCCATTGTCAAAAACACTCTAATGGTTTTATATTATACACACATAAACTCCAAATATCTTACAGTCATATCTAAGATCTCAGTGATCTGACTCTTGACCACCTCTCTTACCTCCCCTTCTAACCTCTGTCAAAGTTACCATTGCTCATACCTCTCCATCTCCAGAGCACTGACTCTTTATCTGACTTGCCAAAGTTATTCCTTTCTTAGGAACAAGTTCCTTTTCGATTGTTCTTTCTTTCTTTGGAACAATCATCCCCCAGATTTTTTTTTTCCAGACTTGCTTATTTCATCTAGGTCTTTATTCAAATGTTATGTTTCCAGACGTTTCATCTAAGCACCTATCTAAAATAGAAGCCAGCTTCCAAGTTTGGCCCTTTCCCTAGGATTTTCCATTCTGAGTGCCATGGGTTGTCACAGTTGCCAAATATTGATCCCCTTACCTCATGGGATGGGCAGACAATGCCTGGGGAGACTTCATCTTCCTGCCCCCAAGCTGCCATGATTTCTCTCTGATTAGGAACAACCTTAGGAACATGTAATTCAATGTACTATTTAGATACTAAGTGTTATTATTTGTCATTACATGAACCAATTTGAGACACACACTGTTTTAGCCTTTCCTATTTCTTTCTTATTGCACTCATTAGTATAAATGACTCAGCCAAATGGAATTATATCAATCAGTCAAATAACATTATGTATGGATTTATGTGTTTACCTATTGTCTGCCTTTCCCAGTACTATTTGCACCCTAAAATAACAGGAACCTGGTACTGCTTTGTATATCTCTGCAGCTCAGATGAGAATTGCTTTCTGTTTTTTACTTGGTTTTATCGAGGTATAATTTATATTAACAGTAAAATTCACCTTTGGTGTACACTCCTGTGAGTTTTGATAAATGCATAAAATTGTGTAACAAACACCCCACAATAAACCTAAAGAAGAGGTCAAATCCTTTGTTCACTTCAAGCTTCTGGCAATAAGTAATCTCTGTTGCTCTGATTCTACCTTTTTCAAAATGTCATATAAATGGAATGGTATCAGCTATGTGACTTGAAAATATTTTCTTCCCATTATGTGACTTGTCTTTTTTTTTAAGGATTTAAATTATTGACCTTTATTTTTTTCCTTAAAAAGTTTATTGTCAAGTTGATTTACATATAATATCCAGTGCTCATCCCCACAAGTGCCTTCCTCTATGCCCATCACCCTCCTTCCCCTCTTCCCCACCTGACTTGTCTTTTCATCCTCTTAATAATATCTTTTGAAGAGCAGACCATTTTAATTCTTTTGAAGTTCAATTGTTAATTTGTTTATTTTGTGAATTGTGCTTCTGGTTTCATATATAAGAAATCTAACTCAAGGTCATGAAGATTTTCATTGAGAAGTTTTATAGGCTTAGGTTATCCAAATTATTCATTTATTTTTGAGTGAAACTTGGCAATTTGTATCTTTCAAAGAATTTGCCCATATTATCTATATTGTTGGGCTTTTGATATGAAGACATTTAACATTCCCTTACTTTTCTTGTAATCTCTGTAGTATCTATAATGGTGTTTCCTCTTATGTAATGTTGATAATATTTGTCTGATTTTTTTTGTTTGTTTCTTAATCAGGCTGACTGGAAGGCTTTTTGTTTTCAAGTTATTTTTAAATTTTATTCGTTTTTTTTAAAGTAATAGCTTGGGGGCACCTGGGTGGTTCTGTCAGTTGAGCATCCAACTCTTCTTTTTGGCTCAGGTCATGATCCCAGGGTCATGGGATCTAGCCCTTTCTCAGGATCCTCACTGAACATGGAGCCTGCTTGAGATTCTCTCTCACTTTACCCCTGCCTGTCTCCCCTGCTTGCATTCTCTGTCTTACTCTAAAAAATTTTTTTTAAGAAAGAGCTTTTAATTTCAATACTTTTCTCTGTTTTCTGTAAATACGATTTTTGTTCCCTGGCATCAGGTGCCTTTTACTGGCGACCTTTCACCGTGCTGTTTTTGGAGGGTTTTGGGGGACTGAGTCAGTCTAGCCAGGAGTTGAGCTAGGTTTGGGTTTTATTGTTGCTGTTGATTATCTCCAGTGTACCAATTCAAGTTCCTCTATCCTTACCCTGTGCTTCAAGTGTGGAATGGCTGGTGAGAAAATTTTTCTCCCATGGTTTTGCTCCACCCTCAGCTTTCAGGCTTCCTCTATACCTGTGCCTCTGAGAATACCTCTCTCCAGTTTCTTCCACCCTTTAACATACAGTTCTGTATATTTGGTAATGTTGTCCCTGATATGTGAGTCCCCAGAGACCACCAAGGAGCTGACACCGATGCAAGTACAAAAGGGTCTTTATTACAAACTCAGGCCGGGGCTCACCCGTCTACCGGTGCAGCAGCAGCAGGGTGAAGCCCCGAACAATAGCGAGCAGGGTTTTTATGGGGTAAGGGACAGGGGTGTTACAGTACACACGTTGTACATATAGCATCATCACATAAGCACCAATTACAATTGTACAGCACCCCTGGTAACAGCTTTGGCCATTCAGTATCTGTGAGGTGTGCATTACTTTTGGTGGGACCCAATCATGACTTTTGAGAATCCTTTGAAAATGACCAATTGTGAGGTGAGTTCAAAGGGGCCACGTGGGGTTCAGGCAAGCAGTGAGAAATTGGCTAGTTTGTATAAAGTAACTGTCTACAGTTTCCAGCCTTGACTCAGACCACAGGAATGTTTTTTTGATAAGCTGATCTGAGGGCCATCCGAGGATGGCTTTAGCCTTGAGCAATCTGAGGCTTTTCCTGGAACTGGGGCTACGTGCAGCCCAAGGTTGCTCTCAATGGAGACCTTTATCTCAAGATGACGTTACTTAGGCTCTTCAGTAACTCGTTACTTGTTAACTGTAATGCAATTGTATTGGAGGGCAAAGGTGGAGGGGTGTTACAGTTGTGCTGACTAAGCTTTACCTTAGCCTCTATATCCCTGTTTCTCAGTGATCCTTTTCTTTCCCCTACTGGTAAAAGACTCTTTATTTTGAAGTTTTTATTTAAATTCCAGTCAGTTAACATACAGAGTAATGTTAGTGTCAGGTGTACAATATAGTGATTCAACACTTCTGGACAACACCCAGTACCCATTACAACTTATTATTCCTCATCACTTATTTCACCCAATCCCTCATTCCTCCTCTCTGGTAACCATCAGTTTGTTCTCTATAGTTAAGAGTCTGTCTCTTGGTTTGTTTCCTTGTTTCTCACTCTCTCTTTTTTCCTTTTGCTCATTTGTTTCATTTCTTAAATTCCACATATGAGTGAAATCATTTGGTATTTCTCTTTCTCCGATTTATTTCATTTAGCATAATACTCTCACGCCACGGAATATTACTCAACCATAAAAAAAAGAATGAAATCTTACCATTTGCAAATATTGTGGATGGAGGTAAAAGATTCTAATGGTCTGTGCCCAGGATGATTAACTGGTCATTCCTCCTAAAAGGGAAAGAAAGGGAGAGGTTATTTCCTCCTCATCTTTGTTTCTTTCTCCTGTCCCCTCTCTGTTTCTCTCTCTCTTTTCTTCACTTTCTTATAGTTGCAATGGGTCTGTGATTTGGGAATGGCAGAATCTTTACCCCATCCACTCAAGGTTTTCAAATTGTTTGTTTTTCCTAAGGGGAGAAAAGTTCATGTGGGATTTACATGCTTTTTCTGCAGGTCTCTCACATTTTCACACTTGGAACCATAGAAGATTATTTGGTTTGTGTCCTGTCCCTGATCTTTCTCATGAGCACCCCATGAAAACCTTTGGAGAAGAATCTGCTGGTAGGTAAGGACTCCTCTTGTATCTGAATCTCCCAGGCTCTATACTTCTGTGATAGCCTATACTTGGCCTTGAGAGAAATTCCTTAATAATTTTAGCTGAATCTACTCTATCAATTGAATGCCAGCATCATCTTCGTCCTATGTTATTCTAGAGTTAAACCAGTGCTTTTGACCTTTCTTTGAAGTGGTTTTCTTCCTTAAACTGCAACCACCTCTTTGTCCTACAACCTTACATGGATTTAAGAAAAGTTATTATTTTATAGATTATCTTGGCTTTTTAATTTGTTGAGAGGGAACAACTGTCAGTTTTCCACATTCTGGGTAGAATCTTCAATGGAGCTATTTGTTGAATGAATGAAGTAAGTTTCATTCAGTTCTTGTCTTTCTTCTTCTTTTCTGGTCAAACAATAGCTCAGACCCTTTTCTTCCAATTTGAGATACTATTATAGTTATTTATCCATACTAGGCTCTCAAGATTTGGGGAAAAGAACACTTAAATGTATAGACAGAAATTTCTATGTCCCTGCTGTGATGCAGACTGTTACAAGACCCACCTCTCCTGTACTAGTTCTCTATTCCTTCTGTAAAAATTTACCACACTTAGTATATTAAAATATCACCCATTTATTATTCTACACTTCAGAAATCTCATAATGGGTCAGCAAGTCTGCAGTTCTTCTGGAGGAGAATCTGTTCCCTGGGCTTTTCGACTCCTAGCACCAGCCCACATTCCTTTGGCTCACGGCCCTCTGTGTCATTCCAGCTGCTTCTTCCATTGTCACATCTCTGTCTTTCTGACTCTGACCTTTTTTCCTTCTCTCTCTCTCTCTCTCTCTCTCTCTCTCTCTCTCTCTCTCTCTCTATCATAAAGAGATTACATTGAGCCCACCAGGTATTCCAAGATAATCTCCTCATTGCAAGATCTTTAATTTATGCACATCTACAAATTCCCTTTTGCCACATAAGATAACATACACAAAGTTTCCAGGGATTAGGACCCAGACTTATTTAGCTTCCCATGCCTCGCAGCAGAAATGGCTATAAAACTATGAAAAGTATATGATGCACCTCTACGTAGCTATTAGGCAAGAGGTAGGACAGCACTGAGACTGAGAAGGCAATCATATATGGCTGACCCTATTATTGCCTTAGGTTTCTGCCTGGATGTACTTTTGGGACAGAAGTCTAGGGAAGGAGAGACCTAGCAGAGCTGAACTGAGAAAAAAGAGAACAGAATGTAGGGAAGTTGAGATCAGTCTCTTCCTTATGTTTCTTGTCCATCTTTTTCTTTATCTGTTAAGGTCCCTTTGCCTAATTATATGTGGTTCCATCCTCATCTGTGTCCAGTTTCTTAACATTCTTTCTCATGACAGGCTTTATATTGAACAAAAGTATATATTTTAGGAATTGCTACATTTATAGTATAAAAGACTGTGTGCATGTTCTGAGTGTTCAAAGTAAGCACAGTGAGGCCTTTTATTTCTGTAAGCTTAAAAACCTGTCTAAATGAATCTACTTTTTAACCTTGTTGTAGCCCTCAATTGATATTCTTCTCCTTAGGTCTAAGGTCCTTGATAGGTGGGGAAAAAATGAAATCTACCTGATTAAAAAAAGTTTCAGCTATACACATGAGACCAATCTGATTTCAATAAGTGGTTAATTTTTGCCAGATTTAATAAAATCAATTTTATCAGGTCAGGCTATTTAATGTGCTGTATGTAGAATCACCTATAAATATAGACTAGGATTAATATCAAATGTAAATTTAAGAATATAAAACCCATTAACTAAATTTATTCTGCCAGCAATTAAAGTATAAAAACAATTCTTTCAGGATTTCCCAATTGCTTAAATTATACTGCTTCTTTGTAATATGCCTGTAATGATTTTGACTTTTGTAGCACTATTTCTGGTTTCCCATAAAAAAGGAGTGACTTTGAATTATCCTCCCCTTAGCAAATTTTTCCTACCCAAGCAAAAAAGTGCCAGTTAGAAATCATTCACAGATTCTATAGCTGTCATTTGCTTTTCACCAATGGAGGTTTCATTAACATACTCAATTTCCTGTGAGTCTTTTTTCCCCCATTATTAAAATAGTAACAATTCCCTTAACACCTACAATCATGGTTCAGTGTGCAGCCTCTGGAACCAGACTACCTGGGTTTTATCCCCCACTCCAGATCTGTCTAGCTTTGTGATCTTGGGCAAGTTATTGATATTCATTCTGCCTCAGTTTCCTCACCTGTTTCCCCAAGTATGTATGTTTGTGGGGTGGATGTGAGGGTTAAATGGCCAACACTTGTAAAGCATTTGGAATATATCTCATATATAACAACCCGTCAATATATGTAGGCTATCACTACTATATGTCCAAGACCACCATACCTCTTTGCATTATTATTTCTGATCATCACTACACTCCTGCCAAGTATTAATTTATTTCCACTCGGAGAGGTGGCAACTCAGGATCAAAGGTGTTCAATAAATTTATTGAACTGCAAGTGAATCGTTGACTTGAGATTTGAATACACCTCTGTCCACTTTTGTTCTACCAAGACTTGTTGCCTTTTCAGATGAGATCGGGCGCGTTCAGGGTGGTATGGCCTTAGATGACTTGTTGCCTTTTCAATGATAATGAAAAGCGAGATGTTGAACTTGAATGGTTAGGTATCTCCTTCACTCCCAGAGAGTTGAAAGAAAGATTTGAAAGGGGTTCCTGGTGCTCTAAGTGCAAAAGGTGTGGTTTCTGACCCAGGAGAACCACGTGACAGCAGGTTCTCCTCCAAGCTCAGACAGTCTTGGCACAGCTTCGTGACTGCAGGTGGGGAAAGTGCACAGCAGCTGTTTTGACAGCCTGGTGAGAGAATTTGGTGCCATATGCCAAGACTTGGGGTACAAGCACAGCCTCTTTGGTTGCCTGTATTCATATCCATCTGTTGTAAGTGGCAGTTTGCCGAATCATAATGAAGGAGCCAACCAAAGAGGATTTTCTGAAAAAGAAGCTTTTTCTTTTCTTCCCCCCACCTCGAATATGACCATCTGCCTGGGGCCCGGAGATACTCTGACTTTATAGAACCTACTTATAAAATCACACAGAATCCTTATTTCACAGAAATGTCTGATTGATTGAATATTTCTTGAATATATATATAGCTTTAATTAATTTTCAGATATTTCAAAATATTTGCCTAAAAAGTAGAAATGCAAGAGATTAACATATTTAAAGTCTAGCATGTAGTAAGCTATTTGCATATATTATCTTATTTAATCTCCACAATGATTTTAAGAGTTAAGAATGAAAATCTTTTACAGATAAGGAGACTCAGACTCAGAGAGGTTTGTTAACTTGGCCAATGGCATCGCACAACTAGCAGGTGGTAAAACTGGAACTGGAATGCAGGTTTTTATGATTCTTCGGAGTGCACCGATTCCCTTAGCCGTGATGTCTCTCCGCAGTCACATCCACAATAAACCAGAATATATAGTTTTCCCAAAGACTTGATTTTTCCTGTAGTTTTCCACATAAGTTCAATTTCCCATATGATTTGCTAGTGCTTATAGCTATTTTGGAAGATAAGGTTACCGAATAAAAGTTGGTCCTGACTGTAATAGCTTTGGTCAAAATAAACAAGAGAGAAAGCCCTAGCTGCCTAGATATCTTCTGAAGTTTATGGATTTTTTTTCAATGTCAAACATGAAGACTGTGTGGAGTTTTTGTTTGTTTTTATGGTTTATTTGTTTATGAAATCTCTACACCCAACATGGGGCTCGAACTCACGACTCCATGATCAAGAGCCATATTTTTTTACCAACTGAGTCAGCCAGGCACCCCAAGACTGTGTTTTTATATAAACATGTAGGGAAGTACGATGGAAGGTAGGGGTGTGTGTGTGTCTGTGTGTGTGTAAGGTGGATAGTTTTCAAATGAGAGTCAAAAGTGAAATAAATCCATGTGATATGATATACTCATTGGGTTCATAAGCTCACACAGTGGGAAAGATCTGGCCTGAGACATCTACTTTGTTTGCCTTGAATAATTTCCAAAGTCTCTGAAAAGAGGTAATGCAGATGATGCTGAAACTATAGCAATGTCACAGCCCAATATGTCCAATACAAGTGGATATTTAAATTTAAATTAACTGAAATTAAATACAATTGAAAACTCATTTCCTCAGCTGCTCCAGCCATATTTCAAGTGCTTAATATTAGACAGTGCACATATAGAATATTTCTCACATTGCACGACATTCTACTGGACAGTGCTGCTGTGGATTGTCAGGTTATTTAGAGTTTATGCAGTAAGTGCATCAGCTTCTGGTGGTTGTTGCAGGGTAAAACTGAGTCAGTGGATCTGTCCTGGTACAAAAGTAGAGATGTCACTTAAATTCATTCTGTCTTGGGACGCCTGGGTGGCTCAGTCAGTTAAGTGTCCGACTTCAGCTCGGGTCACGATCTCACGGTTCGTGGGTTCGAGCCCAGCATCGGGCTCTGTGCTGACAGCTCAGAGCGTGGAGCCTGTTTCAGATTCTGTATCTCCCTCTTTCTCTCTCTCTCTCTCTCTGCCCCTCCCCTGTTCATGCTGTCTCTCTCTCTCTCTCTCAGAAATTAAGAAAACATTAAAAAAAATTTTAAAAATTCATTCTGTCTTAAAATTTTCAAGGGAAATTCTGTTTCATCCTTACTGTTAAAAAGAAAAAGGCTAAAGGGATATTAAAGACTATTTTCCTCTGACCCTATTAGCTAGACACAGGTCTTCCTCAATGTATGATGGGGTTCCCTCCTGACAAACCTATCATGAATTGAAACTCTTGCAACCTGAAAATGTGTTTAATACATGTAACCTACTGAGCCTGAATCATAGCTTAGTAGCCTACCTTATACTTACTCAGAACACTTAGGTAGCTGACAATTGGGCAAGAGTGTCTGACACAAAAGCTATTTTATACTGAAGTGTTGAATATCTCATGTAACGAATTGAATATTGTACTAAAAATGAAAAACAGAATGGCTGTGTGGGTGCAGAATGGTTGTAAGTGGATCAGTTGTCTGTCCCAGTTGTTCCCATGGCTAACAGGGAGCTGTAGCTTGCTGCCGCTGCTCAACATCATGAGAGAATAATGTATTGCATATAGCTATCCCTGGAAAAGATCAGAATTAAAATTTTGAAGTACATTTTTTGCTGAACGCATACCACCTTTGCAACATTATAAAATTGCAAAACTGTAAGTTATACCATGGTAAGTCAGAGAGCTTAGCTATATAAAAATGATTAAAACATATTATAGGACTAGGGCAGCTGAGTGGCTTAGTGAGTTAAGCATCCAACTTTTGGCTTCGGCTCAGGTCACAATCTCACAGCTTTGTGGGTTCAAGCCCCATCAGGCTCACTGCTGGCAGTGCAGAGCCTGCTTGGGATTCTGTCTTTCTACCTCTCTCTGTCCCTCCCTTACTCACATTGTCTGTGTCTCTCTCAAAATAAATAAACTTAAAAAAAATTAAACAATATAGGCCAACATAGACCGATTTCTCTGTTTCCTAAAGATAAATGTTTATCATGTCCTTTTTTTTTTTAATGTTTTTTTATTTATTTTTGAGAGAGAGAGAGAGACAGCGTGAGCAGGGGAGGGTCAGAGAGAGAGGGAGTCACAGACTGAAACAGGCTCAGGCTCTGAGCTGGCAGTCAGCACAGAGCCCGACGCGGGGCTCGAACCCACGAACCGCGAGATCATGACCTAAGCGAAAGCCGGACGCTTAACCGACTAAGCCACCCAGGCGTCCCTATTTATCATGTCCTTTAAGTGAGACCAACAAAGTAATGCAATCCAATCATATCTTAGTTTGAGCTGCTATAACATATTACAATCAAGTGGGTGGTTTAAGCAACAATCATTTATTTCTCACAGTCCCAGAGGCTGGGAAGTCTAAGATTGAGGTGCTGGTGCCTGCAGGCCCAGAGCCTGGTGAGGACCTGCATTCTGGTTTACAGACGACCATTTTCTCCTTGTATCTTCACGTGGTGCAGGACAGGAAGTGAAATCAAGTTCTATGTATCTCTTCATGAGAGCTTCACCTTCATTATCTAATTATCTCCCAAACACCCATTTCTAAAATATATCACACTGAGAATTAGGGTTTCAAAATCAGATTTTTGGGGGCAGGGAGTATATAGTAAATCCATAGCAAATGGGTTACTACAAATAAACCCTTGGAAATGTCTGCAATACTTCTGGGATTTTTTTTTTAATTTTTTTAATGTTTTATTTATTTTTAGGAGAGGGAGAGACAGCTTGAGCAGGGGAGGGTCAGAGAGAGAGGGAGTCACAGACTGAAACAGGCTCCAGGCTCTGAGCTGGCAGTCAGCACAGAGCCCGACGCGGGGCTCGAACCCACTAACCGCGAGATCATGACCTAAGCGAAAGTCGGACGCTTAACCGACTAAGCCACCCAGGCACCCCTTCTGGGATGATTTTTAGATGACTTTCCATTTGCTTTCTTAGTCCCCCTACGCTTCCCTAATACCTTGATCCCATACATTGGCTCCTATAGTCTGCCAAGATCCTTTGCCCTGGCAAGGGAATTTGTGTTTCACCAGTTGAACTTTAATAATTTTAATGCTACTTGGCCTTAAACTGACACTTCCTAACACAGAAAAAGAGATGTCCCTTTAAGCCCACCAGACCCACGATGTGATGTGCTTTAGCCCTGTCCATCATTTCTCAAACCCCCACTTGATATGGAAGATGAATGGGACACACAATTCAATCTCTGCTACTATGGAAAAGAGAAGAAGAGGACATCCTTTTAGGAGAAAATTGAATGCCAGCAATGGAAGCAAACTTAGAGATTATGGATTTACCCTATACAGTTGATGAACATGACTGAAGTGATTCTGAGAGAAAAGACATGAGGTCAGTAGAGTCAACAAATGGAGCTAAATATTTCTCTATAGTCCCTTGCCACTGGTTTACCGGTGGCATCTCTTTTTCCTTCGTCTGTTTGGTGACGCCACTTTTAAATTAGACAATTAGCTACCAAGCCTCTTTAAACATTAAATGAAGGAAAGAGATGCTAAAAACATTTCCTTTGACTTGATATGATGCATTGGCATCTTGACTGTGTAAAACCAAGCAGGAAAGGGTGTTCCAATGTGCAGTCAGTTTTAAGGTTGATATTTCCAAGGATGATTTCCCTCAACTTAATTTCAGAGATTGGCTGAGCACTTGAAATATAAATTTTCTTGAGAGCGCTGAATCTAATAAAGAAGCTTGAATTCAAAATAGACTTGGTTCAGGAGTGAGAGCAATGAGGGCTTCAACTTGAAATGACTTCTTTATATTACCATTGGGTAAAGCTTCCCACATCTAAATAAGCATCAAGGAAGCTCAACGAAGACATGTAGTCCTTCTAGACTATTGAAGACCACTGTTCAATAGAACTTTTGAGTCTCTCATGTGCCACACACTTTTCTAGGGCACCTGTGCTTACAGGGCTTTTAGCGTTATGTACCATAACAGCCCCAAAAGCCTTTAAATGATTCAGAAGCACACAAAAAAGTATTGATGGTGACGTTGTAAACTAAAAATGATTTTTTCCCTAAAAAATATTGTCTTCTGGGAATAGGTAATAAAAGAACCAAGGAGAGATTAGTCTTCCTTTTAAATCTCCTGATGGTATTTATTGTGTGACTATCATTTAGTTTGACATAGGAAAATATCAGTGTTAAACACAATCAATAAGGTAAAAGAAACTTATGAAAAATTAAATAATTTAATGGATTGAGTGCCAGAAAAGACTGCACAGATGAGACTTAGGTTATGACGGTTTTGAATACAAAGTCTTCTTAAACCTACTCAATGTCCATCACCACCATTAGGAGAGTCTGGGACAAGGAGTTGCTTATTTGGTATATCTTGCCAACTTTTTGCTTCTTTTAATAAAAGCTTGGTGTTTTCCTGGCCTTGAGCCTACTCTAACTTTAACAGGAATGATTAGCAACCAATGAAACAATACCTGTTTATGAAAGCAATGCTGGAGAGCTACATGAATAACTCACAGGCTAGGCAGCTCCAGAGCAGCAATCAGCTGCAAGGGTGATTTACTATTTCTGCAAAATGCTCTAACTGCATTAATCTTTGCTTGGAACTGAGTCATTGCACAAAGTGACACAAGATATAAGTAGCTTCAGTCAGACACCGGAATAGAGTACTGTCAGACAACTTCCAGAGGCTACGATGAATCATCCTGCTACTTATTTTGAGCAGCCCCACAAATACAACAGGAAGGTAAGAAGCAAATCAGTGCCTTGGTGGCAGGTCTTGGACTCATTTAGAATTTATTTATTTATTTATTTATTTTTTGCTTGTACCTATGTAACTGCCATCCCGAAAATAAGAAAGGTCAAGGGAGAGATGGAGATATGAATGGCTGGTGTCATTTAAGGGCTCTGCTCAGGCTACCTCACTGTGCAACTCCAAATATTACCACCCCTTCTGGCTTGGGCAACATAGATTTTTATAACAGGGTGGCCTTGTCGATGCGACATTCCGACACTCCACCACACCATGTTTTTGAACTTAACTTTTTATCTTGTCAGGCAAATTGTCTTGGATTTCCCAAACCTGTTCTATCTCTTATATTTCTCTTTCATTGATTTGTGTTTGTATCTATATATGTGCGTGTGCAAGTGCACATGTGTATGGTGTGGTGAGGGGATACTTAACTCGCTCTCCTCACATTTCCCCTCTAATGGAGGGAAAAGTGGAAGAAACACTTCTGCCATATCTCCTGTCTCTCACTCACTCCTCTCTGTCTTGCTGATGATGAGGAGGTAGCATGCAAGTGGCTGGAATGGAGCCTTTAATTTAGCATAGCATGAATTATGAGGTAGATTATTAGGGAACAGGACTTCTCATAAGCCATAGATAACAAGATGGAGATGCATGTAGTTCTCAGTCTCTCCATTGTCCCAAGGAGAGGCATGCCAGCCTATGTATCTGCTAAACCCAGAATGAGATCTGCTTCGGTGGATCTTCAGGGACTGCCCCTACCCATTCTGACTACTCGTGAGTGCCATTTTTATACTATAAGCACAAGAAAATTGCCTTGCCTATGGAGGTTATTTGGTACCACACAGTCTGGATTTGTAGAGCTTGCTATTCATAATATTTCCTGGAAAATCCAGCTGCACTGCACCTGAGGTCTGTGGGATGGTACAGTCCCACAGACCATGAAAAAAAAATGGTCCTTAGTCCCAAGAGAATTTGAACTTGAAGATTCTTCTTTAGCTAGAAGAAAGGGGAGTTTTCAGATTCTAGCTAGCTTGTTGTTTAAGCAGCATAGGTGCATGTCTGGACAACTCTCCCTCTTGAATAATGCTCCCTTGTGGAAAAAGAAATATTTGTCTAGTTGGTGAATTTGGAAGATACAGGCAGGGATGTATAGCTTCATATGTTCTGTTTTTTTGTCTTCCTGCAGTCTTAATCTTTCCTTGGTAATAGGGATTCTGGCCTCATGAATACACGTTACTTTTCAGGTGAGAGACGCTGGTACTCTCTGGAAGTTTGTTAGTTACCAATTCTGACTAACAAATCACCTCAAATCTTTGGTGACTATCATTTACTATCTCACAGTTTCATGGGTCAACAATCTGGGTTTATCCTCCACTTCATAGTCTCTCATTGGTTAAAAGTAAGGTATTGGCCAGAGCAACAATTTTCTCAAAACTGACTGGGAAAGGAGTCACTTCCTACTTTACTCATTCTTAGTTGTCAGCTAGAAACCACTTTCAGGTCCTTTCTGTGTGTGCCTCTCCATAGGACAACTCTCAACAAGGCAGTCTGTTTCATCAGAACAAGCAAGCTGAGAAGAGCCAGGAAGAGAAAGAAAGAATAAAAACAAGATGCAAGTCTTTCTTTATAACTCAGTCTCAGAAGTGACATCCTATACTTGCATTCTATTTATTGAAGGCAAGTCAGTAGGTCATCCTATACTCAAGGGGAGGCGTGAATATCAGGAGTGTACCAGATGCATACTGCATCCCTGGGAGCCACGTCAGAAGTTGCCTACCTTATGAGAACATCAGAAAATGTTTCATGGCCACGCATCTACATTACTTCACTCAGTATAGCCTTTAACAGGAATAAAGCTGGTATTTTTATCTCCAACTATCTATCTCTGAGCCTTTCACTCAGTTGAATTTAAATTTGGAGTGATAGCATCTTTGTACCTACCTTTTCTTTTTCCTAGATTATTTTTTCTTCCTTATCCATATTAATAAGACTTACTGGTGTTTCAAGATTCAGATTTAATTTCTTTGTCTTTAAGAATTTTTATTAAGCTCCAAGGAGTCCATACTAATACACATATCAGTTTTTGGAGGTATTATCTAAGTATGAAAGAAAAGATAGCTAGAGTTATTTTCCCTGAACCTCAGTAGAGAAACCCTTAGAGGCTGGGGTGGGTATTTTTTCAGTAAACTACACTACTAACCCAACCCCTTAAGGTGAAACCCAAGGCACTCTCTTGTTTACATCTGTTCTTTTTTTAGCTTGTCTTTTTTTGGACAGCTTTATTGAGATATAATGATATATAACATTATATAAGTTTAAGGTGTACAACATGATGACTTGAGATATACATAGTGAAATGATTACCACAATAAGGTTAATAGATCCTTCACCATACATAATGACTCTGTGTGCATATACTGAGAATTTTTAGGATCTACTTTCATAGAAGTTTTCAAGTATACGATATAGTATTGTTAACTATAGCCACCATGCTATACATTGAATTCTCAGAACTTATCTTGTAACTAAAGTTTATGCTCTTTGATCAACATCTCCCATCTCCTCTAACCCCCCCCCTCCCCCCCGCCCCATGCCTCCGCTGCTCCCCTCCCAGGCCCTGGCAACCCTCATTCTACTTTCTGTTTATATGAGGTCAGTTTTTTGTTTGTTTATTTTTTTATTTTTCTAGATTACACATATAAGTGATTCCACATACAGTTTTGTCTTCCTCTTTCTGACTGATTTCACTACCAAATTACATGTTTCTTCAGTGAGATAACCTCACTCCTTTAAGATGAAGTGACTGTATTTGCTATGTCCTCTTCTTTATCCACATGATGGGGTCTTGTGGTGCTCCAGCTTTTGTGGGGTGAGCAGTGATGCATGACACCCCCAACCGCGTCTATTCTGGACGGGGATGGAGATGAGGATTGGCTCCAATTAATGGCCAAGTTTGCTTTTTAGGTAACATACATCGTACACTCTTATAGCTGAGGGAATAATGTTTTGTTTATTATGTGAAACGTACTCAGATCTTAAGAGTCAGCAGGACCTTATTATTGTGGTGTCCTTGATTTCCTTCTGCTCAAGTTGGAACCAAGTGGAATAATAAAGCACCTCATTAGTTTTTAAATATCTGTTCTTGTTATTTCCATGAAAGTGTGTCATGGATTCAGCAGTCCTAATCTTATGGATGAAATGTGTGTGTGTGTGTGTTTGTGTGTGTGTATGTGTGTGTGTGTGTGAAAATGATTGCCAACTCTTCCTACCATATTAGCAAACAAACAAAAATAAAAATAAGTAAGATATGTATTCAATGAAGTAAGATAAGGAGAGAACACGAAATGAAATAGAAGGAAGAATTTGATACAGGGGAAAACCCATAATATTGTAGGCAAGAAAATGAAAATAAACCTGAGTAATGAAATGCTGTCTGGCAGTGAGACTCTAAGATAATACTTATATCAATATACACTAATAAATTTAGGCACCTAGCTTAAATGGTCAATTTAAGAAAACTATAATTGAACAGAATTTATAAGGCTTTTGATTAAATCTATAGTCAGGAGACAAACTGGAAAATTTATATTTCTAGATTTCACCCCACACACAACTTTATTTTTGCATTTCCATCAAATCTACAAAGAACTGTTAATTTTTATGATAAAACAGTTCTAGAACATAAGAAAATTTCCCGAGATTATTTAGATTATATTGCATATATACCAAAAGCAGACGTACAGATAGAATACTAGGGAAGAAGAACAGAGGGTGAAGTTTTGGAATTGACATCAGCACAGGTTATGAATGGCAGCTTGCTACAAGCTAGTGGCCAAAAGAGAATAAGAAGCCTATTTAGACTTTGTCTAAGGAGATGATTTTTATATAAATTTTTATTGTGATATTGAAAAAGAAAGCACTATTTAATTACATATGGATAAATGCATTCTTTTGGCAGTTAATTTTATAAAAGAAAATATGTACACTTAATTCAATCTTGTTAATTCCCCCTCATGACAAAGGAAAGCTGTTATTAACCAACAGTGCATCTTACAATAGGAGGCATCTTAGAATCTGAGAAAAATGGCAGCAGAAGTAGTGAAGTCAGAGAGAAAGTTCAAAAGAAGCAGCCTTGGAGAACTAATTAAAATCTTACAAATGTAAGTGAAGTAAAACTTCAAGTAGGAAGGTTTGCTTGAAGGAAAGCTTGAAGGATTAATTAAAATCTTACAAACTGGGTTAAGCATAACTTCAATTAGGGATGAATGGCATAGATTACAAGGCGGTAGAAGGGTAGGGCTTTAGCCTAAGGGGCACTGAGTGAAAAGAACCAGGAGGAACATTCACATAAGAAATAAAGACCAATTTGAGGAAGGGTAATTATTTCATGTAAAAGGATTGGGTTTTAGCTTTTCCTATTAGTTAAATGAAGAGAGGCGTATCAGTATGGATTTGTTCTTAGCACATAATATGCACGGAAAAAGAGGAGACTGAAGGGGTTGGGGACATCATGACTATGGTTAAGATTAGGGTAATGATTAGATATGAGGCTATGACTGCCTTCCAAAAGAAATGTTGAAAAAAATATATTTCAGCCATGACATCTCTCTCCTAAACACAGAAATGGTATTGTTCAAAGACTTTTATATGAAACTAAGAAAACAGATCCAAGGAAGTAAAATGGTCAATTTACATGTCAACTTGGCTGGACCATGGGGTGCCCAGATATTGGTCAAACATTATTGAGGATATTTTAGATGAGATTAACATTTAAATTGCTGGACATTGGGGTACATGGGTGCCTCAGTTGGTTCAGTGTCTGACTTGATTTAGGCTCAGGTCATGATCTCCCTGTTTGTAAGATTGAGCCCCGCATCAGGCTCTGCACTGAATGTGTAGAGCCTGCTTGGGATTCTTTCACTCCCTCTCTCTCTGCCCCTCCCCGTTTAGTGCTCTCTCTCTCAAAATAAATAAATAAAATTTAAATAAATAAATAAATAAATAGATTGGTGGGCATTGCGTAAAGCAGATACCTTATAGTATGTGGTTGGGCCTCATCCAATCAGTACAAGGGCTAGAAAAACAAAAATAGAGGCCTCCCCTAAGGCAGAGAGAATTCTCTTCACATTTCATCTATAACATGGACTCTTCCTTGTTTTATAGCAGATATTCTTTAGCTTTAACTATAAACTGTAACATCAGTTCTCCTGTGTCTTCAGCATGCTGGCCCACCTTGTAGATTTTAGATTTGCCAGCCTCCATATTCACATGAGCCAATTCTTTATAATAAACCTCTCTCTGTCTTTCAGTATAGATATAGATATACAGATATAGATTAGATACACGCACATTATGTTGACTCTTTTTTTGTAGAAACCTAATACATGAAATAAGTGAACAATTATTTATGATATTAGAAGCTCAGATGTTACCAGTAAGACTTTTCTTTCTTTCTTTTTCTCTTTTGTTCTTTCCCTTAAAATGCAGGTCTAAAAATGGTAGATAGGGGTAAAAATTATCACATTTCCCCCTACTCAATATAACTTACGAGATTTTTTAAAAAACACACAACACAGAAGTATATATTGTTTATAGATTTCTATATATACTTTAAATGTCAAAAAGCACACGTAGGAGTAATACATGCCAACTTCAGGGCATTTGTTAGCCTTGGAAAGGGAGGGAGAAGGGAGGAGAGGAGTGTGGGAGAATAATTTTTTGTTGTTTTTATAATGTTTCATTTATTTTTAAAGTAGGGAGATGTGAAAAGCAAATAGTACAAACTATTAAAATCTCTTTAATCTCAGGTAGATGTGTGAATGATTACAGCATTTGTTTTCTGTACTTCTGTGGGTGATTAAAATATTTTATAATTAAAATGAAAATAGTAAATGAAAAATAATGCAACGAGTATGGAAAGTAGATTTGAATCTTTTTTCTTTCTTTCTCTGAGGAATAGCTACCAAGTGAGACATTCACTAACTAGCTATGGAATACTATTAGTTGTGCTGTTGGGGATACAACCAAAACACAAGATCAGTCTCCTGTACCTCAGAAGCTCAGTCTAGAGATGGAGACAAAGACACCTAATGAAAAAGATCTCTATAAACCATGGGCATCAGACTATTGGGGAAATAATTTTGCCCAAGAGTAAGAGCAGGGAAATCCTCATAGAAGAAGTGATATATGAGCATGAGTTTTAAAAATGAATAAGAATTTTCTGTAGCCAACCTTATAAGGGCTTTCTTGGACATTAGTGAGTTATGGGCAAGAAATTACAATTTCACTAGTAGAATAAAATATAGATTGTGCTATGGTAATAAAATTAATCTCTCAAAAGCTCAAAATCTGGCAGAGGTAAAATTAGTGCCAATTGGTATTAAAACTGGGAAAAAATAAAGACAAATGGATGTCTAATGGGAGAGAAAGATTCATTTTCTGCTGGATGCCAGAGCAGGATCACACTGTCAATATATGACGTGAAGAAAAGCTTAAGTATATAAAGTAAATCCAAAGACTAAAACAATATAATAATTATAGTAGTGATAAACAACAAAGTCATTAATAGAGGGAAAAACTACAAAAGAAAATAAAACAGAAGTAGAAAAATATCAAAAGGCAAATGGAGGAAAATTATTTTTCAAGGCAAAACCAATTTAATGAAGGGAAAACAAAAAGGTCAAACAAATGAATTTGCTACTAAATAAAGTGTTGAATATTGTGAGGATTGTTACACAAATCATGGCACATCCACTTCTTGTACTATTATGAAGCAATTAGAAAAAGGGCTGTGAAAACACTGCATCATAAAATATTTATGGTATAGCAGGAACACAATTATTTGTGCACTGGGGTTATAATTTGTGACTAATATAAGCAAAGATGAGCTTAGCATGTGTAGACATTGGAAAAATATTTTTGGTAGCTCCTTGTCTATATAAACACTTTTATTAAAAAATGTAGGGGCACCTGGGTGGCTCAGTTGGTTAAGCGTCCGATTTCATATTAGGTCATAATCTCACGGCTTGTGAGTTTGAGCCCCGCATGGAGCTCTGTGATGACAGTTCGGAGCCTGGAGCCTGCTTGGGATTCTGTGTCTCCTTCTCTCTCTGCCCCTCCCCCGACTCGTTCTCTATCTCTGTCTCTCTCTATCAAAAATGAACAAATGTAAAAAAAAATTGTATTACAAAGTTCATCGGTCCATGTGATGTCCAGTGATTAATTGATAACGGTTTAGAATTGTGGGTAGAGAAAAGGTTGTTACCTATTTGTGATTTTTTCATCAGTGTGTGTGCAGATTCCTCATAGCATCCTGGCACCTCATCTCTTCCTGCACATTTACAGAAACTCTTATTCTCTTCCTTATCGTGTGCCACTGAGGGTACTTTTCTGTCTCTTATGAGAAAAAGATGAGCAAAAAGCTCACAATGCCTGGTTGTGGTGGTGTGGATCCCTGATGTCATCCTGTGGTAGCATACAGGAGTATAAAGCTCATTGGTAAAGATAAATATATAGACAAATGCAGAACACTGTGTCACTGTAATGGCTGTGGGTAAATAACTTTTAATTCTAGTATAAATGTTAAAAGACAAAGGTGTTACAAATAACTATAATTACATTAATGGATGCACAAAATAATTAGATGTAATTGTGACATCAATAACAGTGTTGGGGGAAAGGTAAAAGCATAGATTGTGTGTGTGTGTGTGTGTGTGTGTGTGTGTGTGTGTGTGTGTGTGTGTGTGAAAATGAAGCTAAATTATTAGCTTAAAATAGACTGTTGTAACTATAAGATATTTTATGTAAGCCCTGTGGTAACCATTGTCCTTTGCATTTTTCTTTAATTTCTTTTCTTGCGAGGCTTTGACATTCGGTTCCGTACAGGACCCACACATATGACTTTTGGAAGCCTTTTTCAAAACCTGCAAATGAAGAGCAATTTCTTAGATTTCTCTCGTGATTAAGCTTAACAAAATGATAAATAATGAAATTACACGGATCCTATGTGCTATATGGGGGAAAAGATTCATTCATTCAGCCGGTAGTCCACAGTTCTAGAAATGATGGCTACATCAAAGGAAAAAAAAATTTTTAAAAGAACAAAAACAAAAACATATTCCTGAGATTGTGGAACGTCTCTGGGGAGAGATGGCACATAAACATGAACTATATCAGCACTCGGACTGTGCACTGAGGAAGCATGCAGGAATACTCATGTCTGGTTGTGATTTGAGGTTCGGAACAAGGGAAGCTTGATGAAGTAACACAAGAGAAGGGGAGACAGTGTGGGCAAAATCCCTTCTAATTCAAGGTCTCTGGTTCTTCAGAGGCCCTTGAAAATAACCTGAGCAGTTTGTGTACTTCTGTGTAAAGGAACACTGGTCTGCTCAGGAAGTCACCAGGACAAGAAAGGGAATACCCTAGCCAAAGGACTGCTTCTGTGTGAGACACATGTTGGTGATCCATCCCCAAGGGACCACAAATAGAAGGAGCTCTCTTCAAATCATATTAACTGAAATTTCCCAACATCTCTCAGAAAGTTTGGAATAGCACTATAAGGTGTAGAGACGTAATTCTTGCCCTGATTTTTAATAAGTCAATGGTAAAAGTATAAGAAGATTTCATTTCCCAAGCTTACCATTGTACAGGAGGACAAACTGGTGTCAGATTTCTTTGCAAGTTCTGAAGCCTGGACACAAAGGGAAATTTAAAAGCACCTCAGCACACTGAGGTAGCTCAGTCAGTTGAGCTTCTGCTCGGGTCGTGATCTCGCAGTTCATGAGTTTGATGAACCCTGCATCAGGCTCTGTGCTGAGAGCTCAGAGCCTGGAGCATGCTTCAAATTTTCTCTCTCTCTCTCTCTCTGCCTCTCCCTCACTTACATTCTGTCTCTCACTCAAAAATAAGTAAACATTAAAAATTTTTTTAAAAAAGCAAACAAACAACAGAAATAATAGTAGCAACAAACACTTCTACCTTTTCCTGTCTCTGAAAAAATTACCAGAAAGAGAAAAGCATTATCTAAATTTAACTCTTATTTATTGCTAGCTATTCATGCTTTTATTCAGATATGAATTGAAATACACGATACTTTCTGTTCTATAAAGCATGAGTAAAGTAATAAAGCTGATATTTAAAAAAAATAAGGAAACTTATGTGATCAGCTGAGTGTTTTCTCAACCAAAGTCTTCAGCGAGTGTTGTTTCTGAACCAGGATAATTTAGAAATTGCATTCTGGAAGTCTCTCCAGAGTCTGAAGCAAATTTTTGAAGAAATAAATTCATGGAAAATTTTTAAAACTTGAAGGATAAACTTGACTTTGAGAAGAAGTTGAAAGTGGTTTTGAATCATATGGTTAATGATCAAACGAATATACTGTCTTGGAATGCTGTTTCCTTGGGAAGCATAATAATGGTAATGATCACAACAGCTTTAGCAACTGCTATTCTCATCCATTAAATGCTTCCCAGAAGTGGCTCTCGGCTAAACTCTATGTGCATTATCTCATTTAATACCTTTGATAAAACCTAGGTTAGATATTGTTATCATCTCTAGGAGAACAGTGTGGCTGGAGTGAATGAATGAGGGACAAACTAGTGGAAGATAGAGGCATAAAAAGAAAAGGATAAAGGAAGGGAGATTTTATAGGGCTTTGGAGCACATAGTAATATAGGGTTTGGGGCTTTTCCTCTGAGTGGAAACACAGTTATCACTTATATTTTTTACAGAGGTAAACCCTGCTACTGTTTTGAAAACAGTCTTCAAGGACAGCAATGACAGAAGCAGGGAGGTCAGTAAGACCCTATTGCAGTAATCATGGTAGTGGCTTAGAGTGGTGGCAATAGGGATAGTGATCAAATTATAAATATTTTGGAACTAGAGATGACAAAATTTGCTGATGGGCCAATTTTACAGTTTGAGAGAAAATGAGGAATTAAAGGTGACAATAAATATTTGGCATAAGCAATTACAAGAATGGAGTTGGCAATAATGAATGAGAAACAGTCCATAAAAGGCTTTTTTAAATGGGGGAATGGAACTCATCGAGAGCTTAATTTTAGACATATTGAGTCTTCCCAGTCTACTAGATGTTCAAGTGGAGACGTCAAGCAGGCAGTTGGACATGCAGAATGGTAGTTCAGAAAAGTAATTTGGGCTAAAATAATAAAACTGTGAGCAATTAGCATGTAGATGATATGGATTTTTGCTTTAGATGTTAAATATCTTCTCTGAGGCCCCAGTTGGTAGAGTCCTCTGCCTCTGAAGCCATGATCTTTCTCGGAAACAATGCTACTAGTATAATCTTAATTTTTTATTTGTAAATTCACACACACCATTCAATCATTCATTCTACAATGACCCAATTATGTGTTGGATACTCTGCAGGTTGCTGGAGATAGGAGATTAAAACAAGGGATGGGTGATTACTTATCTCAAGAATTGTGCAATCTAGTTGAGAGACTAGCTTCAGAGAACCTGGGATCAGTAAGCTCTTGTAGTCTAACGACAGAGGCAACTCTAGGCCAGTTGTCATAATTTTGCATCAGGAAGTAAAATTAGAGTTTAACACTCATTTTGACTGAATTAAACAGATGAATTCCCCTTTTTAAAATGTTCAGTTTTGAGAGAGAGAGAGAGAGAGAGAGAGAGAGAGAGAGAGAGCAAGCAGGGAAGGGGTAGAGGGAGGAGACACAAAATCTGAAGTAGGTTCCAGGCTCTGAACTGTCAGCACATAGCCCGATGCAGGGCTTGAAGTCATGAACCACAAGATCATGACCTGAGCCAAAGTGGGATGCTTAACTGACTGAGCCACCCAGGTGCCCCTAAACAGATGAATTCCTAATCATGAATTGCTTTTGGAAAAAAACCAAGCTACCATTAATTTTATTTTAACTACTAAATCATGATGGTCATACTTGAGTGAGCGCCCTAACCAATATGAACATCGGTATTTATTACCTTAAAATAAAGTTTGATACATGGGAGGAGAATTCTCTTTGTTTTGGGATTGGTACTGGGCCCTGGATTCAGACCCTGTCCACTCCCTGGTTCTATTTCCTGCTTCCCTCTTCTCTCTCAGGGACTTTTAAATTCACATTATCTCTGGCTGCCTTCTTCCTATCAAAATCTGTTCCAAGAAAATGATGGAAATTTATCATAAATAATGTGTATTTAAGTCTGCTCTACCTTTCTGGGGGCCATCATTAGTTTGTAATGTGATATCTCTGCCCCATTGAACAAACGTTTGGATGTTTACATGCATGTGTATGGTGACTTTGTGGTGTGTCAGCCTGGCTATGCTAAACCATGTTTTCCAGAATTCTCTTTCTTCTATGCTCTTGTTTAGGGTGAACTGAAAGCAAGTGAGATTCTTGTGTGAGATTTGGAGAGTACAAGTGGAGTAGAAGAGCTTGCCTCTTTCTTCAGGGTGCTCCTTTAGTTCTCTATGGTGAAGAGTCCTAGCTTCTCCAGAACACCCATGCCATCAAGGTCAAAGGCAACAAGAACTGACTCAAATCTTAATTCATCTTTACAGGCTATAGCTAATACTAGTGGGTTCCAACTGGTGCTCTTTTTTTTTTTTTAACTTTACATTTTAGAGCAGTTTTAGATTTGCAAAATTATTGTGAAAAAAAAATCTGGTTTCTATACACCCCACATCCAATTTTCCCTATTATTAACATCTTTCTTAAATTTTTTTTATTTCTGTGAGAGAGAGACAGACAGCATAAACAAGGGAGGGTCAGAGAGAGAGGGAGACACAGAATCTGAAACAGGCTCCAGGCTCTGAGCTGTCAGCACAGAGCCCAACACAGGGCTTGAATTCACAAACCACGATATTGTGACCTGAGCCAAAGACGGCTGCTTAACCAACAGAGCCACCCAGACACCCCGGTATATTATATTGTTAACTAAAATCTGTATTTTATTTGGATTTCTTCACTTTCCCCCCTCTTGTTCTCTTTTTGTTTCATGATCTTATCCAGAATACTGCAACACATTTAATAGTAATAACTCCTTAAGACTCCTCTTGATTGTAACAGTTTCTCAGAATTTTCTTGTTTTGGGGGCATCTGAGTGGCTCCGTTGGTTAAGTGTCTGACTTCAGTTCAGGTCATGATCTCATGGTTCGTGGGTTTGAGGCCCGCATCAGGCTCTGCAGAGCCTGGAGCCTGTTTCGGATTCTGTGTCTCCCTCTTTCTCTACTCGTCCCCCTCTCATGCTCTCTCTTTCTCTCTAAAATAAAAATAAACACTAAAAAACTGTTTTTAAAAGAATTTTCTTTTTTTTGGTAACTTTGACGATTTTAAAGATTACAGGTCAGGTATTTTCTGGTTCTTTTTTTCTTGTAATAACTATATTGGCATAAGGAGTTTGGGGGGAAGAACAGAGATAAAGTAGCATTCTCGTCACCTAATTTCAGGGGTACATACTATCAATATAACATTACTGTTGATGTGACCTTTGATTACCTGGCTTGGGGTAGTATCTGTTAGGCTTCTTCATTATAAAGTTGCTCTTTATTTCTTTTCCTTTCTATACTGTGTTCTTTGGAAGAAAGCCACTATGCTCAGCCAACACTTAGGAACTGGCAGTTATGCTTAACTTCTTTAAGAGAATATCTATGTCTATTATTGAAACCCTTCTGTATAAGAGATTTGTCTGTTCTCCCCATTTACTTTTTATTTTTGTTCAATCATGTATTGGCATCAATGTGAACTCATAGATATTTATTTTATTCTTTGGATTAAAACCCAATGCCACTTTATTTTATTGCTCTAATTGTTCCTGTGTTGGCTATCAGGAGCTCTTCCACTTGGTTCCTGTATCTCTCTGACATATCCCCATCACAGGAATTTTTTTTTTTTTTAGTACTTTTTAGCTTTCTGTTACCATAAAATGTTCAGGCCCAAATTGTATAGTTTCTGTTCCATTTCTAGAAGCAGACATTTCTCCAAGGAGTTCTGGATCCTTTTACCAGAGAATGATATTAGAAATTAAGATCTGGACACTAGGTGTCCTCATTGCTACTGGGGTGTTTTTGTTTTTTGGCCCTTGCAGCTGATTGGACCAGAAGATATTTGTGTGCATACTAACCAGTGTATATAGATATATCTATAAATATTTCTATATGTAGCCATCTGTATCTATATTGAGCTAAACATGAGTTTATAGTGCTGTCTCCAATAATCCAGCTTGTTCTCACTTTATATCAGCTCTCCCTCACTTTATATTCATCTTTCTTTCCCAACTGCCTGCCCTGTGCATTTCAAGATCCAACATCAGATGGGCAGATAACAGCATTACAGAGACTGTCAAACCAGCTTTCACAATTGTGCAAGGTCAAATCCCTGTAGCGAAAATAACTCCATATATATATGTATGTATATATATTCCACATATATGAAGTATACATATATAATAAATGGAGTATATATATTCCATATATATAAAGTATACATATATAATAAATGGAGTATATATAGTCATGACTCCATATATATGTATACACACATACAAATAAATGGGGTTATATATAGTCATGCTCTTCAGGCAAAGGCCATAGGTAGTCTGAAGTAGAAGAAGCTTTACTTTTATTCATTATAGTGAACAAGAATATATACCATTGAGAAATGTGGAGTATTTCAGTTAGAGAATATTTGAAAACCTATTAAAGAATTTGGACTTTGGTTGAGTAATTTGGGAGAGGCTATAAAGAAGCAAATGTTTGATCTAAATTGGATATTACTGGAAAGCAAAGACAATTCTATAACTGGATATTTTAAATCTTGTCCATAAGGAGGGTATCCTCAGCGATGAAGCAGTCTCTGGTAAAGAAGTAATACCCATTTATTTAGTGAGAAGCAGATGTTTGGTATTTTGTGTTGCACAGTGTCCTTGTTTGAGGTGGATATTCTGTCAGATTATTTATGTCCAGCAAGAGAACAATATGATTTCATTGTAAGCATCAGTTTGTAATAACATTAAGAACATTGAGGCTTAGTTATGAAAGTCAAATGATTTCTAAGATATGAGGTTGCTGAAAAAATAAATCATCAATAACAACAAAACTGTTATCTATCTATCAGTCTACCCATCCACTCCAGTAGATCTGCTTCTTTAATTGTATCTTGACTGATAGAATATGAAAAGTAAAATCCCTGAGCCTCTAGGTATTATTCCCTTCAGCTTTCCTAACCTCCTGGTATTTTCTGATGAAAGGTAAAGCCAAACATGGAATTGCATGGAGGAAAATCTCACAGGGCAACAACGTGCAGGGAGTTTTATGCAACCAAGCTCCAAAGGATATCAACCAGTGGCCAGAATTGGAAAGAGGATGTAGAACTCTCTCCTTGGCAGGCACAATGTGACACCACATTAGCATGGTATGTTCTGCCACAAAGCCAATATTGAAAACATTTGTTCTGTTCCTTATTGGGATAGAGGGACTACTAAGAGCACTCATTCTTCCAGCTCTAAAAGCTTTGGTCTTGAGATACCTGCTGGGTACCATCTGACAAGTTTTACCCAAGCAAAGAGGAAATGTAGATGTTTTTAATTAGTATAGGACTATGCAGCAAATCAAGCTTTCTTGGAGACATGATGTCATTTAGCAGAGAGTGGGCTGGAAAGGGAACTGAGAGAGGTAAAGATTAGGCTTTACTCTCCTCAGTAAACTACGTGAGCTTGGACGATTACTTAACCTCTCTGTGCTTCTATTTTCCTCATCTCCACAATGAAGAGGCTTGACTCGTTTATCTCTCCTGGCCTTTCTGACTCTAATTTTCTTCGTGCTTTTTATATTGCAGCAACTTATCAACTGTAAAAAGAAAGTAACTATTCTAGATCTCATTGTGTCTGTGGAGCTAGAAGCAGAATTTTACTGTTAAAAACAACACACATCAAAAATCAGGTTGGAAACAAAAATTCCCAAATTCCTACACACAGACACACACACACACACACACACACCAAAATCAAAAACAAAACTCATCTGGGATTTCTAAGCTATATCTGTAGCTCATAAAACCTTTTCAAGATGCTTTGTGTCCTTATAGGAAATAGACAAAGAGGGTAGGAAGTAGGAGGAAAGGACTGTTTATCCACATTTTTTTGTTTACAACTAATGCATGTGTTTTACTAAAAAAGTAGAATATACTTATAAATTAAAAATACATCTTTCCACTCTGTAACACTACCACATTTTTAGTATATATTCTTATACATAGACACACAAATACACACAGAGACATTTACATATGTACATATAAATATGTATTTTATAAATGTATGCTACGTAAGCAAATATTATTGCCTGGTTTTCTCCCCAGATTTATTGTAGCTCTCTCTCTTTCTCTCCACATCAGTAATATACAGTTGCATCATATTTTTGGCATTTGAAGAGCATGCAATCATAGATCATGTGAGGACCTGTGTTCACACCTAATCTTTATTTGTTGTTATTTGTGATATTTGGACACATTTATTAACCCTTCTGAGTTTCAGTTATCTCATCTGCCAAAATATGAATAGCTTTTTTTTAATGAACAACTGCTGTAAAGTTAAATGAGTTCTTATCAAAAATGTGTAGTTTCCAAACTGGTGTTTAGGAAAACGGAAGGGGAAACTATTAGGGATTTCAATGGATATAGTAAGGCTAAACAAACACATAAGTATGTCTAGTGTAAATAAGTGTCACTATATTTTATCTGTTTATATTCCACTTTATGACTGATCAGAATGTTTATTACACCAATGTATTTTAGTAATGAATGCTCCCAAGCTTACTTACCAGAAAATCCTTGTTCGTTTGTTTTTTCAAACACCATTGATGAGATACAATTCACATACCATACAGTTAGCCAATTTAAATTCACTGACTTTTGGGGCGCCTGGGTGGCTTAGTCGGTTAAGCGTCCGACTTTCACTTAGGTCATGATCTCGCGGTTTGTGGGTTCGAGCCCTGCGTCAGGCTCTGTGCTGACTGCCAGCTCGGAGCCTGGAACCTGTTTCAGTCTGTGACTCCCTCTCTCTCTGACCCTCCCCTGCTCACGCTGTCTCTCTCTCTCTTTCCTAGAAATAAATAAAAACATTTAAAAAAATTAAAAAAAAATAAATTCACTGACTTTTAGTATATTCACAAACGTGCACCCATCACCACAATTGATATTGGAACATTTTTATCATCCCAAAAAGAAACCCCACAACTCTTAGCCAGCCCCTCCTCCCCAGGGTTCCCATCTTACCTGGAAGCCACTCATTTGCTTTCTGTCTCTGTAGATTTGCTTCTTCTGAACATCTCTTATAAATAGAATTGTACAATATATGGATCAGGGAATCTTTTGGACACCAACTACAAATTGAAAACTATCAAAATAGTGATGGACAGAACACAAACACTGACTTAGACTATCTAATGTCTGTTGTGTAGTCTGCATTCAATAAGTAATACTTTCCAGTATATGCTAGAGGCTCAAATTGTTAAGTAATGGCTAACAGTGGAGATCTCACATTATTTCTGCCTCTGTAAAATATAAAAGAGGGCTGTCTGTAGGTTGGGAGAAGAGAGAGGAAGGAGAGATCCAAATTAACCTTTGTTAACAACTAAGTAGGCACATGGCAGGAAAATGGGGAAGAAACATCAGAACTGGTGCCTTAGATGCCACGCAGGGCCCCAGACTCTCATGAAGAAGGAAGGACTCTGTTAAAAGAGAATTAATGTTCCTTATTACATGGCTCTGCTGGCATATTTAAAGCTCGGATAGGCATAAGGATATGCAATATAGGAAATAGATAAATCTTTATGTATAGTGCACAAATTTGGACTAGCAAGCACATTACCCAGAAATGCACAAAGAGTATACGTTCTACTGACTGTGAAGAGCTGTCTTCCCAAATAACAGCACCACTGTAAGAATTAATAGCAGTTTATATGATTCTTTATTTCTCTCTGCCTGTCTGGTGTGTGGATATATATTATTAGACTAAGAAGTGCAAAAGGGAGAGCCTGGATAATTTGCTAATAAAGATAGATGTGTAATCACTCAATTAGAAGAATAAAAGATCCATTGTTATGTTATAATTTTGTCACTGTGCTAAATTCTTTGTGTACATTATCTTATTTTGGAATTAATTTACTTAACAAATTATTATTGAATAGCTACTACACTATGGGAGGCACTGTTCTAAGCATTCAAAATACATTGGTGCACCAAAGAGACACAGACTTCCACCTTCAATGAGATTACATTCCAGGGAAGTCATCTTGGATTTCCTATTTCCTCATTCCACATTCAAACTTTTACATTCATCATGTATTCATGTTCAAGACAAATCAGAGCTTCTTTATCCTAGTTATGCCTCATAATCCCCTCTGAGGCTTTAATACATACATATGCCAGGCCTTCTGTCTGGTGATTCTGACTGATTAGGTGAGTGGATTTAAACATCTTCATGTTTTTGAGGTGTCCGGGTGGCTCAGTCAGTTAAGCATCTGACTCTTGACTTCAGCTCAGGTCATGATCTCGCGGTTCATGAGATTGAGCCCTGTGTGGGGCTCTGCACTGACAGCATGGAGTCTGCTTGGGATTTTCTCTCCTTTTCTCTCTGCCTCTCCCCTGCTTGCACTCTCTCTCTTTTTCTCTCTCAATATAAATAAATAAGCTTTAAACATCTTCATGTTTTTAAAGTTCTTTCAGGAATTTGCTAATAGCGTGACCATTGTAATAAATATTTAACTCTGGCTCACCAATGAAATCAGAAAGGAGCAAGACTGTTATATTATGCCTCTATTTCTCCCTAATATCATGAGCATAATCTTTCAAGCCCAGCTAGGCTCTTCTGTGTTCACATGTAATCAACAAACATTGATTAAATACATACAGTGTGTTGCATACCCTATAGGTACTTACATGCTGCTTTAACTATTGTGTGCAAATATGTTCTTAAACTGACTCATATTTTGATTTAAGTTATTAGAAATTCTTGAAAACCTTATATCTGCATTACCAATATAATTAGTAATACAGGCTTTTCTAATAAAAGTTAAGCATCATTTTTTATTCTTTACCGAGGTTCCCAAATTTCTGATAAGAATAGGGTCATTACGTCAAAATAATACACCACATCTTCCCTGCTTATAGATAGACAGTTGTGCTGAATATCATCTTTTCCTCCTCCAAATCCAACATTTATACCCTGTTCTGAGCTTTGAGAGGCTGACTTCCGTGGAGTATGTCAATGGGAAAACCTGACTTCTGGAATTTGATTAGATTTGGTGAGTTGAGAAATAAGGAAATAAAGGAAGAGAGTGTAAGATACCTCCAGCTACTCTCCAGGGACTTATTCACATTAGCTGTGTCCTTAAACAAAGGGGCTCCTATCACGCACTTCTGTACACACAGCCGTCTCTGAATCTGAGTTCCTATAAATGTTCATTGCCTTTGCTTGTTGGGCTTAGGGTTAGTGACACTTCCTCCTGATTTTACTAACTCATGGAATTTCATTAATTTTTTGTAAATAGTCATTTTATTAACCTTTTTTCAAATTGCCCGATTTAAGTGTGCCGTCTATTTTATGTCAGTGCTGAGGCTGATATGGCAATTTATATGGCTCTAGACTCCACTAACTTTCATGGAGCACACAGAAGCAGACCAGAGAGAAGACTCTGAAACAGACTGAACTGTCTTTGATCTCTGGGTCTGGCACTCACTAGATGTGACCTCTGCCATGCTACTTATATTTGGACATATCAGTTGTTTTGTAAGAGTGAGATAATGATGGACTCTAATACATGGGCTTTTTGTGGCTATTTAAAGAGATAGCAGGAGGGAGGAAGCTGTAGAGAAAAAAAAGATCATCTCTATGTTGTTTATTGTTTATGCCGGGTGATAGGTACCTAAGAGTTTGTTATTACTATTCTCTCCAATTTTGTATATTTTTGAAATTGTTCATATATTAAAAAGTAGACCATATCTCCTTTTTTTTTTTTTTTTTTACAAGGAATACTACTAAGCACACTCTAAGAGCTGAGATTGACCAAGTATAGAAAAGTAGTCATTACAAAGCTTTGGCTCAGTCTTTGTGTAGCCAGAAGATGTCCATCAAAGGAGAGATGGATTTCTGATGGAAAATATATATTAGAGAGCATTATATCCTACTAAGATTTGGATACTACTTGGAATCAATAAGATGACCAAATCCATGCAAGTTTTGCTCACCATGTAGTGCGGCTCTATTTAAATATCATGCATAGTGCTTATTCACACTGTCGACAGAGACTCTCTGGGAGTTATATTGTACTTAGGGAACTATTTCTCCTCCACAGTATAAAATTGTCATGAACTGTGTTTAATGTTCCAGATTTTGCAAGTTCTGCCTATGTAAATCATCATGCTTGATCAAGTCCAGGACTTTGGAAATACTGAGTCTAAGTCTGGTCAACTAAGTACATGACCTTAGAAAAGATGAGCTTGTTTGTCCATGTGGCCAGCTGGTCTTCCCCAGGTAATTTCTTTTGGTCTTTACACCGCTATTCTTTTCCCATTTGGAACTTCCCATGTTACAGATCATTCAAGTAAGCCTCAGAGAATTTAAGTGCCACTTCAAAAACCCTTCAGCTGGTAAGTGGGGAAGCAAAGAATGCTTCTTCTACCTTAGATTTTAGTGGAGAATATCCTTAGAAATAAAACTAGTCACTTGACTGGTTTGATTGAGAAGTAGAAGGTCAGGCGCTTCACAGTTTAGACTCTCTTCAATTTTGGAGTCACTATGTCTGCCACCTTCAGGTGATCTATTTAATAATAAAAATGGTGGTGATGATGATGATGATGATGATGATAGGGTGTGTGATGATGATAGGGGATGGCAACATTGAAAGATGACGATTTATTTAAGTATGTCCAAGTGTAGAATACTTTAATATTTTCACTATATTATCAAAATGTAGAGAGAATGGGAAATTCAAATTGTCTGGAATGGATAGTTTCAGTGACAGATAATAAGGAAAGTACAGCTTTACTTGACAAGTAAAGTATGGGTCTCCATATTGTCATTTTTACTGCAAATTGCAGCATGAAAAATTAAGCAGAGAATTGCTCATGAGCTACAAATGATGGCTTTTTATTTACACTCAACTTGTTCAGCCATGTAGTGATATTTTAGAATGAAGTCCCTCATATTGTCATTAATGTCACTATAATTATGTCATTATTGATAATATTACCATAACATAATTTTATTAGGTGTTTTTCCTTCAGATTCAGTGATGGCCTAGTGTAATAGAGAATAATAGCTCAGTGTAATGACTTTGGAGCATAATTTTTGTTAATATGCTTCATTAAAACGTCAAGAATGTGCTGAATACAATGACCTCATTTATTTCATGAGATTTAAAAATCCACACCTGTATGTTAATTTAATTTTCTGTGTTTTTGAAATGAATCGATATTACTTTTAAAATGGAAAGCCTAAATTCTACCAAACTCAGCAACAGATAATAGAAGTTACTCTATCTGCTCCAACCCCCTACCACTCTCCATTGATAGCATAATACTGAGAGAAGAGTAATGTGCTACAGTAATGGAATGATTGCTGAATGATGAGAATGGAGACTAAAACATATATAGTGTTAGGCCATTTCTTGGTTGTATGACTGCAGGCAGTTCCCTTTGCCTCGTCCAAGGCAAATGACCATCAGGAGTCTCAGTCTCGTGGCCTGAAGGCTTGAATTCAGGAGGCATAGCCACATTACTCATTTTCCAAATTTGATTCTGAGTGCATGTGATGTGGACTCTCTTCACTTAATTATGTTTCCTACCACAGCTTTTTCTCTGAACCTTGAAAGCATTTAAGATTTGTGAACCTTGGATTTCTTCTGGACCTGAGTCTTTTGCAGCCATGGGAACGTTAGAATTTAACTTCCCACCAGAGCAATATACATTTCCCACCATTTCTAGGTCTAAATGTTAAAGGTCTGAGCCCTCTGTGTTTTCTTTTGTTGGCTGTATTGTGGATTTTTTCCTCAAGGAAAGTCTGCGCTCTCTGTCATAATACTTACTTTGGTCTCATGATGCTACTTAATCATCTTTGCTTTTTGTAATAAATATAGCCATAACATGTTTTTAGATCATTAATACATTTTGAGTCTTGTGGTCTTCAAATGGGCTCGTGTCGATCCCATCCTCCGCTGCTGTCTCTCTCTTCTTACATGGGTATTACTTGTCGCAGGTGCATTTTTAGACACTCCTACAACAGACTGATATTTTTACCAAAACATCTGATTTTGTTGATTTTAGTCTTTTGCTTCAGCTTACCGACAATTATCCCCAGGAACTATTCTTCACAACAGTTCATGTCCATGCATGTGTTTCCTCTCCACTCGGCTCCCGGTTGCACACATATAAATTATTTAGGGACTTCATTTACACAATGATTATAAGTTACTGATCCCATATTACATAATGACCACAGCCTAAATAAGTAATAGCAAGTTGTGCAGAACCTTTGTCTCTGACACCTTTCCTACCTATCTCCATAATTCCAAAGCCCTGTTTTCTCATGCTTACATAAATAACATTTCCATCACGGTCTTTAGATCTGCCTTGAAAATTGTATGTATTTGAAAGTCCCTTGCATATAGAATGTTATTTGTAACATGTAGACAATTTCAAAGGATGTATGTATGCATCCTTAGAAATAGCTTAGTTTGCCTCTTAAAATTTTATATAGCTGGAATCATTCTGTATATGTTATTCTGTGCTCTGCTTCTTTGGTTTTGAATACTGTTTGTGAGATACGTGGATGTTAAAGCATATAGTTATAGTGAATCCATTTTAATTACTCTGTAGTATCCGATGACATGGATACACTACATTTTTTTTTAATTTATCAGATCTATTATTAATGGACATTTAGGTTGTCCACCTTTTTGTCTTATTCCACACAGTGCTTCTATGAACATACTTGTATGTCTCTCCTGGTACAGTATTGCAAGAGTACTTCTCAAGGATATCCTAGGAGAGGTACTGTTACATCCTAGGCTATGCATGCCCTAAACTTTCCTAGATTATGAAAAACTGACATGACAAAGCTCTTTTTACTTTACATCTTCTTCAGCACTTAGTAGATACAGGTATTAATATTTTTGCATCCATTTTAACATGAATGCTAACATCCAATGTGTGAGGACACTATTTAATTGTAGTTTCAGTTTGCAGTTTTCTGCATATTAATGAGGCTGCACGCCTAACAGCCCTTGCAGTCATCCAGCTGGACCACCTCCTCTTCCTTAGAACTTTAGCAACACATGTTCTACATTATGCTGTTACAGTGTTTTCTTCTTCTATCTTGTATTGTACTTACTTCTATTAAAACGTGTATGATTCTTTTTTTTTTTTAATATTTTTATTTATTTCTAGGAGAGAGAGAGAGAAATAGCATGAACAGGGGAGGGTCAGAGAGAGAGGGAGTCACAGACTGAAACAGGCTCCAGGCTCTGAGCTGGCAGTCAGCACAGAGCCCGACGCGGGGCTCGAACCCACGAACCACGAGATCATGACCCAAGCGAAAGTCGGACGCTTAACCGACTAAGCCACCCAGGCGCCCCAAAACGTGTATGATTCTTGAGAGCAGAATGCAAGTTTGACTCTTGTTTGTGTCTTATACAGTTTCTAACACAGGGGCCTACCAATGCTAGGCTGTCCATTCTTACCACCTGATGAACTGATGAATGTCTGAAGTACGCATTGCAGAGCAGACATAGAGTGGGGTTCACGGGTCAGGTTTAAAAGTCAGAGAGATTGGGGATGAATACTGATTTTTCCACTTACCAGCGGTCTGTTCTGGGCAAATGTGTTCACTCTAAATAAATACAGTTTTCTCTTCTGCAAATCAGAGGTAACATTAATGACAGCTTCATAAGATAGCTGCAGAAATTAAATGACATAGTTTATGCAAGTCACATGTAAGTCATAACATTGCCTGCTCGATCTCTGGTAGCTGCTGTTGCTTTCGTGATGATGATGATGATGATGATGATGACGATGATGATGATGATGTCACTATTGAGATCTTGTTCTGAAGACTTTGTCTATAAGAGTGATGGGTGTATGTGTTGCCATTCTTTCACTGTTGGAGATCAGCTAAAATATCTTCCATTTCTGATGAGACAGTCTTCAATGAAAATGGGAAAAAATAGTGGCATGTGTGTAGAAATGAAATGGAGGAAAAATTTAGGTCATTCTTTTCATTATTCAAAAGTATATGGAGAAGGGGGCTGGCAGGGATAAATAAGAAGAGGAAAATGGGTTGGAGGAGGAAGAAGTAGGCTAGATTTTCATCATCTTTTCTTAATATAAGGCATACTTGAGAGGATACTGAGGATGCCACCCATTCAAACTATAAATGCAGACGATCAAAGCTCCCAGAGCAGATGAAGGAGGACCCTTGTCGTGACGAACACTGGATGATGTCTTGTTGAGTCACCATATTGTACACCAGAAACGAGTGTGACACTGTACCTTAACTACACTGGAATTAAAGTTAAAAGAAAAAATTTAAAACTCCCAAACCACATCATAAAAGGTGGCCAGCTGTCATAGTTTAGAATCCAGTGGGGCAGAAATATCACAAATGTGTGAGGGGACCTAAAAACACTTTGAAGTTAGAGAACATGTTGAAGAAAATGAATCAAAGTACTCAAATGAATATGCAGAAAATAATTAGGTAAAGCAATGGCAGCGTCAGGAAGAGATCTGCATAATTCTCACAGCATTTTCAGGAGAAATGTAAACTAAAGCCTCTTGTGCCTTCTTAAGCCAGTGTCAGTAAAATGTAAGCCTCAGTAAATGAGCTATGTGTTTGCCAGTGATGAAATCCTTTCAAACACTCCAGAAGAGGTTAACATTTAGGAATCTGCATTTCAGTGTAAACATATATGCTTTAAAATATTCCATGGCAGTTTTTGCAAAATGTTTTCAGAGCAGTTGCATTTATATCCCTGGTCTCATATAATTTACATGTATTTTTCCAAAAGAAAAAAAAAATCTCTTGATGTGCAAATGTAAATAGCAAATTAGAGTCAGTGGTTTACCCAAACAAACCATTTCAAGACATATATGTAAAAATAAGAAGAATTTGTAGAGGTAGATCACTTCTCAGCTTCAAGTGCCTCAAGGGTTCTCTCATGACTTGCAAAATAAAGTCCAAATGCCTTAACATTAGCATAAACTCCTTCTAACACACTCATTCTTCAACTAACTTTCCAGTCATTCTGCACAGACTTCACACATCATGCTTTAGCAGTAACACACTGACTGCAGTTTTACCTGCTTCATAGTTGATGCTGTCCCCTCAATTATAAATTAAACAGTCGTGGGATGAGTCTTCACAAATCTTTCCTAGTTAATACCTGTGGAATGATTTCGTCGCCATTATCAATACAGAATGACTAGATTCAAAATTGGACATTTTCATATTGAGAACCTTTGGGGTAAGGCATAGGTATGTGAATGCGGGTACCGAAAAGGGTGAGTTGAGCAGGACCCTGAAGAGAGTCCATTGCTAAGACAGAACTAGTCACTCAGTTGTAGTGTCCACGGAAGGACTGGCTGCCACAAATGCATTTTTGTGCAGAGGTTGGGGCGGTTAATATGGGTACCCAGAAATCTTGCCTGAACACCCATATTCCTCCCTAGCATGGGAGTGTGGTTATTTTCTATGCCCTGCCAGTTGGAAAAGGGGAGGAAGCAGGGTTTCTATGAATATATGTTCTTACCTCTGCTGAAATTGGCTGAGGCCAGCATTTGATTGGGATCAAAGAGTCTGGTGAAAGGGTATGTTCAGGAAACTGGCTTCTTTTATGAGCAGTATAAAGGTGCAAGGGCAAAAGAAATCAAGCCAGGACTAACAATAAAAAAAAATGCAGGTTAGTCCACTTTGCAAGCTGAGAAAATTTAAGCCCATGCTATAATACTTCCAAGGCCACTCAGCTTGATAGCTTTGCATTTTACAAAACACACTAACAACCATTATCTAATTTGACCCCAACAATTCTGTGATTCGATTTAAAGACTTTTGAGCAAGTTGCGACCTCAGAGTTCATCTGGTTCAGTGCTTTAAACTATATTTGGGTGTGAAAGAATCTCACACAGAAATCTAATATTCAGACATAAGATGCTGTGTCTGAAGCAGGGAGAGAGGGATAGAGACCTTGTTGCCTGCACTCTTTATCATATCCTCTGAGCCAACATGGTCCTCAAGGGCTGTGATTCAGAACAGAGATTGAGAACTATGGAACCAGTAACATAATCCCATTGTAGAGATGAAGATACTGGGGACCCAGAGGTGTGGTGATTCATTCGTTTTCCCACAGATAGTAAATGGCTTTGCCAGCAGTCCTTTGGAGTTGAAATGACTATGAGAAATAGCAGCAATGTATTTGTAATCAGGTTCTGTCAGTGAAACACCTAAACCTTGGGGCAACCATATAACCACCCAGGATCATGAGGCTATTAAGTTATAGGATCAGAACTACACCCAAAGTCATCTGAAGTTACATGTAATAGACCTACATTACCATCAATATTTATAAATGTATAATGGCAATTATATGACACTGTAATTTCTAACCAATTCATTAGAATCAGCTGGAGATTCTGTTTATACTATGTGCATGTTAGGGTCCAATCGTATTTATAAGAAAATCAAACTTTCCTGGGGCACCTGGGTGGCTCAGTCAGTTAAGCATCTGACTCTTGGTTTTATCTCAGGTCATGATCTCACCTTCATGAGATTGCCACCTCCCCCTGACCCCCGCCCAAGCTGGCTCTGCACTGATTGCCCAGAACCTGCTTAAGATTCTTTCTCTGTCCTTGCCCTGACCATGTGTGTGTGTGTGTGCACGTACGTGCTCTCTTTCTCTTTTCAAAATAAATAAATAAACATTTTTTTACAAATAGTTTATTGTCAAATTAGTTTCCACATAACACCCAGTGCTCATCCCCACAAGTGCCCTCCTCCATGCCCACCCCTCCTCCCCCCCACATCCACCAGTCCTCAGTTTTTGTCAGCATTCAAGAGTCTCTCATGGTTTGCCTCTCTCCCTTTCCCCCACCATTTCCGCCCTTCTTCTCCCCCTTGGTCCTCTGTTAAGCTCCTCCTAATCCTCCTATACGTGCACACATATGATATTTGTCTTTCTCTGCCTGACTTATTTCGCTCAGCATAACACCCTCAAGGTCCATCCATGTTGCTACACATGGTCAGATTTCATTGTTTCTCATTGCCATGTAGTATTCCATGGTATAGATAAACCACATCTTCTTGATCCATTCATCTGTTGATGGACACTTAGGCTCTTTCCATGTTTTAGCTATTGTGGAGAGTGCTGCTATGAACATTGGGGTACATGTGCTCCTATGCATCAGCATTTCTGTATCCCTTGGGTAAATTCCTAGCAGTGCTATTGCTGGGTCATAGGGGAGTTCTATTGTTAGTTTCCTGAGGAACCTCCACACTGTTTTCCAGAGGGGCTGTACCAGTTTACATTCCCACCAACAGTGTAGGAGGGTGCCCGTTTCTCCACATCCTCGCCAGCATCTAGAGTTCTCTGATTGGCTCATTTTAGCCACTCTGACTGGCGTGAGGTGGTATCTCAGTGTGGTTTTGATATGTATTTCCCTGATGAGGAGCGATGCTGAGCATCGTTTCATGTGTCTGTTGGCCATCTGGATGTCCTCTTTGGAGAAGTGTCTGTTCATATCTTCTGCCCATTTCTTCACTGGGTTGTTTGTTTTTCGGGCGTGTAGTTTGGTGAGTTCCTTGTAGATTCTGGATATCAACCCTTTATCTGATATGTCATTTGCAACTATCTTTTCCCATTCCGTTGGTTGCCTATTAATTTTCTGGGTTGTTTCCTTTGCTGTGCAGAAGCTATAAGTAAACATTTTTTAAAAATCAAACTTTCCAGTGTTGAAACTTGGGTATATGTATGTGGGAAATCTCTCTGAGCTCTTCAGATGCATCCTCATGATAAGAAGTTCAGGGCAGAGGTCTAGTGTCCATTTCATTAAGAACACCTCACTGCCTTAGAAGACTTCATAGGGTCATACAGGCATTGCTTATAGATTAACAGTGGCTTTTAGAACACGGTTTTGAGGTTTTGAGAAGGATTGTGAAAATATGTGCAATCTCAGCAATACCTACTTTGGGCATAGAAATGAAGAGCTGAGGATCACATGCCATGTTCTTGTACTCCCTCCCTCCTTCTTCCCTAAGTTGATTAACAAAATTGTAATATCTGTAATTTACTATCTAGTCATTTGGGTATATAGAGAACAAAATAAATATATCATTGACTGGAATCAATCATAATAAACTTGGGTATATTCTTATTATCAAAAAGAGGGGATTCTTTGGGGCACCTGGGTGGCTCAGGCGGTTAAGCATCCAACTTCGGCTCAGGTCATGATCTCATGGTTCGTGGATTTGAGCCCCACGTGGAGCCTTGCCTCAGACTCTGTGCTGACAGTTAGCTCAGAGCCTGGAGCCTGCTTCAGATTTTGTGTCTCCCTCTCTCTCTGACCCTCCCCTGTTCGTGCTGTCTCTCTCTTTCTTTCTCTCAGAAATAAATAAAACATTAAAAAAAGAGGGGGGGGGGAATATCCTTTGCAATGGCAAGAAGACTTTATTTTACATCATATTCCATAGAATGGTTTATTCTATTAAATGTTAAGTAGGGGCGCTTGGGTGGCTCAGTTGGTTAAGTGACGGACTTCAGCCAAGTAATGATCTCATTGTTCTTGAGTTCAATCCCCGGTTCGGCTCCTTGCTGACAGTTCAGGACCTGGAGCCTCCTTTGGATTCTGTGTCTCCCTTTCTCTCTGCCCTTCCCCCACTCACGCTCTGTCTCTCTCAAAAAATGAATAAACATTTAAAAAATTTAAATGTTAAATATGCAGTAAGTTCCTATTTCTAACTGATATAAAATTGAATTATTACACACGTAAAAAAATTAATTACACAGTTAAATTATTAGAGAATAAGTGAAAGTTACTTTGCCCATCAACTTCATCCCCCCTCCCTTTCTCAGAGATAACCACTGTTATCAGTGAGGTGCATTATCCTTCCAGATTTTTCTATACATTTACACACATATGGAAATTCAGTGCTGATGACAGAATTGAAATAAAGATGACTCCCTTTTGGGAACCATTGTCAACTGAGAATGCTCATTTTTCACAAGCGCCTCCCTCATTGATTTACACTAAAATTCCATTTCATAGTTTCAGAAACACTCAAAGAAGCATACAAGAACACGGTGGCAAGGCTGGAGCTCAGTTATAGACTTTGAAGCCTTTGCCTGAGGGTTGGAGGAATCAGAGGCCACCCCAGGGGCCCCAAGTCCATTGTGCCCTCCTCCAGAAGCAGGCCGCTGGTCGGCCTGAGGCTGACAGTGGAAGGTAAAGTCAGGGGAAGCCACAGACTGGTGTTTCCCATTTAAGAACTAGAGGAAAAGCTTGGCTTGCTGGGTTTCCTCCCTGAGGTAACCACTTTAAAGGAAGGCCAGCGTAGAGGTTCAAAAGTATTTCCCTTTCAAAGGCTGAGGACTCTATTGTATCTCCACTCTTCTGAACTTGCCTAAAATGAAGGGTATCAATACCTTTTGCTAGTTAGCTGAGTGTGTACAATGAGGCAATAAGAAATACAACCTTTTTTGTAAGGCAGAGGGAAATATTAAAAAACATTTGTCCCTGCTCTCTGAACCATCAGGATAGGAAAAGAGAAAAAAAATCGGTGCACTACATATCCTTTTGGATTATTATTATTATTATTTTTTGGTCATGCATGCTTCACACAGTTCAGTTCAGATTTAATCCTCTATGCTATTCAAACCCATATTTCAGGGATGGACTGAGTGTCAGTGGTGATTTTGCACATGTTATAGTCACTTTCATAAAGTGTTAAGTAGAAAAAAAATTCTATTTTCCATTTCCTGGCAGGTTTTATTTTTTACCCTTCACTGGCAGAAATGTCCAAATCCCAAACTTACACTTTAGAGGCGCAATTTTTGGTTGTAGGTTTATTTTTAAAAGTTTACAGATGGAGTTAGTTGCTCATTCTATCCCTTTATTTTCTCTAAAGCAATATAATTTCTAGAGTGTGAATGAGAAAGATTGGAGAGGCCTGTTGCAGGAAATAGATTCAGTTAAAATTTTTCCTCTTGAGTGTAAATTATCTATTGTGATTCTGATATTCTCCTAGTATTAACACAACCAACGCACCATTCTAAAGGTCTGTGCTCTTCTGCCCTTTCATTTTAAAAGTTTCTGAAAGAAGAATGTGCTATTGGATGGTCTACAGACCTGAGGATCTTTGCTCCTCCGCTCACCAATGACCAACGGAGCTTTTAAAATGTACTGAGCCACTCCCCATCTACAAGTTTCTGGCTTCAGTGTCTCATATGTAAAACTTTGTCTAGTGATCATAATATATAAATGATCATCAAGTTGTAGCACAAGAGCCAGTAAAACTATTAACTACACTGAGCCATTTATAAAGGAAACATTATTTAATGATTGAATATTAAACCACCCAATCCTTAAAACTGTGACACTTTGTGCTGCTTTCCAGTAGTGGTAAGCTGGAAAATGTATAACTCCAGATTCCCTCAAATATTTATAATGTTCCTCTGTCAAATGTCAGCATTTGTACCAATCAGGGGCAATATTGATTAAGAGAAATCTAGGAACCTAGACTTGTGGCTTAAGTATCCTCTTTAATTGAAATGCTTTCAAGGTGTTTGGGTTTTTGAGAGACATTCAATGAATCACTAACAATATTCAAAATGGAAAATCTATTTTTTTGTTTCCCCCTAGAATAATGCCTCTGGATATATGAATGCATCAAGCTGCATAAACATGAAAAGTTATTATAATTATTTTCTTATCTCCTGACTTTTTCTTTATGAATATATTATAGTACAGTAATTCTATTTAATAGTAACCTAGCAACAACACGCCTGAAGGAGGTTGCTCTTTCACTGATGATGGAAAACTTTGTACCAGATAGACTATGTAAGACTCACTTTCTCAATGGCCCAGGAGATCTCATGGGAAAATCTCATTACTCTCCTACCTCAAGGAAAAAAAAAAAAAAAAAAAAAAAAACGTTAGGCTAACTATGGAAAATAGGTCAATTTTCTCCCTTTTACCTCTTACTCAACAATTACAAGTCATTTGCTATAAGATCCCTATTTTAAGAATTTAAGAAAACAGTTAGTGGCGGTTATAGATTTTATTGTTGTTTATTAAAAACAAGATGTTTATTTCACAATGCAAAAACCTAGTATGTGGATTTTGGTTACTTTCTTGGGTCAGTTTCCCTCTGACTCAAGCTCTGACAGACATAATTCTGTCTGTAATTTTTGAGATTTTGACTTTCTATCCAAAATCATTGAACTGTGTAGCTGGGTGGGTGTAAATACAGTTACTGTCTTCCATTCCTGAGACAATTTGTGAAGACAGGAAGTTGAATAATTCCTGCATTTATTATTAGGAACATTTTATTGATCTTTATGATGAAATGTGCAATAGGAATGTAAAGCGTTATTGAAATAATGCATCATTTCTTTTGGTGACTTTATTTTTGAGCTTTCATGTTATTCTTCTTGATAAACCAGTGTTGCATTATTTTCTCACGAGATAAACATAACTTGATACCACCTTTAATGTATAGTGCCCCAGGCAGGAAATCCTCTCCAAAGAAACTTTGTTATTAGCATACATATGGGGTATGCAAATTTAAAAAATTGTTTACACAAAACTTTCTCTAAGGATTTTAAAAGGCTTTATGCCTATTATCTACTGAGTCTTTACCACAATCCTGAGATGTGGGTGGAGAGTCAATATTATTATATTCTTTAATTGTTCATTCAAAAGGCCCTTTTTATTCTTGAGCTCTAACTGAGAGACCTATTAATGTTAAGTACTATTAATTGCTCCTAGGTTTTAAGAGTAATTTATACAACTATGTATGTTCATGTATTATGTATGTATATACACATCCTGCATTTCACACAAATATAAGTATGTAATGTAGCATGCATGTATAAACATGTATCTCATGTGTTCCATGCATGTCTGTTGATATTTGTCAAAGAATTATATTTTGTGGCTTGCTTAGACATCATATTATCATTTGCATTATCTCTAGGGCTTTGGATGGTCTAAAAGAATTAAGTAGTAGTATGTAATGCAGGTCATTTGAAAAGCAAACAAATTGCCCATTTTAGCTTTAGTTTAGAAAGAGAATATGAATCCAAATCATAGGTTAAAACAAATACTGACTCTAGGCACAAAGGCTGTTTTGAATGTGGACATGCTTGCCATAGAGATGGATGTGGTGTGTAGCAATCTCAAAAAAAGTTTTGAGATTTGGGTCACTTGAGAGGATCCTCTTCTCTTTTTCTCCAGAGTGGAACGGTTGGGTCTCAGAGTGTTATCTGGAAGGGATAGAAATTATATCAATTACAACAACCCTAGTTGGTAGACAGAGTCAAAGACATCTTACCTGTATAAAAAGAGAACGCAGGTTACTGATTTCTCTTACACAGCCTGTACATCAAAAGTGGTAGGCTTATCAAAAGTAACTGAATGTTTTCCTTTTAAGGTTGAAAAGAAGGTAAGAATGTTTGTGTTGATCATTCCTCTTCACACACTACTGGTGGTCTTAGCCACTGCAGTGAGGCAATGAAAAGAAATTAAAAACCTTACATATTAGAAAGGAAGAAACAGAACTATTTGTACTTATAGTGAACATGATTATGTATATAGGAAATCTCATTTTTAAAAATCTCCTAGAACTAATGAGTTTAGCAAGTTCACAGGATATGAAATCAACACACAAAAGTCTATTGTATTTCTATATACTAAAAATGTACAATTAGAAACCTAAATTTATTTTAAAAAATAAACTTAAATTTAAAAGAAATATTGAAACCAATTACAATAACCTCCCCAAATGAAATCTTGATGTATATATCTCACAAACAAATACAGAATTTTCCTACTAAAAACTTAAAAATTCTGAGGAAAGACATTAAAGAAGATCTAAATAAAAATACATATGATGTTCATGGATTTGAGTAGTCAATATAGTAAGCATGTCACTTCTTTTCAAATTGATCCATAAATGTCACATAATGCTAATAAAAATCCCAGGAGAAAATTTTGTGTTCACTAGGTTACTTTATAATTTATAAAGGTAGGCCAAAGTTATAATAATTTAGAAAGGGAAGAATAAAATGGAAGAATCAGACTACCAGTTCTAAGACTTATTATAATGGGCTGAAATAATCAAAGCAGTGTTTTGTTGCCAAAGGAATGGAGATATAAACTAATGGAAGAAGATAGAGGGTCTAGAAATAGATCTAAACAAATATAGACAACCAATTTTTGACAAAGGTGCATAAAACAAATTATGAAGAGAGGTTAGACTTTTTAACAAATAGTTAAAACTATTTGGAATAGTTGGAACAACTGATCATACAGAAGAATAAACCTCAAACTAAACCCCACACTTGTACAAAAATTGTGTCAAAATGGATTATAAGTATAACACATAAAAATATATAACTCCTAGGAAAAAAGTTAGTAGAAAATTCTTTGTGACCTATGCTGAGGCAAAGATCCTTAGGTCAACAAAATTATAATCCATTAAAAAATACAAATTGGATTTCATCAAAATAATTTTATTTTCTTTGCAAAAAACACTTTTAGAGAATGAAAAGACAAGTTACCCAATCAGAGAAAATATTTTAAATCACATATCCACCAAAAGACTTGGAGGAAAAAAAAAGAAAAATAAATCTCCTCAATAAGAAAATAACCAACTACATGGAAAACCAGGCAAAAGACTTGAGCAAACTCTTTAGAGAATGTAAGAAAAGCAAATAAACACATGAAAGGATGTTCAGCATTGTTCCCCTTCAGGAAAATACAAATTAAAACCAGGAAAAGGGGTGCCTGTCTGGCTCAGTCAGTGGAGTGTACTATGACTCTTCATCTCGGGGTCATGAGTTTGAGTGCCACGTGGGATGTATAGCTTACTTACAAATAACATCCTAAAAAGAAAAAATAAAGCCAAGATGAGAAAACATTGAACTTCCTATGAGAATGGCTAAACTTAAAAACAACAACAAAACAAAACACATAAATTCTAGTAAGATGTAGAACAACTGGATCTCTCAGATATTGGAGTACGAATACAACATTTCACAGCCACTCTGGAAAATAATCAGACAGTTCCTTATAAATTTAAACATACACTTAGCATTTGACCCAGCAATCCTACTCCTAGGCATTTATCTTAGAGAAATGAACATTTACATTCACACAAAAGACTGCATTTTACTAGTTATCACAGCTATATTTATATTGCCAGCACTAGAAACAACCTGATGTCCTTCAGTGGGAGAATGAGCAAATATACTGTGATGATTCCATAAAATGGAACACTATTAGGCAGTAATAAGAAATGAACTATTGATACATACAGCAAGGTTGGATGACTCTTCAAGGTATTCTGCTGAATGAAAACAAGAAGCCAGCCTCGAAAGGCTAAACAAGAGGTACTGGCTTTACAGGACATTCTCAAAATAGACACGACTATAGTGAGGGAGAACATCACTGTGTTGGTTCTGGGGGTTGGGTTTAAGAGCAGGGTATAACTGGGGCGCCTGGGTGGCTTCGTCGGTTAAGTGTCCGACTTTCGCTTGGGTCATGATCTCGCGGTTCGTGGGTTCGAGCCCCGCGTCGGGCTCTGTGCTGACTGCCAGCTCAGAGCCTGGAGCCTGTTTCAGTCTCCGACTCCCTCTCTCTCTGACCCTCCCCTGCTCACGCTCTCTCTCTCCTAGAAATAAGTAAAACATTAAAAAAAAAAAGAGCAGGGTATAACTATAAAGAGATAACATCAAAAATGTGGGGGATAATGGAACTGTTTTCTGTCCTTTACAGGCATAGTTACAAGTATCTATACATGTGATAAAATCATAGAAATGTACATCAAAAGAAAAAGTAAATTGTGTATGACACTTAAAAAATACAATTATAAAACTTTAAAACCATCCCAGTGCATAGGAATATTTCTAAAATGTTTCTTTTCTGGTGTTTCACAATGTATGCAAACACTCTACCAGCATAAAAACAAAATAAAATCAAACAGAACAAACTAACAATGCAAAGCAAAATAGCAACATCAAAGCATCTCTGGGTGAACTGCATTGATACAAACAATGTATTGTTGGAAGAATGTAATATAATTCTTGTATTAAAGTATCCTTCTTTTGGGTTTATTTTCAAAAGACCTGGCTTCATGTAACCACTTGACCTTCTTTTCTTTCATGTTGATATTTTGATTAATAAGTTTTTACTCCAGTAATATATTCAGTGGTTACTTCTGAAATTTTTCTTTGAGTTTTGCAGACTACCCATACGCATAGTAACACTTGAATTTTAATGTACTCTCTAAAGATTATCCAAAAGCACTTAATGAATACTCTGGTTTTCGTAATAAGATATTGCTATTCACACCTCAGGATTCCAAAGTACATACATATTGAATAGGAATGAATATTTATGGTTATTCCCATAATTATTCTAAAACACAGAGAAAACTATAAAAGTATTATCTGATTATTGACCTAACAAGATCCAACTCCAAATGCATCTACTTCACAAATTTAAGAGTAATGACTTAATTTATAAGAAAGATGTGATTTACAAACTCCTCACATGTCTGATACAACTAAACAAGGCTAAACACTGTGTTTAAAAACATTGTGGTTTTTGAAACTGTGCATAGGTTTTAGCCTCAAGATTTATCTCTTTTGCTCCTCAGGCTGAAAAGTTTATTGGATTATCTTTTTTTGAGGTGTTCATTTAAAAGAAACCTACCTGAATCTTTCAGAGAAAACTTGGCTGTTTAATATTTAAAAGCCAACATCACTATATTTTTACTAGAAGTACAGTTTTGAAATGGTGTTTTAGAAGATTTCATAAAAAAATGGGGGAAAATGATTTATTTCTTTTTCCTTTTAACTGAACAAAGAAATATTGCTCTAAATTATTCATTTATTTTACAAACGTCTTCTTTGGTGTTTGTTTGTTTTGTTTTGCAAAGGCATCTGTTGTATACCAAGTCTGAGAAAGGTGCTGGGAATACAGAGGTGTTATGGGCTGAATTTCATCCTCACTCCCACACCTGACAGAGTCCTAACCCCAAGGACCTCAGAATATGGCTATGTGACTGTATTTTGGAGATAGGGTCGTCAAAGGTATAATTGAGTTAAAATGATATCTTTAGGGTGGGCCCTATTCCAATATAATTAATATTCTTTTTTTTAATGTTTTTTTTTTTTTTTTTATTTCTAGGAGAGAGACAGACAGAGACAGCGTGAGCAGGGGAGGGTCAGAGAGAGAGGGACTCACAGACTGAAACAGGCTCCAGGCTCTGAGCTGGCAGTCAGCACAGAGCCTGACCCGGGGCTCGAACCCACGAACCGCGAGATCATGACCTAAGCGAAAGCCGGACGCTTAACCGACTAAGCCACCCAGGCGCCCCTCTTTTTTTTTTTTAAAGAAGATTGGGACACAAAGGTGCACAGGGAGAAGAACAGTGAAGATGTGGGAAGAAAGTAGCCACCTGTCACCCAATGGAGAGGCCTTAGAAGAATCCGGTCTTATGGACACTTTGACCTGAGACTTCTAGCTTCTCATAATTGTGCAGAAATAACATTCTGCTCTCACAGCCACCCAACCTATGGTACTTTGTTAAAGCAGCCCAAAAAAGCTAATGCATGTGGTGAAGAAAGTAGATCAAAATATATGTCTTGCAAATAAGTCAAGTAAGGGGGTAGACATAGAGACACCACACAAACAAAAAGTAACATAGATTTTATCTGAGACATTAGGGGTGCCACAACAGAATAAAACAGGGACACTTGATTAAAAAGTAATGTTTATTTTTGAGAGAGAGAGAGAGAGAGAGAGAGAGGGATATAGGGAGAAAGGGAGTGGGTGAGAGTGGGAGAGGCAGAGAAAGAATCTTATGAAGGCTCCACATCCAGCATAGACTTGTCATGGGGTTCAATTTCATGACCTCTCACAACTGTAAGGTCATGACCTGAGCTGAAATGAAAACTCAGATGCTTAATGGACTGAGCCACCCCAATGGTCCAAGAAGTGGTATTTTAAGGTGAAGTTTATAGGGCATGAGAGTCAGGAAAATCATTCCAGGGAGAGAAAACTATGTGATCAAATGTCTTGAGATACAAAGACTTTTTCCCCTAAAATAATGGAGAATTTTACTTTAAAATTATATTTATTTATTTAAAATTTATTTTTTATATTATATTTTAATCAAATGTAATTCATTTAATTATTTTAAGAATAGTTATTTGAAAATGTCGATGAGGGTGGTATTCAGAGTGAATGAAAGAACAGTGGGTGATGGGTAGAGAGGTAAGCAGGGTGAAATCAAACAGAATTTAGGACTCACTTTTAAATACCCAGCTTTTTTCTTTTTCTTACTTTTGTTGTTTCTTCCTTCCTATCTCTCTCCCTCCCACTCCCCCAGTCCCTTTCCTCCTTCCTTTTAACCTCACCTTTAGCTTTTGACAGCTTCTAGGAGACAACTCATAGTCTTTCTCCTTTCATTTTAGTTTTCAGGACTGCTGCTTTGAGGTTCCCTGTTCTTGTATTCTGAATGTTATCTAGATCTCCCTACTACTAAGCTCCAGAAAAGAGTAGAAAATTAAAACGAGACCTTTCAAATATCTTTTGACCTTAATATTCTGTGACTCTATGAACCTTTTTGTTTCTATTAATCATTATATATTGCTTTGAACTTTGCATATACACTCAGCAGGAAAAGATGTTAAAAAATATTTGCTGTAAGATTAAACCACGCTTATTACAGAAGAGCTTTTAAAGTGTCCTCTCATTGAGGGGCGCCTGGGTGGCTAGTCGGTTAAGCGTCCGACTTTCGCTTGGGTCATGATCTCGCAGTTCGTGGGTTCGAGCCCCGGGTCAGGCTCTGTGCTGACTGCCAGCTCAGAGCCTGGAGCCTGTTTCAGTCTGTGACTCCCTCTCTCTCTGACCCTCCCCTGCTCACGCTGTCTCTCTCTCTCTCCTAGAAATAAATAAAACAAAACAAAACAAAAAAAGTGTCCTCTCATTGATATAGTTTGTATGTCTATATGTATGTCTGTATGTATATTTGTTCATTCACTTACCAAATGTTTATTGACCATAAACTATATGCTAACTTTCTGCTAGATTCTTAGTGGTTTGGTACTTAGCATCTAGAGAGGGAGACAAACATTAAGAAGCCCTATAAAGACATATGTAATTGCAAATTGTGATGGGTGCTTAGAAAGAAACAAAGTGGGTAGAGAGATTGACAAGTAAGTAATGAAAAGACAATCTGTTGATGTGGAGCACTTTCGTCCTTGAAAGATGAGAAGGAATTGGCTAATGAAATGGAGACAACCTATAGTTCTGGGTATAAGAACTATAAATTCAAGGGCCTTGAAAGGGGATTGACTTGTGTACTCCAGGAGCTAGAAGGCAACCAAAATGGTGGGGGCGGGGTGGGGGGAGGATGTGTCAGAGATGAAGTTACAAAGGTAATCTTGAAACATATCATGGCTCTTGTTTGGATTTGGAGTTTGGATTTTATTTAAGGTACAGTGGGAAGCCAATGAAAGCTAGCAGGGTGGTTAGCAAATTAAATTTTAATAATTATAGCAGAAATGCTATGATATTATTGTGTGACTAGAGCTCAGATTTATTCTTGTCCTTAATAAGATGGAGTCTTTTAAGATTTTCTTTTATTGTATTTTCTTTTATAGTCTGAACTTTGACTATAGGTACATGATTCATTTAATTCTCTGTCCAGGCTGATTTTATTTAAGTTACTATCTTTCATTCAGTTTAATTCAAGAGATTTTCGAGGAGTTATTGTATATTGCATGGGGAGAGGGAATATATCCTCTTTCTTAGAAATACCTCAGCACAAGAGTAAAAGGTGGGAGAATGATGGCATGTGTGCATTGTTATCTAGAAAAAAAATGTAGTGACTGACCTCCATCATACCAAACCTGGTTTTCAAAAAGCCGGAACTGAAACCTGGCTGTAGTTCAATAAAACTCAAGTCCACCTGCATTTCTTTACCTGGTCAGTAAAGAAAACTTATTTTAACAGGTAAAATTAACCCACAAAAGAATAAATCCATTGTTCAGAGGCTTTCTTTGGGAGTTTCAGCAGTGATATAATTAAAGTAGGATTTCTGTAGACAGCCTGAGGGAGAAAGAAGAAATCAACTGATAGGAAGGGGAGTGCCTTAAAAAGCAGAAAAAAGTATTAAGATTAAAGTTATTTAAGAAACACAGACCTTTACTGTGTATAAAGAGGTTGACTTCTTTGAGCTTTTTGAAATGACCTTTCAAAGGCCAGGGGAAGACATTAATAAAAGAAAAATGCAGGGTAAAGAATATGAATAGTTTCGAGATATTATGATGTTAAAAAAGCACCTAGAAATTCTTGCTGATAAAACAATGAGAGTTCTATCATTTGAGACATTGAGAAGAGATGGAAACAGAATCACTCTACGTGAGCTATTCTATAGGTTGAGAACAGTCTTCTCCCCCACCATAATACTCAATCACAGTTCTATAAACAATTTTTTTTCCATTATAAATGTAATATATACTCATCTGATTATTTTGGCATTTGTGAAAGGTAGAAAATATAAATTAGCTGGGCATTTCTTCCACTTAAAGACAATAATGATGACAGGTTAGTATTCTTCTTCTGGTCTCTTTCTATGTCGAAGTGTTTGGTTTGGATTGGAGTCCATCTTCAATTCAGTGCTCTGGTCTCCACCTTCAGTTGCCTGTAACCCCTCCCCCATGATCAGACTCTTCTGGCAACTCAACGCCCAAGTTCCATGGTTGTGCTTGTAGTAGATCCAAGGCCATTTGTTTAAAAGTATCTCTTCTGTGGGACAGTCAAGCAAAATAGTTACATTCATTTTACCTAATATTCTTTTAAAAAAAAATTTTTTTAATGTCTATTTATTTTTGAGAGAGATAGAGAGAGACAGGGTGTGAAAGGGTCAGAGAGAGTGGAGACACAGAATCCGAAGCAGGCTGCGGGCTCTGAGCTGTCAGCACAGAGCCTGATGCGGGCTTGAATCCCCAATCGGTGGGATCATGACCAGAGTGAAATCGGTTGCCTAACCGACTGAGCCACCCAGGCACTCCATTTTACCTAATATTCTTACAGCCTTTGCAAGATGATGATTTAACGCCATCAGCCTATGAAAACGATGTAGTGTTGTCAGATTTCACATTACCACTACATTCCTGGAATCAGACCCTCTTTGTCTTGCTTGTTTAAGTTCTGAGTCTATTTTGTTGGACTTTGATTGTTTTGAGATCTGGAGGCAAACATTTTGCATCTATATTTGTAAAATAGATAGTTTCATAATTTTCTTTATTTTGTATTGCCTTTGTAATTTAATATTTAAATATAGAGGATCTCAGTAAAATGAATTTGAAAGATTTTTTAGTTTTAAATGTTCTCCAATAGTTTAAGTAGCTTGGAGGTTTTCTGTCCCTTAAGAGCTTAAAAGCAAGTGTGTATACAGTAGATTCTGCCTGGTGCTTTTATTGAGGGTTTTTGTTGTTTTGTTTTTATTTTCTTTGTTTCATTTTCTTTAATGATAAGGTTATTTTTCATTTCTGAGGTTTTGGGATATTTTGCTATTCAGAACAAATTTTTACTTAGTCAAAGCATGTATTTCTTCCTCTCTGTATTATTTATTTGTATGTTTTATATTTAGCTGTGACATATACAAATATATCTATTTTTGTTTTTTTAAAGCAAATGTGGAGTAAGTGTTAACTTATTACTAGAAAATTCAACAGGATTAGCTAAGTTTTCTTATCCTGTTTCTTCAAGATAGATCTGCATCCTACTCAACTTCTGATAAAAACTTTTTTTTATTTTCTGAAAATATCACCAGTTAGGACTTAATGGATTTTTATTGTACACGTTTTTACTTTTCTCTTTTCTCACATATCTTTGGTTTACTTATCAAGAATGGATCTTCCAGTCCATTTTGTCTTCCGTGTTCTTACTGTGCTCTTGTTTATTGCAGTAAAATATTTGGAATATTTTACATACTAAAAAAGCAACCAATTGCTTTGGAAGTTGTGCACTACATCTAAATATTAGGTACCTTATCATTTTCAGTTTATTGCTGAAGTAAATTTGGAAGGTATGAGATTTTTAAAAATCTATTTTTTTTTTTAATATTTATTTTTGAGAGGGAGAGAGAGAAGAGAGAGAGATAGTGTGAGTAGGGGAGGGGCAGAGAAAGAGGGAAATAGAATCTGAAGCAGGCTCCAGGCTCTGAGCTGTCAGCACAGACCCTGATGCGGGGCTGGAATTCACGAGAAGATCATGACCTGAGCCAAAATCAGAAGCTTAACTGACTGAGCCACCCAGGGGTCCCAGAAGGTGCCAGATATTGAATGAGACAGGTTTCTAATGAAATTACCCTGCCAGAGTGTGACTGGAGACCCTGTCTTCATTGACTTGATCCACTGCTACATAAAGTAATACAGTCGAACACCGATGAAATGACAGAGTAACAGATGGAAAATCTATTAGTGAGAACATCAGGGACCGAAATACTAATGCCAGTGGTACAGTGGTGCCAATCCTGTGGTCAAATCAATGCCGGGAAAAATATTTTTTCAGGTTTTTGCCTCAACCAGGGTGCTGGGGTTAAGACAAATAGGATGTTAATATTCCAAAATGGTGTGTGTGTGTGTGGGGGGAGATCAGAATATATTCCAGCAATTTAACAGGAGCTATAGCTTCATTGGTGCCATTATTAAAATGAAATAACCCAGTATGAAATGCTACCCACCCATAAGGAAATAATGCAGGATTGCTAGCAAAGTACAGCAGAGACATTTAGAGAGAAACTTTTCAGTCCGATGACCGGTTTAGTAATCCAATCCCCACCCTTTGCTAGCTGAGTGACTCTGAGCATTCCCCAACCATTTACATTTGGAAGCTTGAGGCTAGAATTTCGATCCACGTCCCTGAATTTCCTTTAAAAGACATCATGTAGCCCTGGTTTGATATATGGTTTTATAAAATTTTTAGCACTTGATGTACAACATTGAAAACACTCTTACAAGGAAGGCTCACTGAACATTTTTTTTCTAAAATTGTATTGTTTGTGTTTATTGGTTTGGTTTAATTAAATGTTAGTGACTATGCGAAAAATATATTTATAGTGGTCTGATGGCTGTGCTTTTCACTGCCAAAGAGAAAAAAAAATCAATCAAAAGGGACTCAAGAGAGAATTTTTACAAATGAAATGAAATCCATTCTAAAGGGGATTCTGGATTCTTATCATGTAAATACAATGTTTAGAGAGTGGACTTTTTTTTCTCCTACGAAAAGTACATAAAATTTACTATTGTGCTATTGAAATAGGGAACAGCGAATAAATGTTTTGTTTGTTTGTTTGAATGAGCGAATGAACAAATGACTTGTTAAAGTGTACAGCTTGTGTGGCCTGAGAAAGCTGTGAGTGCTGACTGGGGATGGCTCTGATTTGAATATGTTTCCATGATTTGTGTTTCAAAGAGAAGCAAAACCTCAGCTGCCCTGATGCTCCTGAGTTTAGGGACTATTCTGAGACAGATGTTTCCCAGTTTTTGCTCACAGACATCTTTTCTGGCAGCTCCACTCTTAGCATAATGTGTGGGCTCCAGTGAAACAAATCCTGAAACTACCTAGAGCTCTCACGACAATAAAAACCTTTGCAAATCCAGGATGCAGAATTTGGTAGCGGAAATGCGAAAATCCCCCTCCCTCGGTCTGTGCCTTCTTGCAAACCTAGCTACCATCTATTTGGCATGTAAACAGTTCCCCATAGCCCCAGAGACTTCCATCGACAAATTTATTAAACTTGTCTTATCCAGAATGTTAATGTTTCTGTAAATCTTCACCATCTGTTGTGCCATCTAATTGCAAATGTAGAGTGAACATAATTCATGATTTTATCATAATAAATTTAGATAAGTGATTTAAATGCACTTGAATATTCTTTATTCAAAGCAACATGGATTTTCCAGCCTTCTCTTCCCTCACAGGAACTGTTGTGAAGTGTGAAGCTTTCCTTTCTCGGTACTCTGTGTCACAAAGGAATTTTCTTGGGAAAAGACTGTCTTCTCTAGGCTTGCTAGACCACTTCCCAGTGTAACACACAGGAAATGAGATGCCATTAGGTTAAACCAGGCTGCCTCCTAAGAAGCATGAATAATTGAAATTCTTTGCATACATATTTATCTCTTCTTCTCCACTTGTCAGTCACTCATCAATAGCCACTACTCCAAACATATCTGCCTACAACTCAAATGCATTATATTTGACCTCCACCTCAACCCCTTCATTTCAATCTGTAAGAGGATTTTACACTGCTTATTTTATTTTTTAATTTTTATTTATTTATTTGAATATTCACTTATTTATTCATCTATTTACTTATTTGAGAGAGGGAGAGACTGTTCGTGGGACAGAGCAAGAGCTGGGGAGGTGCAGAAGGAGAGAGAGAGAATCTTAAACAGGTTCCATGCCCAGGACAGATCCCTAACAATCATGATCTGAGCTGAAATCAAGAGTCAGATACTTAAGTCACTGAGCCACCTTGGCACTGCTACACTGCTTATTAAAAAGAAATTATAGGGGATGCCTTGGTTAAGCGTCCGATTTCGGCTCAGGTCATTAACTTGTGGTTCATAAGTTGGGGCCCCACGTTGGGCTCTGTGCTGATGGATCAGAGCCTGGAGCCCATTTCAGAGTCTGCACCTCCCTCTCCCTCTCTACCCCTCCCCTTCTCCCTCTCTGTGTCTCCTTCAAAAATAAATAAACATTAAAAATTTTTTAAAGGAATTATATATATATATATATTTTTTTATATATATATGTATATTTTTTATTACCCCTACAAGAAAACTACACTTAAGTTAATCAAGACATCTCCAAGGTATTGTTATTAAATCATAAGCCTCTGTTTCGTACATCTCTGAAGTTTCTTGTCTACTTGATTTGATAACTATGATAATTATGATAACATGTAGAGTACTCATTAAAAAAATAAAAGTTGTTTCCATGCAGTGAACAGCTCATTGAGAAATAAGTGGACAGATGGCCTAAACCTTTAAATGAAAACCTAGCCATAGCTGCATGGAGCTACTAAGCCCTTTTGGAATCCAACATGAAATTTCTGAGCCAGATTCAGCTGTTCTCTTAGGTTTTAAGCAGAGTCAGCTTGGGTAGACTGCCAAGTAGGTCATCTGATGTCACAGTTCAATCCACATCATGAGCAGTTTCGTCTGGGTGTTATCAGAATCAGTCATCAGACTTCCAGCTCTCTGAGTTCTCAAACCCTTATGCCAGTATCACACGGAAGTAATGCTACTCTAGCACATTGCTACTCTGCTCATTCAGTCGAATATGAGCAATGAGAGTTGCTTTGCCTTTCTTTTCTGTGGTCTCGGCAACTCGCATAGGGATGACATGCAGGAGGAAGAACAACAAATGCTTGTTATTAAATTATGTGAGTGAAGCCCAGTGAATGTGTGTTAAATGAACACACAAGTAGAAAATCTCTCTGGTGAGTGAAGAAAGCCTGTGTTTTCCAAGTGAGGATTTTTTTATTTTTTCGGTTTTGGTTTTACTATCAAAAAGGAAGATGATATTCATTCATCTAGTCAGTGTATAAAAACTTACCAATTGAAAAAATTTTTCTGAGGAAATGGTAGTAAGAAGCACAGTAGAGGGTTGCCTTAGAGGGTTGGTGGATTTCTGGGGCCCCTGGGTGGCTCGGTCCGTTGAGTGACTTCAGCTCAGCTCATGATCTTAGAGTTCATGAGTGGACCTTGCCTCGGGCTCTGTGGTGGCAGCTCAGAGCCAGGAACCTGCTTCAGATTCTGTGTCTCCTTCTCTCTCTCTCTGTTCCTCCCCTGCTCCCACTCTGTCTCTCTTTCTCAAAAATAAAAATAAACATTTAAAAAATTTAAGAAGTTTGGTGGATTTCTTGTCAATAACCTCCCTCGGGAGGGTACCCTATGGTGTCCCATGGTATGATAGACTTCTCTGTAAGGCACTACACAGAGTGAGGTGTAGTTGAGGTGTGTGTGATTCTGTTGCACATTGTTTACACTCTTGGCACCCCAGCTGAATGAATCTACCAGATTTAATTGGATTTTCCTTGGAAAACATCCCATTCAAAAACACTCCAGATCAGTTGATTCATCTGTATATTTTCAGGTAAATGTAAATGCAGGACCCACAGTGTCTTTTAATAAATCAGATATTTAAAAAATATCTTTAAGTATAGCAGAGAGAAGCAAGTATAAAACCTTGAAATAGTTCAGATTCAAATGTATGCATAGCTTATTACAGTTCTGACATATGAGTGTGGAATCTAGTTATACCTAGGTAATTATTGTTCTAATTCCTCCACGCAGTTATTCTGTGCCATCTAAATACTTATGCCCATAATACTTAATATTCATATTTTTGTGGAGAGTTATTAGAAAAAGTGGAATAAAGCGAAAAACCTGGCTCACTCTTCTCTGGGTGAGTTCTGGAGAATCTGCACTTATCTCCTCTAACTCTGAACCTTTACCTATGGAAAACTCCATCAGGGACCAAGTGGTTGGTTCTCAATAAAACTGAGTGCTCCTTAACCAGCTCGGTTTACATCTAAAGACTTGGCCCTTTTTTGTGTGTTTCTACATTGCTCTGCATTGCACCCAGCTACCCTTCCTTTACTGTGCTTTAGAAGTTATCAACTGTGGAACTAAAAAGTGATGAAGGTTGTTTCTCCTCCTGTATTTGACCTTGGGTATGATGGCTGCAATCAGAGTAATCTTTCTAAAATGCAATTCTTCTAATGTCATTCAAATACTCTTCCAATGGCCCATAAAGAGGCCTCCAGAACAACCAGGCATTCTCTTTAAACTCTTATAGGCTGCTAAGAAATTAGGTTCTGGGTTTAGGATTTGACCTAGTGCTTTATCTTCAAAATATGTGAGTTTAATCTTCTTCTTTGTGGATGTGCAGTAAACAAAAGTAAAAATTACCACACTAAGTTTTAGAAAAAGCCATTTGATTACATTTAAGTAAAAAGTTATTTACTGTACGAATAAGATATGATGCAGAGATTCTGTCATGACTAGGTGGACTTTCTAATATTGCTCTTCGCAAGCAAGAAAACTCCTTTCACCTTTTGCTGCACATTTGTCATGGATGGCTCCAGTATTTTCCAATAACAGGCAAAACTGTAAGCCAACACCAGCACGTTTCAGCTTTAGCTGCAATCACAGTGGGGGGAAATGTAAAGAAATATAAAGAAGGCAGAAATAAGACAACTCTCTGTAGCTTATTGTGAGTTTATTACAAGTATCATGAAAACCTTAAGTTAACTGAAGAATATAGCAAAGGTCCCCATTATTATTTAGTTGTAAACAGAAATATCCCATGGAAACAAAAATCTCAGTGATATCTTCTACAGGTATTTGTAAAGCAGGGACTCAAAATGACCAATACACAGTGAAGAATAAATAGGAACTAGCATTTATTGAGAATCTTCAATGTAGAAAGACTATTTTTTAATCACATTTGACTAAAGGTTTTTACCAGTTTATCAGTAAAAGGGAATGGAAAGGATATCTTATATTGAGATAGCTGAATATACTTAGATGCATATCAATTTTGGAGTAAGCTGTACCATATTTTCATCTCCCTGTGAGGTCATCCAATCTTATCAAATCATTTTATTGTTTGCATAAAGTTTGATTTAGATCAAAACCAACAAAAATAATGTTTTGAATGACCATCTAAATCTAACATACATTATCTCACCACTACAGTTAAAATTTTAGAAATGAGAGTTTCTAAATTGAATAATAGTATGCATAATATATAATATTATATGTAAACTATGTAAGTTATATAATATATTATACATATATGCTATATACACATAGTGCATATATACTGCATGAGTTATAACTGTGTTATATATATAGAATTACATATGTACTTTGCTTTAATAGGATAAATTTATATTTACTTAGGCTAATGAGTGCTTTGCAAAATATAGTCTGTAACCTGGCGTTAGGTCATGAAATTAGTGAAGTAGTACCAGCACTTTTTTAATTGAAAAAGAATAGAGTGGAAATTTAAGAATGCAGTACACATAAAAAGGTAAGTATTACTTCATGAAACTTTTTTAAATTTTTATTTATTTTTAAGAAAGAGAGAGCGTGTGCTCATGGGTAGGGGGAGAGAGGGAGACAGAATCTGAAGCAGGCTCCAGGTTCTGAGCTGTCAGCACAGAGCCCAATGCAGGGCTCCAACTCATGGACCACGAGATCATGACCTGAGCGAAGTCTGACGCTTAACTGACCGAGCCACCCATGTGTCCTTGAAACTTTTGTTTCATAAAGCACACACACACACATATATATAGACACACACACATATATATGTCTATGAATATTATATAAAATTGTTTCTTAACATGAGTGGTAGTTAAAATTTGGGGAAAACCAGGCTATACAATACAAAATACATAACTGATTAAAAACCCCAAATATCTGTTTTGCTAAATAACAGGAAGAAAAGGAAAGAGATTACTAAGTAACAGATAAGTGACACTGAATCTTTCAGATTCAGGCTGAAAGATCTTTTAGATGAGGATTCTTTCCCTCAGAGTCACTGTTTTGTATGAAACATATCTAAAATCATCATGGATATTCATTAATACTCAAATTCAGGGTTTGATATTCAAGATTGTTTCACTCATGAAAAGTACAGTGCTGCTTACACCAAATTCATTTTAGTCCACAAACACCGATGGGTTCTGGTGCCAGGTTCTGGTGTCTCTTAAATATGTTCCCTCCAGAAGAATCGGGTGATAATGATAAAGCATTCGGAGTAGTTGCACCTCTAATACTGAGGAAAAGACCCACTAAGAAGAGGGAGGGAGACAGAGCAAGCAGGTCATGTAAAGATAAAAGTGAAAAACAAGGAACAAACCACTTTTCAGTGATTGAATCCATTCTCCCCAGACCTTTCCAAGTCAGAGAAGCAGCCTGAGGCTCTAGTTTACTTTATCAGCTGTGTTGGGATGCCTCCCAGGAAGAATTGCTCTGCCCAGAAGATGGCCTGTTCCAGCCTCACTGAAGGAAAAATATCCTAAGGGCCATTGTACCTCCAAAGGACCCCAGCCTTTCGCACCTATACCTCCCACAGTTACAATTCAAACACAATCACAATGGCTAAAAAGTATCTTTATCCACAGGGCGCCTTTGTGGCTCAGTTGGTTGAGCATCTGACTCTTGATTTCAGCTTAGGTCATGATCTCAGGGTCATGGGCTCAAGTCCCGCTTGGGGCTGTGCACTGAGCATGGAGACTGCTTAGGATTCTCTCTCTCTCTCTCTCTCTCTCTCTCTCCTTCTGTCCTTTCCCCCACTGTGCTATAAATTAATTAATTAATAAAATAAAAATAAAATCCTTGTCCTGTAAACTTGGTACTAATTCATCTAAAAGAAAATTACCTAGGAGGAGAATCAGCCATCTCTTTCCTGTATTTGTTCTTTGACCCTTTACTAGCAGTAAATAAGCCATAGTGGTTTAATGCATAGTGTTATGAATTTAGACAATATTTTATTATAATTATGTAATGTGATAAATATCTTTACAATACTGATCATTATACAATATATGAATGTATCAGAATGACATATTTTACACCCTAACTACACAATGTTATATGTCAAATTCAATAAAAAACAGTGAATTAAGAGAGGCACTGACTATGGTCTTACCCTGACTTGGAGATGTTCCTGTGCTACATTTTCATTGTCTGAGTTTTATGAATTTATTACTTCCCTGTGGTTAGTTTACTTACCCTGAGTTTTCCACTTGTACTGCTTTTCAGCTGAGAAATTTCAAAGAGCAATCTTTCATATGAGTGCAGGAAGCTAAGTAAGTCTATGATTTTTGTAATTCTATGATATTTACTGAGAAATTCCCAAGTACTTGCAGAGATGGAAAATATATTGGGGGTAAGGAAATTTCTTTTTGTTTTTTTAATCTCTTTTCTTAAAAAAATTTTTAATGTTTATTTTTGACAGAGAGGGAGAGAGACACGGATTGCAAGCAGGGCAGGAGTAGAGAGAGAGAATCTGAAACAGGCTTCAGGCTCTGAGCTGTCCGCACAGAGCCCGACGTGGGGCTCGAACCAAAGAACCATGAGATCATGACCTGCGCCAAAGTTGGAAGCTTAACTGACTGAGCCACGCAGGTGCCCAAATCTCTTTCTTTTGTACTTCTTACAGATGCTTATTCTGGCATGTGAGTGTCACCTGTTATTATGGAGGGCTGTTCTGGATGACTTTGAAGATCACTTAAAGACCAGTATTTGCTAGAGGAGAAGCTAGGAATTATGGGGGAGCAATGCACAAAGAGTTTGGTTGTCTTTCTTCTGAAATATAAAAACATGAGAGAGAGAGAGAGAAAGAAGAGAGATCCCAAATATTAAGTATAAAAAATAAAATAATAGACAATCATGAACTGTCAAGAAATAAAGATCATAGCATTTATCCATATAAACTTTAGATCTCTCATCCTCTTTGTTTTTTTATTTGTTTGTTGGTTTATAATAATATGTAAACCCCTCTCCACCCTCCCCACAATATTTGTTCTCACCCACCTTCTTCTCTATGAGTAAACTCTACCATAAGGTAGGTTACTTCCTTTCAGGCATACTTGTTTATTTCTTTTCACTAATAGATACATAATTTCTGTGCCCTTCTCTATAAAAATAAGTGTATTAATGTATCTACCTCATTGGGTGATTGTAAAGATTAACTAAGTTAATTAATACATGTAAAATTCTTATATCATGTTTGACACATACTGTAAGGTCAAGGAATTTGGTTAGCTAGTAAGTTGTCAGCTAGTTAGCAATAACAATATCCACAGACAATATATAGTATTTTTAAAATGTGTTTTAAATTAGATTAAGTTGGGGGTACCTGGGTGGCTCAGTTGGTTAGGTCTGACTCTTGGTTTCCTTGAGGTCATGATCTTGAGGTTTCATGAGCCCTGCATTCTATGTTGGCAGCATGGAGCTGCTTAGAATTCTCTCTCCCTCTCTCTGCCCTTCCCCTACTCACACTGTCTCTATCTCTCTCAAAATAAATAAATAAATAAATAAATAAAATTTAGAGAAAAAAATAAATTAGATTAGGTTGAATGCCATGAAACTGATGATGATTGACCTTATTTGGTCTATAAAAAGAGCAACTTTATATAATTCAACTTACTATATAATGGTTTCATATGTGTACAGTACCTGCATTAACGCTTCATCAGGATACCCCCATCGTTCACCTTACATCATCACATCATGTAGGCATTTTATCACTTCACATCATCATCATCAGAAGGATGAGTACAGTACAATAAGATACTTTGAGAGAGACCACATTCTCATAACTTTAATTATAGTATAGTGTTATAATTATTCTATTTTATTATTAGTTACTGTAAATCTCTTATTGCATCTAGTTTGTAAATTAAACTTTACAATAGCTATGGATGTATAGAAAAAAGCATGGTATATATATTTAAGATTCAATACGATCTGTAGCTTCAGGTATTCATGGAGGATCTGGAACCTATGTCCTGTGGGTAAGGAAGGCCTGTTATATGTATATTACATTGCATATATATAACCTATCAAATATAAAATATTTTTATATTATTAATACTAGATCAGCATTATTAATATTTCTGCTTGACAGAATTCTATTTTGTCATCATATAGCAAGTTAAGCTTTATCAACTATGGTTCTGGTATATTTCTCCCACATTTTCACAATTATAAATGGTATAGTGATGGACATGATTATATATGCTTCCTTATATGTGAATTAATTCATATAACTTAACAAAGTAGGATTCTTAGGTTGAGTGGTATGAATGTCTTTCACTTCACTAGGAATGGCAAAATCATTTGCCAATTTGTTTGAATCAATACACCTTTTCATTAGGAAACCCTGCCTTACCTAAGGTCAGAAACACATTGTCCTATGTTTTATGCTAAAAATTTTAAGATTTTGCTTATTTATTTTGGCTTTCAAACAAGAAGACCATCATAAAACTTCTTGATCAAGCAGAGCAAGCTTTATTATTCCTATATCATTAGAAAAAAAGCCACTTTGTCAGAGTCCTTAAAGTGTCTTTGAAAGAGGTCACCATGAGAGGATGTTTCCAGAAGAGACGTGTAATGTCTATGAAAGAATGAAATAAACATGGTAGAAATGAAAAATATAGTACAGAATACCTGATATCTGGGTCCAGGATCTGGAAAAGAGTGGGTTTGTTGAGAGATAGAATTGATTTTTAGAGAGGAGGCAAGATGGTGGAGAAGTAGGGAGTTCTGTACATTTTGCTCGTCTTCATCTCTCAGAGAAGACCTGAAGCCATAGGACACTGAAATGCAGGAGTCTGGAGGAAAAGAGACAGAGTCCACTAAGAAGACTGTCTCATAGGTGCATGATTGCGAACTGAGGAAGATAAAAATGGGTCAGGACCCAGAGACTGAATGGTATGTGAACAAATTATAGCTGAGAACTTCCCAATCTGGGGAAGGAAACAGACATTGAAATCCAAGAGGCACAGAGAACTCCCCTCAGACGTAACTTGAATCGATCTTCTGCACAACATATCATAGTGAAACTGGCAAAATATAAGGACAAAGAGAGAATTCTGAAAGTAGGAAGGGATAAAAGGGCCCTAACATACAAAGGGAGACCTATCAGAGTAGTTATAGACCTATCTACTGAAACTTGGCAGGCCAGAAAGGAATGGCAGGAAATCTTCAATGTGATGAATAGAAAAAATATGCAGCCAAGTATCCTCTATCCAGCAAGCCTGTTATTCAGAATAGAAGGAGAGATAAAGATCTCCCCAAATAAACAAAAATTGAAAGAATTCATCACCACTAAACCAGCCCTACAAGAAGTCCTGAGGGGGATTCCATGAGGGAAATGTTGCAAGGAACACAAGGTACCAGAGACGCCACTACAAGCAAGAATCCTACAGAGAACACAATGACTCTAAGCCCATATTTTCAATAATAACACTGAATGTAAATGGACTAAATCTTCCAATCAAAAGACATAAGATATCGGGATGGATAAAGAAACAAAATCCATCTATTTGCTGTCTACAAGAGACTCATTTTGGACCTGAGGACACCTTCAGATTGAGTTAGGGGATAGAGAACTATCTATGATGCTACTGGAAATCATAAGAAAGCCAGAGTAGCCATACTTATATCAGACAAACTGGACTTTAAAGTAAAGGCAGTAACAAGGGATGAAGAAGGGCACTATATAATAATTACAGGGTCTATTCATCAGGGAGAGCTTATAATTATAAATGTCTATGCACCAAATTTGGAAGCACCCAATGTTCATAGCAACACTTTCAACAATAGCCAAATCATGGAAAGGGCCTAAATGTCCATCAACTAACAGATGGATGAAGATGTGGTATATCCATACAATGGAATACTACATGAAAATGAGAAAGAATGGAATCTGGCCATTTGTAGCAACATGGATGGAACTTGAGGGTGTTATGTGGAGTGAAGTAAGTCAGTCAGAGAAAGACAGATACTGTAAGTTTTCATTTGTAAGTGGAATAGGAGAAACTTAACAGAGGACCCTGGGGGAGGAGAAGGAGAAAAAATAGTTGGGGAGAGGGAGGGAGGCAAACCATGAGAGCGTCTTGAATACTGAGAACAGACTGAGGGCTGATAGGGGTGGGGGAGAGGGGAAGGGGGTGATCGGCATAGAGGAGAGGGTACTTGTTGGGATGAACACTGGGTATTATATGGAAACCAACTTGACAATAAACTATGAAAGGAAAAAAATGATAAACATTAAAAAAAAGAATTGGCTTTTATTGATCAGGTTTTAGAAAGCAATGACATACATTTTTGAGTGTTCTTCATTACTTTATGTAAATAGAAATTTCTGTCTGGTCTCATATTCTCTCTGTTTAAGGAACCATCTTTAATATTTTTGGAGAGTAAGTGAATTGGCAATGAATTTCCTCATTATTTGTCTGTCTGAAAAAGACCTTATTTCCTCTTCATTAGGCAAAAGATATTCCCCTGGATATTGAGTTATGGGCTGAGAGATTTGTCTTTTGGCACATTAAATGTGTCACTGCTTTGTCTTTTAGTTTGCATGACTTCTAAAGAGAAGTCTTCTATAATTCTTATCTCTTCATCTGTAAATATCTTTTTCTTATTCTGATTTCCATCAAGAGTTGTCTTCTTTTTGAACAATTTGAATATAATAATATGACACATTCATACGTGTTGACTTTTCTTTTGGAGTGAGTTCAGTAATTTTTCGTTTTGATGTTTTCTGAGCATCTTGGATTTGGTTTCTGTGATTAATTTTTGGAAAACAAACTATCACATCTTCATATTTATTCTGTCTTCTCCGTCTCTTCTTCAGGGGTATGGCAGAGATTTTAATATTGTCCCACACTCTTGGATGCTTTGTACTTCTTTCCTCTTCCTCTCTACTCCTTTTTTTGTGTTTAAGTTTAGATATTTTCTCTTTACCTATCTTCAAGTTCCCTAATACTCTCCTTGGCTATATGAAGTCTACTATTGAGTAGTCCACATGAGTGGCTCAGTCAGGTAAGTGTCTGATTTCAGCTCAGGTCATGATCTCATTGTTCATGAGTTTGAGCCCAACATCGGGCTCTGTGCTGACAGCTCAGAGCCTGGAGCCTGCTTCAGATTCTGTGTCTCCCTCTCTTTCTGCCCCTCCCCTGCTCATGCTCTGTCTCTCTCTGTCTCTCAAAAATAAACATTAAGAAAAATAAGTCTACTATTGATAAGCCTGTCAAAATTTTCAATACTGTGTTATTTAACTCTGATGATTTTTATTTTTATTTTTTTTCATTTTTTTTTTAAGTAATTTATGCACGCTACGGGGCTTAAACTCAGACTCTGAGATCAAGAGTCTTAACGTACCATTGATTGAGCCAGCCAGGCTCCCCTGGTGTTTTATTTTATATTTTATTTTGTTTTATTTTATTTTATTATTTTATTTTTCAATTTCTCTGCTGGAATTTTCCATTTCATCTAGCATGTTTCCCAGCTTTCTCATTAGAACTTTTAACACTTTAATCGTAATAATTTTAAGTTAGTAATTGCAACATGTCATATGTGGATATAATTTTAATAATTTCTTTGTTTCTTGGTTTTATGTTTTTTCTTGTCTTTTGCATAGGACATTAGAGACCACAGTAAATCTGTTTATACCTGGAAATAGGCACACCTTTCTTTTTTTTTTTAATGTTTTTTTTTATTTATTTCTAGGAAAGAGAGAGAGAGACAGCATGAGCAGGGGAGGGTCAGAGAGAGAGGGAGTCACAGACTGAAACAGGCTCCAGGCTCCGAGCTGGCAGTCAGCACAGAGCCCAACTCGAGGTTCGAACTCACGAACCATGAGATCATGACCTAAGCGAAAGTCGGACGCTTAACCGACTAAGCCACCCAGGCGCCCCAATAGGCACACCTTTCTTGATGGTCTCTTTGTGTATGGGATTTGAGTTAATCTCAGGAGTTGGGTTGAGTTTGAAGTCTGTGGTTTCTGTGGTTATTTTCAGTTTACCCCAGACATCAAACTCCTTTAGGGATATGTTGTGTTTATTGTGGGATCTGATTTGCCAAAGGGATTTTTCTCAATGGCTGCTCCATCTTCAGATTTAGGCATCCTCTTTGAACTATGCTTCAGAGACGGAATGTCTTTTGCAGTGAACTTATTATTTGATGCTTGTTAGTCTTGTATTTGGGAGCAGAAAATGTTCTTCCTGCATCTGATTAAGCTACAAACAGTTATTACATCCTAAATTTCAGGGATGTGATCTTTCTAGTACTCCTGCACCTCTCCTGCTGTATCTCTGACACCAGTATATATCCCTGCCCCTCTGTAGAGTAGAGGACACGTTTTCATTGTTCCCTTCTTTAGGCTGCAATAGATCTTCACCAGTGCTCTAATTATGACCGTGTTTGTTGCCTTTCCTCTCCCTCCACAAGTTAAGGCTCTGTTTCATAGGAGATGTAGAGAATGATTCCAATAGAAAAATTTCTTGGCTTTCTGCAGTGGTTGTTGTTCCTCTCCCCAAGGTATGCGATGTTAAACAGACTTTCTTGGGACTTGTCTAATCATTTTAGTAAGCTATGTTCATGGAGAAAAACCTACAAATGTGTGTAGACTTCTATCTTTGCCTTCGCTAGGAGTATCTCCTTCCCTTGCTGGCAACTCTCAGATTCCAATAAATATGCCAATCACCCTTACTAAACCTTTGCTACCATTGTTTCTGCACCCCACTCAGTTATACCAGAACTTAGGGGTCACCTTTCCTTCTGGGGACCATCTTTTCTGGTTTTGTCCAGTTCATTGCCTTACTACCTCATTCTCTGATGAGTTTAAGAAAAAGCATAAACTTTTTGGTTACTGAAGACTTACCTAAGTCCTAAAGAGGTATGTCTATTTTAGACAAGTTGGGAACTCCCAGCCTACCATAGCTAATGAGACTTAGGGATTCTCTGAAGTAATTTACCTCCTGTAATAGTTCATGCCTCAGTTAATGCACTTTGATTGATTAAATTGTAACTTATTTTAGGAAACATTTACGTCCCTCTTGAGTTCAAGTCATCTTTACATATGACCAAAGGCCATTCACAGGTTGAATAGTGATGGGGTCAAATAGATTCATAAGGCTGTGAAGGTCCTGGCAAAGAACTCGTAAAAACTCAGGAGATACCTCTGTAAATCCTAAGGCATAAATGTCCAGGTATATTGTTGACCTTGCCAGCAGAAGTCAGAGAGGTATTGGATTATCTTGCTCTAGAGAGACAATAAAAAAAAAAAGCAGACTACCAGTATATGACTGTAAATTATATAGCCTCATGTGACACCAAATATAAAACTGTATTTGTTTCTGGTACCACAGGGAAGTTGGAAATAAATATTTTATTTATGGCCCTATGATCTTGAAAAAAATCTATATCCTTGCCTGTTTCTTAACTTGGATGATAAAAATATTACAATAACTGGTACAGATAGAATGTATCCTTATTAGGTTTTCATTTATTGATTTGGCCTCTCTTTCGTAGTGTTGAGTAAGAGTGCTGTGGTAGAGGTTTGAATGGGTCTATCTGAACTTTCAAGGGTTCAGCCTCCACAATTCTGCTGATATCAGTGGACACTTTAGTGCACAGTCTCCAGTTTTTTTGTTCTTTTCCAGTTCTTTTCTTCAATTTAGGTTGGATTTAGATACAAGAATACCAGTAAGTCAATGTCTAAATTATCTATGACCTTATTAACAAGAGAGTCTTGAAGGATTTCAGGAAGGTGGTGATCAAGAGAACATTGATTCTGGCAATTTGCACAGAATATCCTGTCTATGAAGTTAACAGCTGTACTGTCTCTAAGGAAGAAAGAATATAATCAGTTAAACACATGAGAGTGAGTATCTGTGGGTCTTTAGAGGTACCTACAACCTGAGCAGTTTGTTGACCTTGAAGCTGAGGTTATATAAGAATATAACCCTTTATGTTTTGAATTGCAGTATATGTATAAATAAAAGCTTACAAGATAGTCCCCTAATATTTAGATAAATTTCTTTTCAGGTTAAAACATAAAACAAAAAATTGAGCATTTGATTCCCCCTTAGTTCATCTTTTTTGATTGCCTACTTTTTTCCCCTTTAACTGTCTTAGTTAACATTGGACAATTCTATTCGTCCCCACAACCCATGTCAGTTTTATTTATGTTATATGCATTTTTACTGAGACAAAATTTCTTGTTACAATCCTTAATGACTGGGATTAAGCATTTAGTTGTTTTATTTGTGAGGACATCGGTATATTCTAGGTTTTATTCTATTTTTGTTCCATAGCCTCATAAAAATATTCAGTGAGGAGAATATTTGACAAAAGGACTATTTTCCATTTGAATTTTGTTTGCATATTAAATCCTCTATTTTTTTGTTAAAGTTTAAAGAAAAAGAGGAGGGAGCTGTGTTCACATTTGCTTCAGGATCTACTCCTGAGTATTATCTAAAGTTGTTAAAGAGCTTATCCTTAATATCTCCAATAGACTTATCCTTTCCTTGCTTTCAGGATTTGAATGAAGTCAATCTATTTTCATCGGAAAGATTTTGGAGATAGCCATCAAAAACCTTGTTCAACATCTAAAGCTTTTATAAAGCCCTCTGGTTTGGAGTGTATGCAAATTGGGGATCCTTCAGTGACAGTGAAAGTTTTTCCATCTCTGCCTTTCCCATCCCAGTTTATGCAGATGAGATTCTTTCTATTATGAACTGATTAATATAGCTCTGGAAGCCCTGTCATAACTGAGTAAGTGAAAAGTGTTTACCTTAATCTGTAAACTTTTAGAAAATACAGTTCGGTTTATAGCAGAAAGGAGAAGAGGAATAAGGGAACCAAAAATACACGGAACATACGGAAAATACATGGCAAGACAGGAGACTTAAATACATCAATGTTTGCAGTAAATATAAATAGATTAACTACTCTAAAATAAAGGTCAATCCTGTCAGTCTTGATAAAAATGCAAGACCCAGTTTTATGATGTTGATGGGAGATACACACTTTGAATATAAAGATACAGAAATTTGAAAGTAATGATTGGAAAAAGATACTCTGCAAATGCAGGCATATGGAAGTTGGTGTACAAGTAGATTTCAGTACAAAGCATATTGTTCAAGATGAAGAGTGATATTTTATAGTGAAAAAGGAGAATTCATGAAGAAAACATAATTTCTAGAATTTGTATTTGTTTTGTCCTTCAACTCAGCCCATTTTTACTTCAATTACCTTATTGTTTCCACAATCCTTTACCCAATATACACACTGAAGTATAGTCTCTTTTAGAATTCTATTCTTCATGCAGTTGGGACCCTGATTGTTTATTCTAAAGTTTCCATTTTATTTTACTTTTATTTGTTTACTGCATGCTGATTTCTCACTTCTGATGATCACAATTCTCTATTATCAGGGATATTTTTGTCACTTTGCCTTGCTTAGACAGGTTTGTGCTTGTACTGGCTCAAGTAGGACTCTCATTTCAACTGCAGCATCTTTATGTCTTAAGGATTCTTAGGGACCTTTATTTTCCTTCCTTCCTTTGGTCACTGAAGGTCAGGCCCATGGCTTACCCAATTTGATAGCTGCTTTCCCTCAGTTGCCTCTATAGTTTCCTTCCCATCAAATTAACCATGAATAAGTTAATTATATAGTTATATATATATATATATAGTTAATTATATAGTTATATATATAACTATAGATAGGTAATTATTTATATACTCTGTGTGTGTGTGTGTGTGTGTGTGTACTAAAACTAATGGCATCCTGGATTTAAAGCAGGAAGATGAGAATGAACAAGCAAAGGAGAGGGGGAAAAAAAGAAACAACACTAAAGATGTGTATTCTTCACCTAATCCCTGTATAATTTGTCTTCAATCTCATAGCTCTCTATCTCCTCAGAAAACACACCATATTGATTATGATTTCTCATGTTGGTCACCTCTGCCCTCCTAAATTGTGTATTTCCTCATTATATAAACAAGCTTTAATTTCCTCCAACATTTACTAACCTACCATTCACAGAAGTGGAGAAGTAACAATGGAACACAGATCTGAAAGATAGGCTGCAATGAACTGGAAGAGAGGCAGGGGTTGTAGGAGGGAGCACCTCACACCTTATCTAAAATACTTCCAGGAGGGAATGCGGCTCATTTCAAAGAAAAGAAAGAGAAGCATGCCTGGAATGGTGAGATCAAAGGGAAAGCTGCCTTGCATGAAACTGGAAAAACACACAATCAGTCATATTACAGATTCTGTTGTTTTCATGGCAAAAAGAAAACTATGGAAGCATTTTAAAGAGGTTGGCATGATCCTACTGGAATTTCAAAATCATGTTTAACATAGGTGATTTCAAAGCAAGTCCTCCCGTTGTATATTCACTGCATAGTTTTTTGAACCTTTGGCTTAGTTTCCCATTGCAACTGTAACAATTTATCACAAAGGCAGTGCCTCAAAGCCACACTATATTGTTAGATGGTCCTGGATGACAGAAGATCAAATTGGGGTCCACTGGATTGAAATCCATGTCATCAGGATTGCACTCCTTCTAAAAGGCTCTTGGGGAAAATCTGTTACCTTACCTTTTCCAGCTTTCAAAGTGGCTGGCATGCCGTAGCTCATGGCAACTTCCTCCATCTTTAAAGCCATCAAAGTAGCATCTCCAAGTCTTTCTTGGATTCTGACTCTTTGCTTTTGTCATCACTGCTCCCTCTCTGACTTTGAACTTCCTGCTCCCTCTTTTAAGGACCCTTGTGATCATATTGGGTCCCCTCTGGGTACAAGATCTCAAGGTACTCAACTTAGTCACATTTACAAAGGTCTTTTGTCATGTGAAATAATATGTTCACATTCTTAGGAATTAGTATGTGAACATCTTTCAGGGCATTTTTCTGCCTACTGTATCTTTCTTCATAGGTTTTGTCACAGTTTATGATTATAGGTTTCTGCAATGATTGAATACTTGCCTTCTCCTCTAAGTTATAAACTACAGAGGCTGTAGTTTTTATGACTCTATCCCCAGCATTTATTATCACAGCATCTGGCTCTTAATAGGTGTTCTGTAGGTTGGATAAATAAATGAATTGTGTCCTAAAGGTAAGATTAGTTTATCCTGGAAGCAATGGATACTTTTATTCATCTATTTTTATAAATTCCTCCAGAGTGTTCTTTAATCACATCAGGATACTTGTAATTGACTTTACTTGTTTTAGTCCCACCTTTGCCTACAGCCTAAATTCAAAGGATTCTATGTGGCGGTATTGATTACCTATTTTGAGGCTTTCTTTGTGCTTCTCACTTTATGCCATGAACAATGTAACTAATTGCCTAGTTATAACTATTCATGCAATATCCTGTATTATAAAGTAGCATCAATTGAAACTATTATTCTGGCTCTGAAGCAAACCCAAATGTTCCATGGTCTGTAAATTATGTAGTTGAATTGTAGGCACTGAGGAAATTGCTAGTTTGCCAACTACTAATACAAAGTACACTTTTTTGCATGTCAACTATCTGATTCAGAATCACAACATTAAATCGAATGTTTGTTCATTTGGTTTAAAACATGCTAATCTAAACATTTCTGGAATCTTATCTATATTTCCAACCATTGTAAAAGTCTCTACTGTATATGCCGTCACCAAAAGAAAAAACATGAAAATCATCTCTATGTTTTTCTTTTCTTCTCATGCCAATGACTGATCAATCTCCCAGTCCTCTTAACCTTATCTCTACAACATTTCATTCCCTATATCCCTGTTTGGTTTCTACTCTGATTATCTCTTAGCAGAGTATTGCAATCATTTATGAGCTGGCTTCCTGAATCCTGGAAGTGCATCACTATATACCCTTTGTTTAATGTGGCTTGTTTTTTCTCCTCCTCGTTATGAAAGCATCTATTAAACAAGAGTAGATTTATTATTTCTCATCAAAATGACGTTTTTAAAACACAGGAAAACCTTTCAGGTCAGAAAGAAGTAGATGCCACTTTGCAGTGGACTCGGCTGGTTGCTACATCCATGAAGAGCGCCTGTCTTTTTAGTTTATAGTAGGAAACAGCCAGCTTTGATGTGTGTGTAAGAGAACGTGCGTGCCTGTACCTGTGAACTATTTGAAACAGGATCTTAAAACTACCACATTTCCATGACTCTGTTTTTTCCTTCTATTTCTCTATAGCATGTCCAAAGTGGGATTTATAAAGTACAAATTTTATTTATACAGCCCTTTAATAAAACTCTTCAATGGATTTGGTAAAAAATCTGAACTCTGTCTCTCTTCTTTTTATTGTGGAGTATCTAGAATCCTTGTGATTTGATTCCTGTTTACCTTTCAAAATCCATCTCCTACTGTTCTTTCCCCTGTAAATTATATTCTGAGAAAATGTGAAGTATTGATCACTTCCCAGTATCTTATTTTTGTCCCCTTCTTATCGTATCACATAAACTTTCCTCCGTTAGAATTCATTTCTTAACTTGCTTTGTAAAGTGTGTGTTTTTCCTTGATATTCTAGCTCAGATTTTGCTCATCTTCCAAAAGTCTTCCCAGATGGAAACTTTGTACACATGCCCAAATGGTATTGATCATGTAACGTGGATAACACTTATATTATACTTTTGTGTTAGTTTTCCTAATGGACTCTGAAAAATTTTGTTATTGAAGATATATGTTTCTTCTTCTTCTTCTTCTTCTTCTTCTTCTTCTTCTTCTTCTTCTTCTTCTTCTTCTTCTTCTTCATCGAGTTCCAGCATCTAGCCCAGTTTTTTGTACAGATGGTGCCCAAAAAATCTCTCTTGACCAAATGAATTCTCCACTTAGGATTAGGCTGAGTTTCATCCTTTTCTGAAGGATACCTTCAGGCAGAGCACTGAGGTATTAGTAGTTATGTGACATGATCTTGTGAGAACCAGGATGTTTCATAATGGGTTTCAAAATTAAAAATATATAAAAGTAAATAGTTCAGTCAATAGTTTACTCTCTCTCTGTTTTTATCTTATTCTTCCTTCCCTTCCCCTATGTTCATCTGTTGAGTTTCTCAAAGACTTAATGCTTACAACAGTTTTTCCTCAACAGAATGGTAAACATCTCCATGCTGAACCCTTTGTTGGCAGAGTCAAATATTGCACAAAATTCTAAGAGTGTGTAAGTTTTCTATAGAGGGATCAATTATTTTCTTATTTTGGTGCAGGTGGATTCACTAGAGCTTTTTTGCCCTATGTGTGTAGAGTTATGTATTGCCTTGGCATCAGTGTTGGAATCCTAGTTGGCACAGATGACAGCATAAATTTGTTTTGTTTTATTCATATAAAACTTATGATACAGAAAGTCTTGCTTATTCAGAAACTAAGTATTATAATTAGTAGTTGAGTTTGAAAAATCTTTTCCCAGAAACATCTCAAATTTTGAAAAGGGTTAGAAAAACTTAGTAGTTTTTCAGTGATAGAAATTTGCTTTTTTCTTCTTGTTCAGACCTAACAACAAGAAAAAAAAGTGTATAGTTATGTTATATATTATATTATTATATAGTATATAAGTAACATAATTATATTATTATGTATAATATACTATAATAATTATATCAATATAATACATAATATCTATAATAATATACAACATTATATAATGTATAATATATTAATTATAATTATATATTAAACATAGCCTTAATCATACATGGCAAATGTGTTAAAAGGGAAATGAGCCTAAACTTAGAAACAAAGTTCTCAATTTGAATCCCAAATCCTCTTTCAACTGATTGTGTGATACTGGGTATATTGTTTATCTCCAGATTCTTAGTTCTTTTGTCTGTAAAGTGGTTGATAATAAGGGAATTGTTATAAAATTAAATGTATATAAAAACACTTTCTAAAAGTTGATATTTTCTAATAGTATTAGTTACTGTTGTGTCGGTAGAATATTCATAAAATGTTAACAAATTCAAACGGTTAGAGATCAAGGCTAATATACAACATGAATTATCATTTGCTAGAGTCCATTTGAAGTGTTGAGTGTGCAGGCCATCCCAATTATTAAATACTGTTTTTATAAGCCTTCACACAGAGGGTTCTCCTTCATGTAATTCTTGCAAATGTTCATTTGGAGGTAATTAAATGTTGTTCCCCCTTCCTATAAAGATTTCTAAATTCTCACAAGTTAGGTTACTGTATATTAAATGAATTGCATTTAGATATTCTAAAAATCTGTGTTGGTAGTAGTCAGATATCCACCGGTTTCATGGTAAATGAACCACAGGAATAAATATGGTATGTTTAAATCTCTTTTAATCTGCAAAGAGCTATACAAAAAATTATATGTGTTCGTGTATATAATATATAATTATATGCAAATATATGCAAGCACACACATATGTTTGGCGAGTATGTATAGTAATCACATTTATATTAACATATAATATAAAAATATGTTATTTACGTTGATTTTCAGTCAACAGTGATTCTGTTGTCAGTCAATTTTATTCAAAGAAGTAGCTGTTCCAGTTGGTTAACCCTGTCAATACAAAACATACCATGAGCTAAGATTTCTCTAAGATTTCTCTACAATGCTTTTGAGGCATGTGACTGAAATGTCAAATGAATGACATACTGAGAAAGGTTGACCTCCATGACTTCAGGAGAGAGAGATTTCAAGCCTCTGGTTTTGAAATGCCAGGTACAGACATAGCTTGAGCATGTGGAGAATGTAAAGACTTAACTTTATAAAGGTTTGTCCATTTGCTCAAGAGGTATGTTTCAACAACTTAAAATTATTTTTAGTATTTCATAAAATATTTGTAAATGCTTACACATATGCTTAAATAAGCTAGACTGTTTCTTTGGTGTGGTTTGTAAACTTTTCTTGGTCTTGAATAATTGTAGTTTTCATTGTATTGTAGATTCAGTGAAAACTTTATTCTATTCTGGTCTAGAAGAGTTAACTAAAAATTTTCAAGTCTAGACCATGAGCTTAGAAAAGTTCAAGACATGACAGAGTAGTCAGAGGGAATAGGCACTGAAGAAAACTTTTTCTCACTGAAATCTCCTCTAGATAAGAAAATCAGAGAATCATTATCTTAAATAGGGTTTGATAGTAGAATACAGTTATTTACCATGTGCTAGACATTGGAGAACATGGTATATATATATATGTTATTTTATATAGTTATCACCATAGCCGTGGGAGATAGTATAATTATCTCCATTTTATAAATGAGGACAAAAAGAAAATATAAGTAATTTATCTAAACTATCATAGATATTAAGTGGCAGTACCACTTTTTACTATCTATTATTCTTCATTTCCCAATATTTTTATCCTTGGTTTAGATAATGTGGCCCATTATCATAAATAAGCATCTTATAAATACTCCCAACTCTTCTGAGTTTTCTTTTCATGCTTCTCCAACTGAATGAACCCAAGGACTTAATTTATTTACTCCTGAATGTGAAAAACTGAACTTCTGAACAAAACAGGGAAGATTTAAATCACTGTCCACAAAATTTCCTTGAACCCATGATGTTATCAATTCTGAGATACTCCACTGCTTTGTGTACTGCTAAGAAAAAAAATTAAGTCAATTAAACAGTGACACATTGTTTTAAATGTTTGCTGCATTAAAAAGTATCACAAATGCAGGAACTTAAAACAGTACAAAATTATTACCTCTCGGGATCTGTGGGTCAGATATCCAAACATAGTGAGAGCAATCATCTGTTCAGGGTCTTATCATTGAAATCAAGGCATCCAGGTGCTGCTTCTAGTATCTGCCACTGTCACTTTCACAAACTGGGTATCGTTTCTGCTGCCATTCCCTCTAAAACAAAGGTGCACCCATGTCCCTTTTGTTCTTTGTGTCACTAGCTCCTGATTCAAGGAACAAAACAGATGCCTCTGATTGTTGACCCTAATTTGCGTGTTTGTGCCTTTGCTGCAGGGGAGGCTGGAAAAGCTAACAGATGAACTAAGCTCTTTGTTACACAAAGTATAGCTCCTATCTGCTTATTTAAGCAAAAAATAATTTATTACATGATAATCAGTGACTCTTAGGATCTTTAGGAGAGCCAAAAGAGCCATGTGTGTGTTGCATGGTCAGAAAAATCAAGACATTATTGTGTTGTGAGATATTTCTAGTGAAGTACAGATTGCTATTCAGTACTATTCTCCCCCAGGTCTGGAAACCAGATGTTCCACCTCAACTGCCCCCAAAAGTCTACATATATGCCTCTGCTACCAGACTTATGAAAATATTTGATCACTACACACCTAGTCTTCCATTGGTAAGCATCAAGGTCTTATGTGAAGTTGTAAGAATGGTAGAGCCTACGTTTTATGTCTGCTCGGTAGTTGCAAGGAAGTATGGGGAATATTTTAGTTCCCTAGCTTCTAAACTAAAAGACAATAAACCATTAGAATAGATGTGGAGTGAACCAACCTATCATATCCACAGTAGACATGGTTGACACAGTAGACATGAGCTCTGCTTCCTGTCTGGACATATGAGGTACATTATTTCCTGAATATAGGAATTGGGATCAAATGCTAGATAGACCCAAAATGATCAATGTTCAAGGGTGAGGTGAGCAAGGTGCTCACCTAGGATGAAATATGTCAAGAGTCCCAAACAACCCAGTAATCAAGATCAATAATACTTTAATGTCAGTTAAAAAAAAAACAAAATTAATGCAAAAACATAATTATGAACTAACATTCAAAATTTTAAACGAAGGATGCAGAGCCTGGGTGGCTCAGTCAGTTGAGCTTCTGACTTCGGCCCAGGTCATGATCTCACGGTTCGTGGGTTCCAGCCCCGCATCGGGCTCTGTGCTGACAGCTAGCTCAGAGCCTGGAGCCTGTTTCTGATTCTGTGTCTCCCTCTCTCTCTGACTCTCCCCTGCTCATGCTGTCTCTCTCTCTTAGAAATAAATGAAACATAAAAAAAATTTAAAAAACAAAATTTTAAATGAAGGATTATGATATGTGAGCCTTAATGGAGGCTGAGGCAAAAGGACAAGTTGGTAATACTGATCCTGCCTTAAATCGTGTGCCTGAGCCAGGTGCCTGGCTCACCTCACATCTGAGCCCTGAACTGGGATGACCATACATGTATTCATATATTTAAAGATGGCTACTATGTAAAGATGTACTATGCTTACATATCACCAGCTTAGCCACTACAGTGAAAAATAACTTCTCTTTTCTGGCATATATATGTGAATCCCATAGAACATACCAATCAATTCTGGTTGAGTAATTGCACCTTTGTGAGCCTAGCACTTTGACTAGAGGGATGGGGATACTCTGAGTAACCATCAAGACTAGTAGTCACATCTAGGATATGCAGGGAGGAAGGGAGATTCCCCAAAGGATCTAGAAGAAGAGAGATGTTAAATGTGTCCAGATTGCCGTAAGTACTTCTGTCCTGACCTTTTCATTTCTATGCTTGCCTCGCACTCTCTCTCTGCTCTGTGTTTAAGACCCAGGTCAATCTTCAATATGCAAACCAGATCATGTGTTTCAGTTCGAAACCCCTCAATAGCTTCGCATGCTACTTAGAACAGAATACTGAATCTATGCATGATCTACTACACTGTGCATGACTTTGCTCCAGCCTCACTTTGGTTTTATTTTACCCTATGTGCTGCCTAATTCACTGTGCTTCTACTCTCATGCCTTAACAGTGTTCTGGTACAGGGGCGCCTGGGTGGCTTAGCCGGTTGAGCGTCCGACTTTCGCTTAGGTCATGGTCTCACGGTTCGTGGGTTCGAGCCCCGCATCGGGCTCGGTGCTGACTGCCAGCTCAGAGCCTGGAGCCTGTTTCAGTCTGTGACTCCCTCTCTCTCTGGCCCTCCCCTACTCACGCTGTCTCTCTCTCTCTCTCCTAAAAATAAATAAAACATTAAAAAAAAAACAAAAAAAAAAAACAGTGTTCTGGTACACCGACTCCTTCTACATTTCAGGAAAGTCAAACGTGCTTCTCACCTGCATAGCTGCACATCCTTCACATCTAAGCTTAAATGTACCTTCTTAGCTAAGTGTTTTCTGACATGCTAATTTAAAATTCTGATATTTCTTTCTCATAGCATGTATCATACTTCATAATAACATGAGGGTCTTGGGGGATTATTTCAGGGACATTTCCTCCACCCAAACACTTCTAGTTTCTAAGAGCAGCAAAGGACAAGTGCATGACTATTTTACGTAATTCTATGTCTTCTGTCCCCAGCCTTGTACGGTGTCTGACACACTGCAGGTGATTAGTAGTATTTTGGTTGAATTGAAATAGAGCCATGACTAAACATAAAACTGACTTCTTTCCTGTTGGCTTCCAAGGTTAATTTTCCATCCTCCCTAAAGGCCACTAACATCCTTCCAATAAGGATGCATCCTTCAGAAATTGAAGGAGACACAAAGAAATAGAAAAACATTTCATGCTCATGGATAGGAAGAATAAATATAGTTACGATGTCATTACTACCCAAAGCACTCTACACATTCAATGCAATTCCAATCAAAATTGCACCAGCATACTTCTCAAAACTAGAACAAACTATCCTAAAATTTGTATGGAACCACAAAAGACCCCAAATAGTCAAAGTAATACTGAAAATAAAACCAAAACGGGAGGTAACACCATCCCAGACTTTAGCCTCTACTACAAAGCTGTCATCATCAAGACAGTATGGTATTGGCACAAAAACAGACCCATAGACCAATGGAACAGAATTGAGAACTCAGAAGTGGACCCAAAAGTATACAGCCAACTAATCTTTGACAAAACAGGAAAGAATATCCAATGGAAAAAAGACAGCCTTTTTAACAGATGGTGTTGGGAGAAGTGGACAGCAACATGCAGAAGAATGAAACTAGATCATTTTCTCACACCATGCACAAAAATAAACTCAAAATGGATAAAGGACCTGAACGTGAGACAGGAAACTATCAACACCCTAGAGGAGAAAGCAGGAAACAACCTCCTTGACCTCCACCGCAGGAACTTTACTTGACACATCCCCAAAAGCAAGGGAATCAAGAGCAAAAATAAACTGTTGGGACCTCATCAAGATTCAAAGTTTCTGCACAGCCGAGGAAACAACCCAGAAAACTAATAGGTAACCAACGGAATGGGAAAAGAGAGTTGCAAATGACATATCAGATAAAGGGTTAATATCCAGAATCTATAAGGAACTCACCAAACTTCACACCTGAAAAACAAACAACCCAATGAATAAATGGGCAGAAGATATGCACAGACACTTCCACAAAGAGGACATCCAGATGGCCAACAGACACATGAAACGATGCTCAGCATCGCTTCTCATCAGGGAAATACAAATCAAAACCACACTGAGATACCACCTCACGCCAGTCAGAGTGGCTAAAATGAGCCAATCAGAGAACTCTAGATGCTGGCGAGGATGTGGAGAAACGGGCACCCTCCTACACTGTTGGTGGGAATGTAAACTGGTACAGCCCCTCTGGAAAACAGTGTGGAGGTTCCTAAGGAAACTAACAATAGAACTCCCCTAGGACCCAGCAATAGCACTGCTAGGAATTTACCCAAGGGATACAGAAATGCTGATGCATAGGAGCACATGTACCCCAATGTTCATAGCAACACTCTCCACAATAGCTAAAACATGGAAAGAGCCTAAGTGTCCATCAGTGGACGAATGGATCAAGAAGATGTGGTTTATCTATACCATGGAATACTCCATGGCAATGAGAAACAATGAAATCTGGCCATGTGTAGCAACATGGATGGACCTTGAGGGTGTTATGCTGAGCAAACTAAGTCAGGCAGAGAAGGACAAATATCATATGTTTGCACGTATAGGAGGATTAGGAGGAACTTGACGGAGGAACAAGGGGGAGAAGAAGGGCGAAATGGTGGGGGAAAGGGAGAGAGGCAAACCATGAGAGACTCTTGAATGCTGACAAAAACTGAGGACTGATGGATGTGGGGGGGAGGAGGGATAGGCATGGAGGAGGGCATTTGTGGGGATGAGCACTGAGTGTTATGTGGAAACTTATTTGACAATAAACTATTTGTAAAAAAAATAAATAAATAAAAAATAAAAATATCCCATAATAAAAAAAGGATGCATCCTTCAGTGCTTAAGTTAGTCAGAGGTGTTTTCTATTGCTTGTAACCACAGAAGTGAGCTTTGTACAATCCCTAGCAAGAAATGGAGATTGAAGGCAATAGGGAGGCAGTTTACCTTCTTGGTATTCATTTTGGTTCCTCAGTCTTTGAATCTACTTGCTTTGCCAATCCTTTCCTGGAATATCTCCACCTGCTGCCTTCCACAAGACCCCCAACTGACCCCAGTGGAGGCAAAAAGAGTGTCACATCTTCAGCCCTCTGTTACTCTGCTTTACAACCCAAAGGAGCCAAATGCAACTTTCTAGATGTGGTGTATGGTCTCAGCGCCCTTAGCATCAGCTCATGCTGCTGCTGCTGCCGTTTGGGAAGACCTTCCCACACTTTAGCCTTCACTCTCATCTCCTCCCACTGATTCACTTTCTCTTACCCCTTGAGTCTCAAATTAGGCATCGGCTCCTCCAGGAAGACTTTCTTCATGCATAAGAGATTACATCAGATGACCTATGTGCTCTTATAGTTCCTGTATTTACTCCAGTTATAATACTTCCAAAGTATATAATTGCCTGTATATCTGTCTTCTCCCAGTCTGCTGTGGACATTGCATTGCATACCTTATATTTACAGTGCCTCAGAGACTAATGCATCATAAGGATTTAATAAATATCTCTAGAATACACAAAGTAAAAAAATAGAAAACTTTCAAAATTCCTTAGTGCCTACTTACCTATTTGGTTGGACTCTCACGTTCTGCAACACACACACACACACACACACACACACACACACACACCCAAGAGTGTGCACACATCCACGCACATGCACACACATCCTGCACTGCTTGACTTGTCAATATTGACCAGGCCTATGCTTTACTTCTCCTTGACCCTGCTTCCCCATGGTCAGCTGCTGATGGAAGAATGCTTTCTCATATACATTACCAGCAAAATAAGTGGGTATTCTCAGAGACCCCGACCCTTGCCTGATACATGCCCTCTGCCTGCAATTGTGATTCGATAGGTTGATAATGAGGATGTGGTGGCATGAACCTCAGAAGAAAAGTTCAGAAGGAGAGATTTTGGTGACAGAGTTTCAGATATCCTGAAGAGGAAAAGAATTAAATGTAGAAAGACCAATGAAAGGAGCAGCTTCAGAGGATAGCAATGATGTTATGCATGCACCAACCTAATAAAGAAAGGTAATAAATGCACATATTTCAACCTTTCACCCAGAACATCTTTATGTTCTTGCAAAATCTTCATAAAGAGATTTCTCCATGTTATGAAGCTGCTTCCTGATGTGCCCACTTCAGTTGGTGATCTCTGAAAGTAACTGAAGATTTCTGAAGATATAATTTGAGCAGCTTGCCCCCTATCTGGTATTCCTAGTACCGTACTTATAATAACTTTCTCGTAAAATGTATTTATCAGACTTCAGTATTAAATCAAGATTTTGTCATTTATTTTTATTGAAAAAATGTAATTAAAGACCTATCAGAAATGCCATTTGTATTAATGATACTATTAAATATTAATTTTTAGAAAAATGTTTTTGCCGGTATATTGATACCAAAGTGGGTCTAGCTCTAACAGATCTAATAATTTGGGAAATTAGGTTCTTTTTTTCTTTAAGGAATGGAAAATAAGAATATTGAATGAGAAGAATCTTAATTCTTTCTGGAATCAAAATATGATGATTGACGGTATATTTTTAAATAGGCATCATGAGAATTATTTGAAATCTGTTTTATTTTTGTTTTAGTCATTAAAACATCATATTGTTACTTTTGAATATTTTGTTCCCCTCACTTGCCTGTGCTAGATGAAGATGTGTTCTACAAAAAATGACTGTGGGATCCATGGTCCACATTTCCGACAAAGAAGGGCATTTCTAATTCCCCTCTTGATCGAAAGAGCCTACAGTAAAGTGCTTTGAATTCCCCCCACTTGTAAACCCTGTATTTTATCTTTGGGACCCTTTATACATTTTGCAGTATAGAAACCTTCTTAAAATAGTAAAGGGTGTCAGAACCACATTAATGTTGTCAAAATACCTTGAAAAAATAAACCTTCTCCATAAAATACACAATGGGATTTCGTGTTTTCAAAACCATTTCCGTTCTGACTATCACATGCTGGTAAACAGAGTAAGGATATGAAGCACCCTATCTTATACCATTAATCTTACAAATAGACTCTGAGTGAATAGCATGCTATTAGCCTTATTTGCTGACAGATGCTAGAGCTGGCCAGCTACTTAAGTTGCTTCCAGCTAGTTATCATTCTAGCACATTTCTCTTTGCTCTCCCAGAGTGTTTCAGAATATATAGCCTTTCTACCAAAAATGCAATAAATAAGATAATAACAATGGGAATGACCAGAATATCCCTTTCAATAATTATAAGTTCTAAAGAGTTGATACAGGTTTCTAGATCACTGTAATTCTTTTCCCTTTACCCTGCTCTTGAACAATGAGAGTCAACTTGAAATATAGGGAGATCCAGCATGTCAAAACAAGACTCTGAATGTCCATGTCTATGGCCTGATTCTTAGCTCAGTGTGTTTCAACTCAGTCAACCACTTTACGACAGCATCATGGCTACAACAACCATGAAGTTTCAGGTGGAACAGCAATAATATAGACTCTGTGGTGTTTCTTCATGGTGAGTTCCATGAGATGCTATAAGGACTACATCTCTGATAACATGACCCTGCAATTATGACATCAGGAACTTCTTCGAGATGTTTCCCAGAAAGAATATAACTTACATTCCAATTCATCAGAGCATAACACTTGGCAGAAGGATATTCAATGTACTTGCTTTGGAAGACAGTGGTACTATCTTGCCCACTAAAAATGGAACTAGGTACTTTTTACCTTATTTTTTTTAGTTTTTACTTATATTCCAGTTAGTTAACATACAGTGCAATAAAATTTCAAGTGTACAATTTAGTGATTCAGCCTTGCATACATCACCCAGTGCTCATCACAAGTGCATTCTTTAATTCTCATCACTTATTTCACCCGTCGACCTATCCACTTTCCCTCAGGTAACCATTGGTTTGTTCTCTATGGTTAAGAGTCTGTTTATAAGCAGGATAGTAAATGACTTTGTGAAGAAATCAGTTGAGATAATGTGTGTGTGTATGACAGATTAAGCAAAAACACTGGAATTAGTTTTGAGTCAATGGATATCATAATTAAATCTTGAGAATATACACTATCTCGGGCTTTATCCTAAGCCGTTTACATACATATAACTCCATGGGTAAATGGCATGATGATACTTACCTCCCAGAGGAAGGGGCAGAGACTGTAAGGAGCAAACACCAGGCCTGGTACTATCTGATTACATGCAAAGCCAGGGCAGAAGTGATGCTGTCTGATTTCAGTGCTGATGCTTTACACGCTCTATGTTAGAATACCAAGCTGTATATTGTGTTTATTTCTGAGAGGCTGCATTGTACAGTGGAAAGTTTGCAGCCTTGCAATTCAGTTCAAAGAGTTTGGATGCCAATAAAAGAATCTTCATAAAGGAATCCTCATATTAGGACACGACTACTGGAATTATAGGTCACCATCCATTTTTTCCCTCTTCTAGTTCATTTACTCATGATTCTGTGTCCAAGCAGAGACTAGCACTTAGCCAATTTTGAATCAGATACCTGCTCCAGGTATATGCTAGACAATGAGAATAAGGATCTTCCATCACGATAGGCAAGTTCCTTAGTTACCACCCACCATTACAGCATTTGGTGAGGTACTTTTCCAGAAGGAACCCAGGGTATCATTAGAAAGGGGACTTGGATGCTAGTGGTTTAAAAACCAACAAACGTTTGCTACACTGTCCATCTTTCCACTGCCTATAAGCTTTAACATAAGCTGTCAAAATGTCTAAAATAAAAATGCCCTATCTACCAAGACAAAGTCAAATAAAGTTCATTACTCTTTTGAAACATTGACTGACTGTGCAAAATGTAGTTCACTAAGTAACTAATATGGCATGAGTTTCGCAGGCAAAGAAGAAAGGGGATCCATAAATAATCTACACTAGCAAGTATTTGTTCTCAAAGGCTTCCACATTTCTCACCAATGCTCAGCCTTTTTCTATGGACTTTTCATTCTTCCAGGTAGGGTACAAATTAGGTGCTAATATGCCATGACCACTTCAGCTTAACACTGTTTAACAAGTACTGATCCTCTAACAAGAAGTGCCAGACTGCAAGTGGTTCATAGGCAGCTGCAGTAGAAGCAGACAGTGAGAGACAGAGAGGCTAGGGTGAAGCAGCACCAAAGGAAGGACCCCGTTGAAAATTCACAGCGCACTATTAAAACCAAAACACTAAATCATTTAATTAATGGCATATACAAAAATACCAACTTAGACACAACACATGTGCTGTCTATATTTGTAACATGTCTAGACATAAACAAATTACTATTAATCGTCTCCTCCTTTATTTTCAAACACATCCATCCCCTCAGATTGCAAGCTCCTCTGAAACCTGCATGAACTGCTATCGTCAGGGAGAGATGTGCATTTTACTTCAGTATAATTTGCAACAATGAAGAACTTAGGTAAGTAAGAGTAGGATGGTGATCAGGAGGTGCAACTGACACTATTTCCGATGGCACCTTAAGTCTTTTTTTTAAAAATATTTTTATTTATTTCTAGGAGAGAGAGAGAGACAGCATGAGCAGGGGAGGGTCAGAGAGAGAGGGAGTCACAGACTGAAACAGGCTTCAGGCTCTGAGCTGGCAGTCAGCGCAGAGCCCGACGCGGGGCTCGAACCCACGAACCGCGAGATCATGACCTAAGCGAAAGTCGACACTTAACCGACTAAGCCACCCAGGCACCCCCGATGGCACCTTAAGTCTTTAAAAAGAATGTGGCAGTCCAAAGTCTAGCTCACACGAAACAATAGAAATATAAAGAAAGCAATAAAAATATGTGTCATACTGGAAAGAGGAAAGATAAAGAAATAGTTGAAAGATGACAAGGTGTAAAAAAATGAGATGGTGATATGGATATGTAGTTGATATCTAGAACAGTACCATGGAAAAGCAAATGACTGCTCAGCAGAATAAATTCAAACATGACAGCCTTATAAATGAGCCACAGACACATGAGAATCTATGATAGAGTTGCAGGGAATGACACTGTATGTAGCTACTCTGCTTGAATTTCTATTATATCATTTAAACACCCTGCACCTGAAAATCTCAGGCATCTTGCTTTGGCAATGCATGATAATGCATGATACTCTCATGATAAATGCATGAGAAAGAATATACTCACTTTCCAGGTAATTGTTTTGTTATAGGTTTTCTTTGGGGTGGTTTGCTTTTATACTGGGAAGCTTATAGGAAGTAGAACACGTTCACCGAATGACAGTAAGCTTTCTCCTCCTGGCACCGAAACAAAATATTCTCCCCTTTGTGAGTCTGTGTCTCACCAGTTCAGAAGGAGAAGCCAGGATAGGGAGTCCTCTTTTAAAGGAGAATTAGGGCGAGCATCCCTCTCAGAGAAGCAGTGAGTATAGGTCAGCTATAAGTCAGTTTTCAAGTTCACAACATTTTTGTGGATAGGTAGGGAAGAGCTAGGTTGATGAATAGAAACCTAAACCCAGGTTGTCAGTGTAAATTAAGAAAAGGCAATAGTACAAATTCAAGAAGGCAAACAGTCAAAAGCTTAAGATATCCATGGTGGTAAGGACACGAAAGTTACACGCTTTGTATGCAAATAAGTGAGTTGAGTCCACACTTCAGGTATTTGTAAAATCAGAAAGTTGCCAGTCAATAGGGCTTTGTTCTCTGATCTAAGGGTAGAGGTTGTCCTTGGGTTTTTGTGTTCTCTGTTTTGCAAAAATAGGAAACGGCTTATAAATGTCTATTTATGGACAAGAACATACAAGGAAAGACAAAAAGGCCAATCACCTCAAGAAGTTTCTGATTATGCAGTGGTAGAGTCTAAACTGAGTGTGTAAAGAAAAGCGTGGGTGACTCAGTCGGTTGAGCGTCCGACTTCCACTGGGATCATGATCTTGTGGTTCATGGGTTCAAGCCCAGCATCATGTTCTGTTCTGACAGCTCAGAGCTTAGAGCCTGTTTCGGATTCTGTGTCTCCCTCTCTCTCTGCCCATCCCTTGCTAGCACACTGTCTCTCTGTCTCAAAAATTAAACATTAAGAACAAAAAAAAGTTGAAGAGAACAGGGCTTACAGAGTCTGTGTAGGTAACACATTAATGAAGCCAGATTGAGAATAGACGCCCCATTTTATTTTATTTTAAATTTTTAAAATGTTTTATTTATTTCTGAGAGAGAGAGAGAGAGAGAGAGTGTGTGTGTGTGTGTGTGTGTGCAGGGGAGGGTCAGAGAGAGAGAGGGAGACACAGAATCTGAAACAGGCTCCAGGCTCTAAGCTAACTGTCAACACAGAGCCCAACACTGTGTTTGAACCCACGAACCGTGAGATCATGACCTGAGCAGAAGTTGGGCGCTTAACTGACTGAGCCACCCAGGTGCCCCTAGATGCTCCATTTTAAAGCAGGTTGCTCTGAACAAGTTTCTGCTCATTACCAAAAGGGAAGGTGGGTCCAATTTCTTAAGCCTTTTGATATTTCAAGCAAATGCAATTATTTTAAAATTTTGGGGAATAATTTAATTTATCTGCATTTTAGAGAGGTTCAAATATCATGGTTAAAGTGAAAATATCCATTGCCCAGATAATATATAGTCCAGATGAACAATAAAAAAAATCAGTAGTAGTATGTCCGATGGTTAGTCTTATCAACACAGAACTTCGTCAGAGTTATCACTGGATCCCAAAAGACCACAGCCAGAAGCAAAGGGGTACTCTTAGCATTAGTAAACTATGATCCAGAGGAACTAAAATTGAAATAATACTTAAAATGATTAAGAGACAAGCAAAAAAGGTTGTTAAAAAAAGGCATTTGATAAAGCCAACTTCAATTCAAATAAAGTATAATTAGGCATCTAATGGTATGAAATCAATGTATGTACTGGTACTCTGTCAAAATTTTGACAGAAACATAATCATTACACGAGTGTTTTACATACCACTATTGTTCCATGACAAAGCAGACAAAAAATTTTAAAGGCTTCAAAGGATTTGAATAATATAATTAATAAAGATGAAATAAAATTTAGATATTAAAGATTTTCTCCCACAAATAGAAAAAATATACCTTTCTATTAAATTTTATATACTGACTCTAAAATTCATTATGTGCCACTCTAAAAAGAAAAAAAAAGTTAGCTCTAGAAAAGGAAGACATTAAGCAGTCCACATTCTCTGATCATACTATCATAAAAAAAATTTGAAAATACCAAGCAAAGTTGAAGAGAGGAGAATATTCTTCGAAGTAATGACTAAATCCAAAAAAAAAATACAATTTCAGTATATTTAGAATACATTAAATATGGAGAATTGTGCTTTCTAAAACATGGATTCTCTAACGGTCTCCTTAGATGTCCATCCATTCTTAATTCTTTCATTATAACATAAATTACCATTCAGTTCAGACCTTCAGGTACAAAAGAGCAACTCGAATTAAACTAAGGGAAGACACTTGGCCACTTAACTGGCTCAGCTGGTTAAGCGTCCAGCTTTGTGAGCTTGAGGCCACATCTGGCTCTGTGCTAACAGCTCACAGCCTGGAGTTGGCTTCAGATTCTGTGTGTTTTGCTTTCTCTGCCGCTCCCCTGCTCACGCTCTGTCTCTCAAAATAAATAAACATTAAGAAATATATTATAAAGAAGGGAAGATGTTAAGAGAAAATGTTATTCAATAAAAATACAGAAAATAAAAAATAGAATAAAAACAAAAGACTGGTCATTTAAAAATAAAATGGGACATTAACAAATCTAATTATAAATGAGGGTGAAAATAAAGAGAAAAAAACTACTGAATATAAAAAAAAGTAAATATAGGGGCGCCTGGGTGGCTTAGTCGGTTAAGCGTCCGACTTTCGCTTGGGTCATCATCTCGCGGTTCGTGGGTTCGGGCCCCGCGTCGGGCTCTGTGCTGACTGCCAGCTCGGAGCCTGGAGCCTGTTTCAGTCTGTGACTCCCTCTCTCTCTGACCCTCCCCTGCTCACGCTGTCTCTCTCTCCCTCTCTCTCTCTCCTAGAAATAAATAAAAAATGTTTAAAAAATAAAAAAATAAAAAAATAAAAAAAGTAAATATATACCCACCAGATGTTCTATAATTAGTATATTTGTTTGATTTTATGATCAGAAAAGTAACTAATTATTTTGCAAAAGGGAAATGTATCCACTCAAAAAATTACCATGTGTTCTTTTGTGGATGTGTGTGTGTGTGTGTGAGAGAGAGAGAGAGAGAGAGAGAGAGAGAGAGAACACTTAGCATGAGCTAGCCTCTTAATACATTTTAAAGTGCACAATAGCATATTGTTAGCTATAGATACTATGCTAGACAGCAGATCTCTAGAACTTATTCCCCTTGCATAGCTGAGACTTTAAACACATTGACCAAGAGTTCCCTGGGTATGTTTAGTACCTTGATTGTGGCAATCATAGAATGGGTGTATGTACATGTCCACACTCACCCAGCTCTATACATTAAATGTGTATTCTCATCATATGTCAATTATGCCTCGATAATGCTTTACATATGTGAAATCATCAAGGACGAATAAGAATAATAATTTTAGAGGAATAGGGTGGGGAACTAAGAGGTTGGAAGTCACCCCTGGCTTGAAGTATGAACAGGTGATAAAAAAATGAAGAAAGACGTCAGAGAGAATTAGTACCTTGGCTGCCGAGTTAGTTCCATTACTAAAAAGAAGCACGTATGATTGAAGAGATATGGTTTCCCTCACTATTCGAAAGTAGTGCATTTCTATGAAAGCTTTCCGAAGCTGAAACGGCATGAAGGTGAGAACCAATTACTATTAATTTATATGCAAAAAGTTTTGAGTGTTCCATTCCCCCAAAATAACCTCTCTTAGCCTTTTCCTGATACCAGCACCTATCTTGCTAATGGATACACAAAATAAATCAAGATAAAGCACAGATGGTCACAGACGAGGCTACAACTTTGGTGCTGAGTCCCTGAGTGTAGTTCCCAGGGGAAGGAGCCTGGAAGGGGGTGGTGCTTGCTACTGCTCAGGGTACACATGGCCTCCAGCAGCTCATGGCAAAACAAGTGCTGAATGCTATTTTCACTTTTCACCTTTTTCCATTGAAGCGAAAAATCCTCTTCAGATTTCTGTTGGTTTGTGAAAGCAGGTCCCAATGTAGGTCTTTTCATGAAAGCAAAGTGGCATAATGCAAACTTTAGAAAAATGAGGGATATGTATGAATTGATTTAGTATGAAGAGGCCTATGTTTTCTTGGTTGAAATATACAGAGGAAAGTGGTGTAAGTTAAGGAAAAGGTATAACTGATACAAGAGCTTTTGGAGGAGGGTCGGTAGGGTAATATTCATAGTATGGATGAGAAATAGCTCTGGCTGCTTATTTGCTGGAGCCAGCAGGGAGTGAGAGGTGGAAATATCATGCAGTTAAGTGGGGAGAGGTGAGGTGAAGTAAACTGAAGGATTTTGACTAAACATCCCAATCTTTTCTTAATAATAGAGCAGTGAAAAGAATGGGCTGGTATTGTGTGATGGCAGGGATGGTGGTGAGGCAGGGCAAGGAACTGGAAGAGAGCTGAGGTGACTTAAATTATTGAAGGGTCAAATGTCCTGTAGTCTAGACTGAATATAGGACATGGGCTGTGGAATGGGGTATGAGAGGCGAGTATAAAAACCATAGGTTTTTGGAGAGGCGCCTGGGTGGCTTAGGCGGTTAAGCATCCGACTTTCGCTTAGGTCATGATCTTGCGGTTCGTGGGTTCGAGCCCCGTGTCGGGCTCTGTGCTGACTACCAGCTCGGAGCCTGGAGCGTATTTCAGAGTCTGTATCTCCCTCTCTCTCTGACCCTCCCCTGCTCACTCTGTCTCTCTCTCTCTCTCTCTCCTAGAAATAAATAAAAATATAAAAAAACAAAAAACAAAAACCATAGGTTTTGTGTTAAGTGTGAGAATTAAACACACACACACACACACACACACACACACACTGAAGGAAACATTCTCTCCCATACAAAGTGTTGTACTTCTTCAATATGACATTAAGCCAGCAAGCCCTCAGATTTAGCATGAACTAATCATGATCTTGTTGATACTCTTTCTGCAAGGCTCAGATGGAGCAGAAAGCCAAATAGGCAAAGTTTCAAGAACCCTTGCTATTAGAAAATTCAAACTTGCAAAACATATAAAACAGAAGACTATTGCTTATGTGGACATTACAAAAAAATAAAATAAAACTAAAACTATTAAAACAACAGCACGATATTTTCTTAGCAAACTTAATCTTTATGGTAGAATGACATACTATTGAGTATCTGAGCATTTTTTTCCAGAAACATTTCTGTGCTGGATGAAGTAAAAATATGGCAAAATCTGACATCTTCAAAGTTCCAAAACAGCTCTGGACTCATAAAATTTCAAGGTGGTTGAGTAACTTTGAATATTCACTCTGGTTTCTTCTTTACTCCTCTCTGAATGGATCAGGGTCTCAATTTCCAGTTTTTGGAGAAAACTATATGATTTATTGATTTTCATTAATTAACAACTGTAAAATTATCTGAACAACAGGAATGTTAGCTGTGTAGCAACATGCAGTAATTCTGTTACCTAAAGAGCTAACAAGACTGCAGTTTGAATACTGGCTCCATCAATTACCTGGCAACCTTAGATGAACTAAATTAAACCTTAGTTTCCTTATCTGTAAAATGGAGACAATAATATTACTTACCGAAAGTGCTATGAATTGTTAAAAGAAACAAGATACATAAACTAAATTTTGCAAACTCTAAATCCTTGGGCAAATATAGTGTTACTGTCTTTTGTAGTTGTACTCCATGGGCCAGAGGCTTGCAAAATCACACTTTGAGAACTATAGAATCAGAAAGGATTTGTTGGCACACAAGGTTATCTAATACATTCACCTGGAAAAATAATGGACTCTTGAAAAAAATTAGCCTTGGCACCCACTGGACAAAAGGTCACCTTCCTACTTAGTTAATTGAGTATTCTGGCGCAGGCTGGCACCTGTGCCAGCTTCTTGCGGAGGCTACAGTGACAGAGAATTCTATCACAGGCAGAGTTTAATCATAAAAAACTGAATCGTTTAGATTTTTATTTACATTAAGCCTTCAGGCTAAATCAAAATTCTCACTACCTGTCAGCAGTGTCAGTTACACAGAGGAAAATATTCAAACTATGATTACTATTGTTCATACTATTTTGTCATTTTAAAGAGTCATTCTGGCAGAGATTCAACCAAAAGATAGGAGAAATGCGTCTAAAACAATGACCATAAATAAAACATGAAATCTACAAAATGGAGTGTTAGATGCATATCTGACCTGAATACTGCATCAACCTTGAGCAAAACAGCTGGATCACAAAGCATCTCATCATCACATGAAATAGAGAAAGGTAAACTGGGGACAGATGACTATGGTTCCCACTTGCAAATTTTTCATTTTTACAATTTCTACAGTGCAATTCTGAACAATGTAATTCTGCAAGTCCCAACTAAGTGAATTTTAGAACTTATCTTCAGGAGAACTGGTAGCAGGTAGGCTGTTAGAGTTATACCTTTGAAGGAAGAATTCCTATTTTTTTTATTTAGTGCACTGCAGTTTAGATTTTACAATAAATACGTTAAATATAAAAATACAAAATACCACAAGTGCAGTTACATAGAAAGAGAAACCACTGCTAAGAGTATGTAGGTGATTATCTCAACACTTTGGTGTGTATATTTTTTTCTGGATCTGTTTTTCTACTTGTCTCAACATTTATGTTATATATCTCAACATGTATGTGTAATATATATTGTATATATTGCAATATATATATGGAGAGAGAGAGAAACATACTGACTACATATTGATGTATATATAGGCAGATATATATATATATATATATACAGAACCTATATTAATATGATTTAAAAAGGTGATTTTCAATGGCTGCTTAATATTTTATTGTATAGATCTACCAAATTTTAGTCTATTATCTTCTTGTTTAAGGCATTCCTTTCTTTACTAATTTATTTTATTTTATTTATTTTTAACTTTTTTCTTTAATGTTTTCTTTATTTCTGAGGGAGAGATACAGCATGAGCAGGGGAGGGTCAGGAGAGAGGGAGATACAGAATCTGAAACAGGCTCCAGGCTCTGAGCTAGCTGTCAGCACAGAGCCCATGCAGGGCTAGAACCCATGAACCATGAGATCATGACCTGAACCGAAGTCCGACACTTAACCGTCTGAGCCACCCAGGTGTCCCTATTTATTTTTAATGTTTATTTATTTTTGAGACAGAGAGAAACAGAGCATGAGCAGAGGAGGGGCAGAGAGAGAGAGAGGGAGATACAGAATCCCAAGCAGGCTCCAGGCTCTGAGCTGTCTGCCGAGAGCCAGATGTGGGGCTCAAACTCATAAACCACAAGATCATGGCCTGAGCCAAAGTTGAACTGACTGACTTACTGACTGAGCCACCCAGGTGCCCCTGTACTAATTAATTTTAAAATGTTGCAAAAAATTTTTATTTTACATGGGGACAGAGATTCATTTCCTTAGGTTGAATTTCCTAGTACTGTATATCTTAGGATGACCTCTTTGATGGCATTTGGTACACAAGCTTTTGATTTCTATATGAAATTATTATAGAATAAAAAGAAAGGGCATTAAAAGCAGATGGAGCCAGGTGAAAAGGAAATAATTTACTTTTGATAAGATAAGAAGGATCAGCTAAATCAATAAGTCTAGAAGAACATCATCAATATTGGGAGAAACATCTGGTCCCATAAGGAAGACACAGAAAGGATTTTTAAATGCTTTTTTTTCCATTTGAGATAACTAGAATCTTGGGCATACTACTGTCCAGAGGGTCTGCTTTCTATAAAAGGTTTATGTTCAGTTTCTAACTGATACTTAAAGGCAATAGAAATTTTATGCTTTTAACGTTTGCTCAGATAAACAAATAGAAAAGTTCACAAATATCTCAGAACAAAGTTTAGAGTCCAAAGTCATCAATTCTGAGTATATAGTTGTACTCAATTCTGAATATATAGTTATCAATTATGAATATATGGTGAATATATAGTGGCATGATCATGGAAGAAACATAACATACTTGGAAAAAATTACCAAAAAAGATTTTATTTTTTAAGTTTATTTATTTGTCTTGAGAGAGAGGGAGAGAGAGAATCCCAGGCAGGCTCCAGGCTTAGTGTGGAGCTGACTGGGGGCTCGATCTCATGACAGCAAGATCACGATAAGCCAATATCAGGTATCTGATGCTTAATCAACTGAGCCACCCAGGCACCCCTGAAAAAGAGTTCAATGAAGTAATGTAGTAACTGTTTCCAGAGTTTCAGCAGAAGTAAGGGAGACAACAGGGGCTGAGAAAGTGGTCAGGTATTAGCAAGAATGGAACTCCCAACTCAGGTTGGGAAGTTCAGTTGGAGGAAACCCTGTTACCTGAGCCCAATTCATAGCTGTGGCTGCCAGAGAGAAGCTGTTGTCTGAAGATGAAGCTGCTGTCAACACCAGAGCTCAAAGAATGGGATTGGGAAGAAGATATGGGAGTGTACCTTGATGTCTCTCTCTTGCCTTCTTATTTCTTGCTTGTCTTTTCTGTTGTTGGAATCCAGCAGGAAGCTGAAGTGCAGTTGATACTTATCTTTAGACCTGAGCTGTCTTGAGCACATCAATTGCAGAGAAGAATCAGGAAAAGGGTGTATGTTGGAAAGGTGGTGTATGTTGGGAAAGACGTTAATAAAAATAACAGCACATGTGGAAAAATAAAAAGGTAATTTATACCAGTGCTTCTTAAGCCTTAATGTACATACAGATCATTTGAGAATTTTATTAACATGCAGATTCTGATTCCAGAATCTGTAGTAGACCTGAGATTATGCGTGCTGACGAATCCTCCAGGTGATCCTGAGATTGCTACCCCTCAGACCACACTTTAAGAGATAAAGACTTCCAACATTATCAATGTTGGCTCCTCTTAGGCATTTTAAATATAGATTTCTGTAATTTTCCAAGTAATTTATCAAAAATCAGGAATACTATGGGGCGCCTGGGTGGCTTAGTCAGTTAAGCGTCCGACTTTCGCTTAGGTCATGATCTCGCGGATCGTGGGTTGGAGCCCCATGTCGGGCTCTGTGCTGACAGCTAGCTCAGAGCCTGGAGTCTGTTTCAGAATCTGTGTCTCCCTCTCTCTCTGACCCTCCCCTGCTCACGCTGTCTCTCTCTCTCCTAGAAATAAATAAAAATATTTTTAAAAAATCAGGAATACTATGATGTACATTTCACAAAGCATCACATTTAATCTGTGTAACAGTCCCATAAAATGTAAGGATTCTGTCAAGATGCAGGATCTCTTTTGTAGGGACTATATCCCTTTGGGGTGATGGTGCCCACAGATAATATAGAGCTCAGTCCACGTCCAGATTCTGAGGTGACTTGTTTGATGGGAGAACTGCTCACCACATCTTGGGAGCAAAGCTTAAAGACCATATTCCCATATCATAGGAGAACACCTACAATAAGGCTTGTATGAGTCATGACAATATACCCAACTTCCTCTCCTCATCATTAATAATCTATATTGAAGGACAGTCAGCAGAGATTTCATCAGGTGAGATGAGAGGAGCCAAGTTCCTAAAAGTAATCTCCATTGTCTATTCAGAGAGAAATTTCTAGATAGATTTTGCCTAAGTTCAACTTTGCACCAACACAATTCTTGTGTTCTCTTCTGTAAACAGATAAAGAATATAAAAAGTATATATATGGTTAACATTATTGTACCACTGTTAATTTATTGGCTTTGATAAACATGTCATGGTTATTTGGGATGTTAATATTAAGGGAACTGGTGAATGGATATGGGAATACTGGATTAGCTTTATACCTTTCTGTAAACTTAAAATTAAAGGTAAAAATTTGAAGATTATGTAAATACTACATGTCACTCAGAGAAAAGGGAAAGTGAAGTACCCTGTGACAAAAAAGGTGATTTATTCTCCTGTCTCTTTATAAAGAAATGCACCTTAAAAGAGGGGTATGGAAAGTTTGAAAAGCAAAAATTATGTGCCAAAAATAAGGCAGTAAAATGGGTAGCTTCTAGAATCAATGTGCTTGGGTTCAAATCTCTGCTACTCCCTGACATATAGGCATGGGGCATATAGACATCCTCATAAGCACTGTTGTGATATTGTGATTTATAATAAGAAATGTGTATGGGGCGCCTGGGTGGCTTAGTCGGTTAAGCGTCCGACTTTCGCTTAGGTCATGATCTCGCGGTTCGTGGGTTCGAGCCCCGCGTCGGGCTCTGTGCTGACTGCCAGCTCAGAGCCTGGAGCCTGTTTCAGAGTCTGTGACTCCCTCTCTCTCTGACCCTCCCCTGTTCACGCTGTCTCTCTCTCTCTCCTAGAAATAAATAAAACATAAAAAAAAATTAAAAAAAAAAAAGAAATGTGTATTTGATCTTTGTCCCCATTTTAGGAGCTTTAGAGCTTCTAAAACCGATGGAATCTCTGAAGTGATGCATTTCTTTTTATATGTTAATTGATAACTGACTGATTACCTGGGACTGCAGGATAGCCAGTGGATTAAAGCTGGTTATCAGGGAAATCAGTCATGTGATTAGAGGGTTACAACTTTCATTTCCACCCTTGAGCTCTGGGGAGGTGAAAGAAGAGGACCTAGATGTGGGTGTTGAGTTCATCTCTACTGGCTGATGACTTAATCTATCATATCCTTATATAATGAAGCCACCATTAAAAATCTCAGAAGTATGGGGTTCAATCTTCCAAATTGCTGAACACATGAAGGTGCTAGGGGTGGGGATTAACATGGCTGGAGGAGAAAAGGAAGCTCCACACCCCTTCCTTCATACTTCATACTTTGCCCTGTGCTTCTCTTCCATCTGGCTGCTCCTGAGTTACATCCTTTGTAACAAACGGGTGGTCTAGTAAATGAACCATTTTTGAGTTTTGTGAGCTTTCTAGCAATAGATCAAACTTGAGGGTGTAGTAGGAACCTCCAATTTATAGCTGGTCAGTCAAAAGCACAAGTGACAGTCTAGACTTGTGGTTGGCGTCTGAAGTAGGGCTGTCTTGTGGGATGGAGAATTTAGCCATAGTATCTGACAATAACTCCAGGTAGATGGTGTTAGAACGGAGTTGAATTGGAAGACACCCAGCTGGTGTCAGAACCCATTCCCTCCCCATATTTGGTGATCAAATGTGAAGTATGAGTGTTGCATGTAGAGTAGAAAAACCAGAGGTGTTTTCACTTAACTACTGTTATAAAGACTTAATAAAATCATGTATTTAAAGCATATCATGGTGCCAACAATAATGAATGTAATAAATCTGCTATTTTTATTAGTATTAATATCATTTTTATTCAACTATCTTGTTTACAAGATCTCTACGTTTTTAAATGTTTTAAAAAATGTTTTATTTATGTTTGAAAGAGAAAGAAAGAGACAGAGCATGAGTTCAGAGAGACAGAGAAAGAGAGGGAGACACAGAATCCAAACTAGGCTCCAGGCTCTGAGCTGTCAGCACAGAACCCAATTTGGGGCCCGAACCCAGGAACGAGATCATGACCTAGGTTGAAGTCAGACACCCAACAAACTGAGCCACCCAGGCGACCCACAAGATCTCTACATCAGATCAGATATATGTCCCCTAATCTGGCAAAAAAAAAAAAAAAAAAAAACCTATTAAAATGTATTAAACAGTATTAAAATTTAGCATTATTTTCAGAACTTGACAAATGAGGCAACAGGGAGTGAGGGAGTTTACACTTGTTGCTCAAGATCACCCCCTCAATCAGCACATAGTGGAACAAAACTCCAAACAGATTGTTCCGACTTTAAGTTTTAGCACTCTTGTTATGGCCATGCTGTCTTTTTTATAGTGAATTCTTGCCCTTCTTTGTAAGATGCAGAAAAATAACTTATTCAACATAAAAATGTTACCCAGTATCTGCATGGACCTTCTCATCACTTCCAGACACCTATTTCCGAAGAATTAACAAGTCTCTGGCTGTTTACCCAAGAGGACCTAGAAATAGCTTCATATTCTCTGCAGAGCCTTAGACAGAGAAAACAGATTACTTTGGAGCTGAAGAATTTTCTGACTATCAGCAGAGGGGGATATACCTCCTCTCTACTATTCTATTAATGGCATGCACAAAGCATAACATCTAGACAAATTAGTCATGCTATAAGACTTGCACCCCACTTTGCTTAATTGCCATACTATAGTACCCAGGGGAGATGCATAGAGGACCTCACTACATAGCAATCTTGTCATACAATTGCCAATCACGTATTCAAAGCTAACAGAAAAATGCCTCACAGCTGTTAGATGGCCTGTTCACCGATTGCCAGCAGTCATTGCCACGAAGTGGAGAGCTGAGCTCTAGGGTGTGTTGACCAAATACTGTGTACAACTCTTCGGTTAGAGTGAGGGAAGATTCCCAACCATTCTTTCCACTTATCTGCCAGATGGTCCATATATTATTCTTTGTCTGGGTCTGCTCAACCCACTCCTATTGCCAAGCTTTTATCCCTGTCACTTGTAAGTCTTTGTTCATCCTTGTGGAGAGCAGTGTATTGATAGGTCTTCACTTTCTGATGTGTGTTATGATACTTATGATAATAAAATAGGAGGGAGCCAGGCAAACTGCCATTTATAATGTTCTCTTCAAGACAACTGGAAGAAACATCTAGGAACAAATTTCAGTAATTTGAGTAAAATAGATATTGACAGCAATGATTACCAACCTGTAATATTTACTTCCCCCAAAGACAATTGACATTACATAAATTCATGTTGAATATTTCTCTTTTACATGCTACTTGTAGGTTACCAGGGAAAAGCAAATGCCAATACATAAAGCTTGACGTTAAGAATTATCATCTGTAAGATACCAGTGGCAATTTAAGATACCCATAATTCAATCTTACACAACTCCTCATATATCTTTCTCATTACTATCCTAGACTGTTAGCATTAAAACTAATTAATTGTTAGCACATTAATGGTAAATTAATATATTGATCAAACTGTTAGAATAGTGAATATTTGTTTGTAAGATTTTAACCAGTAAGTCTGTACTGAGACTTAAACATAATTATTAAATAAATAACCTTATCATACATGTATGGGTCACATATATATGTATGAGTGAGTGTGTGTGTTATAATTTTTGTAGAAGGGGAAGGAAGTTAAATTACATTCTCTGCATTTCATTTAAGAAAACACAGAAGAGCCTAAAACATTTGAGCATGGCTTCTAACAAAACAGTTAAACATTTTTTTATTTTAGAGAAAGAGAAAGAGTGCACAATCAGGGGAGAGGTGCAGAGAAAGACATAAAGACTGAGAGAGAGATAGAGAGAGAGAGAGAATCTCAAGTAGGCTCCACATTCAATGCAGAGGCTGGAGCCTGATGCAGGGCTCCATCCCACGACCCTGGAATCATGACCAAAGCCAAAATCAAGAGTCTGATGCTCAACCAACTGAGCCTCCTAAGTGCCCCAAGAGGTTTAGCTTTAAAATGATACTCGAAAGGAGAGAAATCATGAATGTGAAGAACTCATAAGTTTACATGATGTTACTTCTACTCTCCTATGATATAATCATGTCTGCAGGGTCTATTGAGCAATTAAGTAGTATTTTTGTCTTTTTTTTTTTTAATTTTTAATGTTTTATTTCTTTTTTTTTAATGTTTTATTTATTTCTAGAGAGAGAGAGAGAGAGAGACAGCGTGGGCAGGGGAGGGTCAGAGAGAGAGGGAGACACAGACTGAAACAGGCTCCAGGCTCTGAGCTGGCAGTCAGCACAGAGCCCGACGGGGCTCGAACCCACGAACCACGAGATCATGACCCAAGCGAAAGTCGGACGCTTAACCGACTAAGCCACCCAGGCGCCCCAGTATTTTTGTCTTTTAACCAAAATATTTGAGGTTACTATGCTATTATATTATCTCTTCAACATCATTTCTTTTGTAGCTGTTGGTTTATCTTACTACATCCATTCTGCTACCTAGTTTTCTCATTTGCTTAAAGGAAGACCCGAGTGTGTTTTCCTTGAAGTTCTGTGGAACAAAGTTCATGGATTTTATAAATATTTGCTCCTCAGGAAACTTTCAGTCCACTTCCTTGTAAGTTTACAACTATGCTATTCAATATTTGTGTTGGTTGAGTTGAAACTTATATATAAACTATCAATATGACTATAAATATGTCTTTAATCCATTTATTTAAATCTCTTGGGCAAATTTGGATTGCTCTGCACTAAAAATATTTCTCAACAGTGAAGGAAGACGAGTCCAGCACAAGGTTTTCTAGGCTTCACACCGTTGACCTTTGGGAGGTTTTCTTTCACTGTAGTGTTTGTCCTGAGCCCTGTAAAATGTTGAGCAGTATCCCCAGCTCCAAATCACTAGATCTAGTACCAGTCTTGAAATTGCATTGGCCCAATGGTGGCAAATAAAAATACCTCTAGACATTGCCAAGTATGCCTTGACATGGGGGGAAGCAGAATCACCCCCAAATAGGAACCACTGAAAATCCTGGAATAAACCAGCCTTTTATGATGAGTCATTTGCCTGAGACTTGTACCTTTGAAAGCGAGCTACTTTCACCATGAATCAAACATCAGTACGTGATCATGTAAACTGTTATTAATTACCCAGAATTCCATTTTATGTGTAGTTACTGTTTTCTTTACATTTATGCCCAGCTCTTGACATTTGGCTTGCTTTCTATCTTCAATCCCTATAACCGAAAATCTGTCAAACTCTCTAAGTATATAGATTGATTGCATTGATGGCATGAATTCTTGGCTTTCCTAAATCTGGTCTTCTCAATGTGACTTTACGTCTCCCCCGACAAGAAGTCAAGTCTGTTTTCTCCTCTCCTGAATCTGTATTGGATGTGTGACTTGTCTGGCCTACAGAATGTGGCAGAATTCATAGTGTGCCAATGCTGAATTTAGGCCCCAGGATGCTTTACGTGCTCTGCTTTCTCTTGAATCCCTGAGCCTGCCATGTGGACCTATCTGGACTTACATGCTGGAGGGATGGGGTTGGGGGGGAGAATCACAACATAAGTCATCTAAGCAGAGGCTGTCAGAGATGATCTCACCTTGAGCCAAAGAGCTTGCTGACCACAAAATCACGAGTGGGTTCAGCTGAGATCTTTCAAATCCACATCAGAGGAATCACTCACCCATCCCAGAGATGTTGAGCTAGATAAATGCTAATCATTTGAAGCCACTACGTTTTGGGGCTGGTTATTATGAAGAATTATTGATCAATTGTTATAGCTACTTATCTTGATTTCTTAGAGTATCTCTAAAACTTTGGACCAGATTTACTCCTTTTACTCATTCAGCTGTAGCCACTCCAGGTAGAATCAACTTCTGATTCAGCTTTCGTCCTCAACTATAGCCAAGTCTCACTTGGTGAGGATCCCATAAGTCCTTTCCTAAGCCCTGAAAGGGTCAGAGTGGTCCAATAATGAACTTTACTTTTCATATTCTTCACAATAGCTTATCTTGGTTCATAATAACTATAGTTTTGATTAATGCCACAGTTTGAAAAAGCCTTTATAACATCTAGTAATGATACATAAATAGACATGTCAGATTTCAAATAAATAAATAGTTAAATTCATAGTTGTGACTTGGCCAAACTTTCCAAGAGGATTTAATCTTGTAATTTATTTTTTATTTTTTAAAATTTAAAAAATTTTAATTTTGTACTAAAATTTTTTGGTTCTTTCTTTTTCTTTCTTTCTTTCTTTCTTTCTTTCTTTCTTTCTTTCTTTCTTTCTTTCTTTCTTTCTTTCTTTCTAAAAGGAGAGAGAAAGCATACATAAGCAGGGTAGAGGGGCAGAGGGAGAGAGAGAGAGAGAGAGAGAGAGAGAGAATCCTAAGCAGGCTCCACACTCAGTGTGCAGCCCAATCCCATGATTCTGGGATCATGGTATGAGCTGAAACCAAAAGCTGGTCGCTTAACCGACTGAGCTACCCAGGTGCCCCCCAAGATGATTTAAAACTTGCAGTCTTTTTCAGTTTAACACATGGAATCCATTTGGGAATTATTCATGCATTCCAACTCATTTTGGCATTGTTCAGGTCTTGTACTGTAAATCCAAAGTTCAGATATGCTGGACTTACTGGTGTCTCCAATAATTTATTCTTTCTGATTAAATTTTCTAAGTACCTTAGTATTATTGTTCCCCACCTCACTGCCTCCCCAGGTGAAAAATAGATTAGTTTATGTAATTTGTGTTTTTTAAACTTTTTAAATTTATTTTTGAGAGAGAGAGAGAGAGAGCAAACAGGGGAGGGGCAGAGAAAGAGACACACATAGAATCTGAATCAGGCTCCTGGCTCCAGCTGTCAACACAGAGCCTGACACGGGGCTTGAACTCACAAACCATGAGATCATGACCCGAACCTTAACCAACTGAGCCACTTAGGCACCCCTTATATTATGTAATTTGGCTGGTGAATAACCCACAAAGGTGTAGGATACAAGCAAGTATGGAATATCCATTGGGACTAGTTTCAGGAACGGGTCTCTTTGGGGATCTACGAGTCTATTAAATGTCCATTTTATTCATTATTTATATCCATTTATGCTATTTAAAGACTACTTAATATCTGGCTAACTAGTATTCGAAGAAATATACTAACCTTTTATTTTTTAATTTTGGACACTTGCCTAATTAAAACATGAATACAGGTTTCTCCCAATACCTGAAAGTAGAGTATTCCTATAAAACATGTAATAAACCCAAATGACATAAAGCAAAGAAACAATTGCCAATAATTCATATGGAAATTTTTTGGGTGTTCTCACATGCAAAAACTAACCTCTGTTAGGCTTTTCGGACACTTCAGAACACACCTTACTAATGGATGTACAAAATAAATCGAGACAAAACACAAATGCTCACAGACACCACCCAAAGTTAGGACAGCTTGATGCTGAGATGTGAGTGTAGTTTCTGGGGTAGGAGCTTGTGGGGCCTTTTGCTGGCTGTCTGGGTGCATGCTGCCTCCAGAAGGGCTTGCTGCAATACAAATGCTGAATGCTATTTTTGCTTTTCACCTTTTTTCATACAAGCGAAAATCCCCTTCAGACTTCTTTTGGCTCGTGAAAGCAGGCACCGATGTAGGTCTTTCATAAAAGTGAACTGGCATAATGCAAACTTTTGGAAAGCGGAACATATCTGTATATCCAAGAAGATGATAAAGGGAAATATGTGGATCCTCAGGACTGAGACATGTGCATTGAATAATTATCAGAGGTGATTGTCCAAGCACCATAAAGTGTTTTTGGTGGAAAACACAAGTGATATCAATTAGAGAAGTTACTAATCATATAATCAGAGAATCTACTAATGATGTAACTATGAATTTCAACAGTGAGTGTAAGGATATTTCTATTACACAACCATCTACTGGAAGACAGGCACTGCGTTTTCTAATTCTGTTTCTGACATGGAATGTATGAACTAGGATTGTACACTGAAGGTTTCTGGGTTCCGTGTACACTCTGTGGCTTCTCCAGGTTCTACATTCTATCATTTGTGTTTTCTTCAACAATCTATGCTGTGTAATGATCAGAGGATTAATGCAGCCCTAAAATTCAACTCTAAGATTATTTTGGAAAATAAGCACATTGCAATATATCTGATCAGAGTAATAATCACGAACCGGTACACTGTGGCCAATAGTTTGAACACTCTGCAATGAACTTCCAGGTGACATGATATAATTATTCTATTTGATAGGATCATTAAGCCAATAAATACACATCTGGAAATATAAGCACTTCAAAATAAAGTTGATTTCTGGTAAACGGTGTGATCTTTCAGTACTTTATGTTTATTCAGAAATCGTATTTATTTCTTGTTCTGTAAAACTCTGAAAGGGAGTATTGAGGTATACTTAATTTCTCATCAGGAAAATACAAGGCTCCCAATAGAGATTTGAAATTTACTTGGGCATAGTTTCCTTATGGACTTTTGTCTGTTTGTTACTTCTGTTTTGTATTTTTCCCTGCTCTCCTAATAACAAGGTCCCTTCTTAAGTAACATACTATCTGTTTCAGTATCTTTTGGGAGGAAAGAGCTACCTTTAATTGCATGTAACACAACAGAGATCACACATTTTATTCCTAAGTAATGGTTTAACCATAAGATGATGGTTCAGAAACCATAAGATGACTCAAACCCATGCTTCTAAACCATTTTGGCAGAAAAATGCCAAGTTTCCAGACTTTTATATTCATCTACACACCAGGCTTTCCACCTGGAAATCTGATGGACACTTCAAATTCAACACATTCACATTTAAATTTGTCCACCTATCCATTTTCTCCATTATTCTTGATATATTTTTGGCATATTACCAGGGACATCAGCCAAAAACTCTGGAACTAATGAATACATTTCTCCTTACCCCCACCCCCCATTCTCCCTTATCTGGCCTTTTCCCAAATCTTATTAATCCTATTTTTTTAAAAATCTAGCTCATTTATTTCCACCCCACTACCATTGCCTCCTTAAAAGCTTTACATATGGGAGTGCCTGGGTGGCTCAGCCTGTTAGGTGTCAGACTTACACTCAAGTCATGATCTTGAGGTTGGTGAGTTTAAGCCCCGCATCAGGCTGTCTGCTCTCAGCACAGAGCCTGCTTTGGATCCACTGCTCCCCTGCCCCGACTCACATGCTCACTCACTTTCTGTCTCTCAAACATTTAAAAAAAAAAAAAAAGCTTTATGTATCTGTGCTTTGAGGGTGTCATCATCCAGGCTTCTGTCCCATTCTAGACCATTTACTATATTTCTTCCAGGGATTTTTTTTTTATAAAGCCACATGCAGAATTCCCTTGTTTAAATATTTTTCATTTAGGGTGAAACAAAATGGCATAATGCATACATAGTTCAACCAGGTAATGAAAAAAAGCAGCAAGCAGATTTTGGCCACCTGAAAAGCATAGGTTCCACCTAAAGAGGGCAGTAATTACTCAGCTCCAGACGATTGTCATATAGAAACATGGGCCTGGTATGGCCAGATGGTCTGATATTTCAAGAGAAGCCAGAAATGTGTGTGAAATCTCTCAATTTTTAAATAATTTCAGAGAATTAATTTAACGTATCTGGCCTAAAGGGTAAAGTTAGAAATCTCCAGCATGTTAACAAGAACCTCTGTGATGTGGTATAACTCTCCAATTTCCCCTCTCAGCACCATTCTCACAATTTACTACTCAGTTCACCAGTGCCATTAGTTGGTGCCAGAGAGTTCCACGCAATTTTGGGTTTCCCTGAGCACCCTCAGCCCTTCCAGTTGTCCAGCTGTGTGTGTATTCTTTATATTCACATGAGACCACTTCTTCTCAGCTCCTTGAATACTTACCACTCCCTAACATGCATTATCTCTATTTTATTGTAACATATGCAGTCCTATAACTGAAATGATATATTTGCATTTTTATCTTCCTTTGGCATATGAGATCTTTAGAGAGAGAAGCTTGGTCTTCCTCTTCTTTGTATCTCCGGCTTTAACACAGTTTCTGACACTCAATAGATGTTGAATAAATAAACTGTCAAAATGAATAATGTAAATATGTTCTAGACACTGTTTAGAAAATAATGTTTTTAGGAAAGAATTCAAAGAAAGTAATGGATCTCAAATATTTTTGCATTAGAGTCCTATTGGGAGAGAAAACCCAGAGCAATGATTTGAGCAGGTATAAAGTTGTTAACTTGGTATCAGAAGAGATAAAAAGAAAACCATAAAGTATCACAGTGGCAGCATTGTCAAGAAGCAGCTACCACTCCCAAGGCTATAGAACCAAAGGGAAGAGGTCAGAATTACCAAAACATGGCAGCTGGGAAGAGAAAGGGTCCCAACTCGTGAAACCCAGACCTTTGAGGGGAGGGTTTGGCAGAATGGATATTGGCTTCTCTGAGCTTGAGGAAGGTCCCTAGGACCTGGGACCTAGACCTCAGAAGCGGAAGGTCGCAGACTGCAGCTGGTGCATGCAGGTGGGTCAGGGGGAGGCCCAGGTCTGTGAGGTTTAGAAAAATCATAATCTGGGTTCGGCTGTTGCTTCTGTGAAGAAGTGCTACAGCAGAGTGAGAAGAGACGGAGAGGCAGGCCACCAGGAATGGGGGAATGGAGGAGAAGAGGCAGGACTGGCCCTGTTTGCTTCCTCCAGCTTTAGAGTCTCCCTTTTGTGCCCCTTTTTGGCAGAGTCAAACATGGGCTCAATTGGCAGAGGAGAAATGTAGTTAGTAAGTTCCAGTCCCAGCATCAAAATGTTGAGTTTACCAGGGAATGTTTGAAGCTAAGATAACTGACTGGCAAAAGTCTTTAAAACATGATAGGAATGTCTGAGATGAAGAAAGCAAGAGGGGCACTTGGGTGGCTCAGTCAGTTAAATGTCTGACTTTGGCTCAGGTCATGATCTCATGATTTGTGGGTTCGAGCCCTGCACTGTGCTCTGTTCTGACAGCTTAGAGCCTGGATCCTGTTTTGGATTCTGTGTCTCCCCTGCCTCTGTCCCTCTCCCCATTCTATCAACATAAATAAACATAAAAAATGTTTTTTTTTTTTTTAAGAAAAAAGAAAAGCAAGAATTTATAGTGAGTGACAGCTTAGCAAATATACAGCTAAAATAAAGGTTGACTGGGACACCTGGGTGACTCAGTTGGTTAAGAATCTGACTTTGGCTTAGGTCATGATCTCATAGTTCACGGATTCAGGCTCCAGGTAGGACTCAGTGCTGTCGGCTCAGAGCCTGGAGCCTGCTTCAGATTCAATGTCTCCCTCTCTCTGCCCCTCCCCTGCTCACACTCTGTCTTTCTCTGTCTCTCTCAAAAATAAATAAGATTAAGAATTTTTTTAAAAATAAATAAAGGTTGACTGACTTTCTGCTTTACTCATACATTTCTTTTTCTAGACTTAACCTACAGCTCTTTATGTCAAATTGAAACTTATTGTCAAGTTTGTTTCAATATCTACCTCTTCTATGACACTTTTTTTAGGACTGTAAGAAAAAAGTAATATTACACTGCTTTAAATTCCATTGAATTTTCTAATTGTGTTAAATTATCAGAAAGTAATTGATACTATTGCTTCCTTTGTGATCTTGGCTTTCTAGAAAGAAGCAGAATAATATATATAGTATATACAGTATATATACAAGTAGGGTCCAGTTATGTACAATACATAATCAAGCTGAAAAATCAATCCATGCAATCGACCTGTTACTAGGCTAAAGAGGAAAAAATCACATCATGGTATCAACTGATTCAGAAAAATTATTTGACATGATGCAGAAGCCTTTCAAGATTAAAAAAAAAAAAAAGATGAGAATTTCTTCAGTTTGCTAAAAGCAATCTACTAAAAAGCTACAGTTAACATTATATTTAGTGATGAATGACTGAATGCTCTCTCCTCACCCCAGGAATGGAGCAAAGCATGGAAGTACACTGTTACTACTGCTGAAGTTCTAAACAGTGCAATAAGTCAAGAGAAGAGAATAAATGACACACAGATCGGAAAGGAGTAGATAAATCTGTCACTATTTACAGCTGACAGGGTTGTCTGTGCAAAAACATATTTCAGATAATCTATTAGAAATAAAAAATATCTGGAACTAATCGCTGAGGTAAGCAAGGTTGCAAAAATCAATTATATTTCTGTATACTTGCAATGAATGCCTAGGCACAAAAATTAAAATATAGTTTCATTTATAATGGCTCAGAAAATTAGTTTGATGTAAATCTAACAAAAAATAGGATGTGTATGCTGATAACTATGAAATAATGATTAGAAAAATCAAATACCTAAATATATGGAGAAATATTCTATGTTCATGGATAAGAAAGCTTAATGTAACATTGATGCCAATTCTCCCCAAATTGATATAAAGGGCTAATTCAATTTCTAGAAAATCTCAGAAGAAATTTTTGGTTTAGACATGGACAAAATTTTTCTACATTTATATGGCAAGGCAAAGGAATTGGCTACAATGATAGCTAAAACATTTTTATAAAAGGGGAGAATCACTGTATCCAATTTGAAGACTTACATACCTATAGTAATTAAGGCTTGTACTGGTGGAGGGATAGACACATAGATAATGAAACAAAATACAGAACCCAGAAATAAAATCACAAAATTCAACCTATTTCTCACCATTTTGCAAAGCAATTTAATGAAGGAAAGATAGGTTTTTCAACAAATCCATAAACAAAAACAACAAAATCAAACGAAACAAAAAAACCTTTGATCTAATCTTACAATTTATACAGAAATGAACTGAAAATATAAAATGTAAAACTATAAAACTTTTAAAGAAAAAATAGGAGAAAATCTTTAGGATCTAGAGTTGGAAAAGAGTACACTTAATACTGAAGATACGATCTATAAAACTGACAAATTAGGCATTACTAAAACTAAAAACAAACAAAACCCCAATACTTTTACTCCATGAATAATCTCTTTAAGAAGATGAAAAGATAAGCTCTGTGGTGGAGACAGTATTTGCAAAATATATGGCCAAGGACTAGTATTTTTTTTTTCTCTTAAAAAAGAAAACTCTCAAAAGTCAACAGCTAAAAAGCAACCAGGTTGGAAAACGAGAGAAAGAATGGAAAAATATTTCACCAAAGATGATATATGGATAGCAGATAGCAGCATGAAAATGTGTTAAATATTATTAACAACTATCAATTGCACATTAATACCTCAATGAGATATCACTATCAGAATGCCTAAAATAAGCACAAATAATTAGACCACAAATGTTTTCAAGGATATAAAGAAATTGGATCACTCATGGAAAGCCAGTGGGAAAATAAAGTGATACAGCTCTCTGGAAAACATGTTGGTGTGGTCTTTAAAAGCTAACCGTGTGACTACCATACAGTCCAGCAATTACTCTTGTGGTTATTTATATCAGAGAAATAAAGACTACATGAAAACCTGTACACAAAAGTTTACAACACTTTAATTTGTAATGGCTGCAAACTGGAAACAACTTAGATATTTTTCAACTGGTGAATGTTTAAACTGTGGTCCATCCAAATTATGGAATATACTAAACAATAAAAATGAACAAACTATTGATGCATGCAACAACACACAGCTTGGATTAATCTCCAGAGAATTAAGCTGAGTGAAATAATCTATTCCCACAAGGTACATACTGTATGGTTCCTTGCATATATCATTTTTGAAAAGCTGAAACTAGAGCAATGGAGAAAAGATTAATGGTTGCCAGGAATTAAAAGAGGGGCAATACAGGCAATCTGAGAATTCCTGTGGTATATCCTAATTTGATCAGTGTCAGTATTATGATAGTATAGTATAGTTTTGCAAGATGTTACCATTTGGAGAACAGTTAAAGCTAAGAAGAAACTCTCTGTAATATTCCTTACAAGTCCATCCATATATCTCAAAATAAAAAGTTTAATTGAAAAAAAAAAAGCTTCTTACTCTGTGATTCCGTGATTCTAATGTGAAGACAAGGTTAAAAACCACTGCAAATTCCACATATAGGAGAATTAGGAGGAACTTGACGGAGGAACAAGGGGGAGAAGAAGGGGGAAATGGTGGGGGAAACGGAGAGAGGCAAACCTTGAGAGACTCTTGAATGCTGACAAAAACTGAGGACTGATGGATGTGGGGGGGAGGGGGGGATGGGCATGGAGGAGGACACTTGTGGGGATGAGCACTGAGTGTTATGTGGAAACTAATTTGACAATAAACTATTTGTAAAAAAAAAAAAAACACTGCAAATTCAACATAATTTTTACTAATTCCAATTGTTTACTCAACTCTGAAGTAGGCAGAGCTGCTAGTTGTCTTTCATTGTCAAGTTTGAGCTGTTGTTTACCTTAGAGTAAAATTATCAGCAAGTAAAATGATCACGTCCCCTTTCTCTGAAATGGATTTTCAATTTTATCTTTGAAACCACTAAATTTTGCAAAGTCTTGTCTAGCTACGTGGTGTGTGTGTGTGTGTGTGTGTGTGTGTGTGTGTGTGTGTGTGTGTGTGTGTGTGTGGTGTGTGCTGGTAAATTGAGAATTAAAATGCTTTCATGATCTTTTGGAATGGATAAGAAGAAGGACTTGAGGAAGCATATAGTTCTGAAGGACACCAAGATAACAGCATAGACCAGATTTAAAAAAACAAATAGAGGTGTCTGGGTGGCTCAGTTGGTTAAGCGTCTGACTCTTGGTTTCAGCTCAGGTCATGATCTCTCAGTTCATGAGTTAGAGCCCCACATCAGGCTCTGTGCTGGCAGTGTGGAGCCTGCTTGGGATTCTTTCTCTCCCCCCCCTTCCCAGCTCTCTCTCTCTCTCAGAATAAATAAAATTAAGAATTAAAAAAAAAAGAAAATAAAACAGTAATGTTAAAATAAGGATGAAAACACATCACTTCAAAATTGTCTAGGCTTAGTCATCAATGAAGTTATTTGTGTGTTAGTGCCATATTTATATTTGGAAAGAGTATGATGGATAATAATACTTTAATCAGAATAAAGGGATGGATGGATGGATGGATGGATGGATGGATGGATAGTAGAGAGACAAATAAAATAGACACATAGATAAACATGTAGGTTTGTAGTTATGTAGATAGGTGGATACCTAAAGAGCTTGCTATTCCAAATTAATCATGTAAAGACTTCTTATGATGGCTTGATTGGTGAGCTCACCAGCTGTTTGGGCTGTAACTTTTTTTGTTTTTTGAGAGAGAGAGAGAGAAACTGAAAGAGAAAGAGAGCACGTGAGCTGGGGAGGGGCAGAGGGAGAAGGAGAGAGAATCTTAAGCAGGATCCTTGCCTAGCATGAAGCCTGATGTGGGGCTCTACCTCAAGATCATGAAATTATCACCTAAGCTGAAATCATGAGTCAGAGTTTAACCGACTGAGCCTCCCATATGCCCCTGGGCTATGACTTTTAAACGTAGCTATCTGAAAAAGTCCACTATTTGCCAGAATGAAGTTACCTAACCTGTTGAAACTTAAATTCTTTATCTTTAAAACTGGAATACTATTAGGAATAGTAGTAATTTGTAAAGATTGGATGAGATAATGAACATACCACTTAGCACAGTGCCTAGTGTCTAATAAGCACTCAGTAAGCATAGCTGCTACTACTAATATTAACACCATTGAGATTATTATCTTGAACGATTTGTTCTGCCCATAATAGAACATTATATTTTATCTCAATAATTCATTTTATTTTTCCTAGACATAGAGTAAAGATCAGAAAACAATCTAAGGGCATGGATGAAAATACCATCTGCTCAGGCCCTGACTCCTTAGTTCACAGCAGGCAGCAGCAGGCAGGAACAGGGTCTGGAATGGGATCAGAACCAAGGTATAGCTTTTTATGCATTAGGTGGAAGTGAGGAGCACTAGCAGGTACTAAATACCTACAAAATACCAGGTATGTACTTGAATATTTTATTATTTTATTTTACTCTCACAAATTCCATAAGAAGAAGAAGAAGGAGGAAGAGGAAGAAAGATGAAGAGAATGAGAAAAATGTATTCTTACTATTCTTACTCTACTTCTTACTATTATTATTTATGGGTGTGGAAACTAAGGAGAAGATATTTCCCCAGCATCATTATGTTAATAGGTGATGAGAGTCTGAATTTGAATTCAGACCACTCTTATTCCAAAATTCACCTTCTTTATGCTAAAGATGGATCTTTCAGGAGCTATGGGTATGATTCATGCCAAAAGATTAGACCTGAGTGTGTTTTATCCCTACAGATGTTAGAGAAATCAGAGTGGGTGGGGAAGGGCTGCTTCCACGCTAGCACCAGAAATACAGTTGAGATTATAAATCAGCACCTTGTCTGGGGCGCCTAGGTGGCTTAGTCGGTTAAGCGTCCAACTTTCACTTGGGTCATGATCTCACGGTTCGTGGGTTTGAGCCCCGCGTCGGGCTCTGTGCTGACTGCCAGCTCAGAGCCTGGAGCCTGTTTCAGTCTGTGACTCCCTCTCTCTCTGACCCTCCCCTGCTCATGCTGTCTCTCTCTCTCTCCTAGAAATAAATTAAAAAAAAAAAAATCAGCACCTTGTACTTTGGGAGTAGAATTTGAAGTTTGAGGTATTTTATCCAGACAGTTCTAATAAACTCTGTGAGCTGTTTATTGAAGACCTAAGTAGTACTCTAGCACAAAACAAGAACAAGATAATTAGCTTACACTCTTCTGTTAGCATTCTATGCATACTAATAATATAATACTCATCTCAGAGTATAGTAACTATCTGTTTACAGACTTCCCTCTTAGTTTTGACTGTGACTTCTACGAGGGCAGGAATTGTGCATATTCCTCTCCTAGTCCTAGTCTAGACCCCAATTCCTTTTATTTATTTTGAGAAAGACAGAGTGCGAGCAGAGGAGGGACAGAGAGAGGGAGAGAGAGAATCCCAAGCAGGCTCCACAGGGTCAGTGCAGAGCCTGGCAAGGGGCTGGGACTCATGAAACTCATGGAGATCATGACCTGAGCTGAAATCAAGTGTTGGATGCTTAACCAACTGAGCCACCCAGGCACCCCTAAACTCAATTCTTTAAATATAGGAAATCAATTATTGCTTGTTGAACAAGTGTGCAAAAGCACAACAGTGTTGTCATACAAATCTAATAAAATAATGTCTATGAAAATGCTTTGTGAATTTCAAATAGCTATTAAATCAGAGGTTCCCAAACTATAGCCAAATCAGACCCAGTGCCTGTTTTTGTGAATAGTTATTATTGGAACACAGGACAACTTGCTAATTCATTTCCCATACTGACTGTAGCTAGGTTTGCATTACAATAGCATAGTTGAGTAGTAGCCAAAGAGAAAATATGGATCACAAAGCTGAAAGGAATTACTATATGACTCTTAAAAGAGAAACATTGCCCATCCTTGTATTAGATGCTAGTTGATTATGGGCAATGCATTTGTTAGTTTTATTGTTGGATGCTGGAAAATTGAGATGAAGGAATTTCTACAATAGTCAAAATAAAAGGTAATGATCACTTATTTCCATCAGTGCTGAATGAAAAGGAATATTTATGTTTTTTCATTTAAAAAATAGTTATTCAGTACCTATGGTGTTTTGATGACTATTTCAGGCATTCAACAAGTTTATGTAATAATATTTAGTGAGTAGCTGCCATGTCCAAGCACCATTTCTCCCTTCTTTAGAGTTTCTGTTCATTCCAGTGAAGAACTGCCATTTGAAGGAAGAATAGCCAGAATCAGGTGACAGATAAGATACAGGGATTAAAGGACTGGAAAAGTCTTATATATTTCTATCAGCATGTAACATACTAGGCTTATATTGTATCACATGTATTTGTATGTCTGTCTTTTTCTATTGGGTTGTAGGATCCCTGAGGATAGTCACCTTCATATTTGTTATTATAGTTTCAAATGTGGGGCAATATCTGGCAATATACATATATATATATATATATTATATATATATATATATATAATATACATATTATATATATAAGTTTTGAATGAAATAAAGGATTGAGGAACTAGAGATAAATTTCAGCTCAGAAAAGAAGATTATGAGGTTTATTTAGGAATGTTGTTTAAGACAGTAATGTAATATATCCAACACAAGTGCCCTCTGTACAAGGGTAGACAGAGAAAAGAAAGTAAAGACTCAAATCAAGAGACAGAAGAGTCCCTACTTTCTGATGCCTAGATCAGCACTCAGTCTTTACCACACATTAACCCAATGAGCAGCAGTCAGGACAAATGCATACTTGTAAATGAATGAGAAGCCCTGTTAAATTCTCAGTAGCATAAAAAGGTATAATCATTACAGTTGCATTATGTAGAGAACAGGAGCTATGAGGTATTGGATATAACTTCTCTAATCTTGCCTCTGTCCTTACAACCCAGCCCGCAGACCTTAATGGTTCACTGCCAACATCTTGAGTGGCTTTCCTTTGCCTTTGATAATGAAGGAAAACACAACTGTCAGGGAACAGCACTCTAGAGAAATTTTATTATTCAAAAATTGTATGCACTTCAACATTAAAATCAACATGATCACAACACACAACTTGTTAAGGCAAAGACATTCTTTTTTCAGTCCAATCGAGTTTCGCTGAATATCAATAGGGTAATGGCTATAGCAGTTTTTTGCCAATTAACATACATTTCTTCTGCTGGAATTCACACCATTTTTCTTAATTAATCCTGACCTTTCATCCTGCATTTTATAAGCTTCTTAAGAAGTTAGAAATAAATAATTCAGTCCACATATTTTCAGAAAAGAGACAAGCTGTTTTACTCTATCCTCAGAGAATAAATTAGATAGCTATTCAGATTAAGCTCATGGGAAATTGGATAAACAAATGCAGAAGTCATATATCTTCTGCATGAAGCACATAGATGGAAGCTTTCTGCTGCTGAAGGAAGCCAAGAAAATTTCTAGAAATTCTGAAGAGAGACAATGTTCTGGGAGGTATTAGCCTGTTTCCTGCTTTAAAGTTCATAGTCAGAGACTCCTGGGAGGCTCAGTCAGTTGACCCATCTGGCTTGGGTCATGATCTTGCAGTTTGTGCGGGCCTGGAGCCTGCTTCAGATTCTGTATTTCCCCTCTCTCTCTGCCCCTACCCTACTCTCTCTCTCTCTCCCTCTCTCAAAAATAAACATTAAAAATTTAAATTCATAGTCAGTGTTAGAAATTTAAATCACACCCTTGTGTTCTCTCACATTTTCTTGATGTTGCCCTCAGTAAAGGGAATGTGGAAGGTATGTGTCACTAAATCTTGTGCAATTCTTCACCCTATTACATGTACATCTATCTTCTTCCCCATCATGACTGCACCGTCCCTTAATGATACTAAGTTTTTAGAGTAGTGTCAAAAACCTACAGCTCTCCCCACATTACTCTCATACATTTAAATATTCAGAGGTTTCTATTGCCACTCAATGATTTTATCATACCTCACCTTTTCAGTCTTCTACCATATTATCTCCATCTATATATTCTGTCTTCAAGGAAATATGCAAATTCCTACTATTTACCAAGATATTACCTTTCCTAGGGCTATTCTCTCTGACAGAAAGCTCTTGTATCATGTAGTAATATTTCTGCATTCCCTCCCCATGCAAACATCTCTCCATCTGGTGATATATTAACCATGCTTCAAGATCTAAGTCCTCAAGAAAGCCTTAGATAATTTTTTCAGTGACATGTGTTCCCTTCTACTCCTGTACATAGATTTCTCATGGCATTTAACTACCCTTGTTTTATAAACTTTGTGCATATATAATCTATATAGTATTTACCTGATAACTTAAGAGCTTTTTCAAGGACTTGGGTATGTTTCCCCAGTGGTTAGCAAAGTACCCATCACATTAGATGAGTTTAGTAAAAGTTACTTTGATGATTAAGAGAATCTCTACCTGTATTAGAAGAAAATTTTCTAGAAAAGAAATAAGAATTTTATGTATCTAAACATTAGTTCTTAAACATTTCATATAAATCTTAGTCAAAAAAAACCCTTTAAATAATATTTTTGAATAAATATAATACTCTTCTGATGAATTAAAGGGAATAGGGTTACACATACTTCACATATGCGATTTTTAGCACATATAAAGTGTTATGGGCTAAAAATGGTTAAAATAATTAAATCCATTTGGGGACTAGAAGTACTAAATGACTTGCTTACACCTGCATGTGTCAGAGATTGAGTATGGATTAGAACCTTGACCTTTCAGTTTCTCATTTAATTTCTAAGAATCATCAGCCAACTATCTTGTCAAAGACATATATTTTGATTGCTAAATCTGAGGAAGGATGAGAAATAAAATGGGAAACCTATATACTAAATATATGGGAAAACATTTGCTCATATACTTAAATTTATGTTCTCCCATGAAACTTTTCACTTCCTGTATTTCTTCAGTAAACTCATAATCTGAAGATTCCAGCCACATTTCAAATGGCTATATAATTCATCTGGTTAAATTCATGTTTTTGGTGTTCTATGACTATCTTTTTTTCTCCCTTTGCTACTAATACTTTTCTTGTAATTTTGTTTGTTTCAACAATGTTTGTTTGTTTTTTTCTAGCAATATGATTTGAGAATACATCTATCTCTTTCCCTATGGCATTTAGTAAGTTATAAGAAGTTAGTTTTTTTTTTCTTTTTCAATGTTTTCACTTACTCTTATTGGCTTTTGATGAAAATAATTCTATTACTATTTTATTTTAATTTTTAAAATGTTTTTATTTATTTCTAGGAGAGAGAGAGAGAGAAAGCGTGAGCAAGGGAGGGTCAGAGAGAGAGGGAGTCACAGACTCTGAAATAGGCTCCAGGCTCTGAGCTGGCAGTCAGCACAGAGCCCGACGCGTGGCTTGAACCCACGAACCGCGAGATCATGACCTAAGCGAAAGTCGGACGCTTAACCGACTAAGCCACCCAGGCTCCCCTTTCTATTACTATTTTAAAGCCAGAGTCCTGCTTTAAATTTTCCAGACCCCTTCATGATGCTATTATATTTCAGAAAGATATGTTTTTGCTATTAGATCAAAATTCTTTAATAGAAATATGACTTAAAATAGATATTTATTGAACACTTACCGTAAACACAATGTATCAGAGCATGTGATCTGGAAATTATTTTAAAACTGTGAGCTCCATTTGGTTTTTAGTCCTGTGTTCACACATACATTGATGATGTCATTATCACTGAGTAACCTCTTCAAGACTTTAAAATCAGAGACTCTTTTCTCTAAAATCCACCTATACCGCTAAATCATCCCACTCTCAGCTAACAAGGATATTTGGTGATCTTTGAATCAAAGAAAGTGGCACCTACCAGAGTTATGCATGAAAGTGTTTGAATAGGAGAAAGGAGTTGACTTAATTCCTCTTGACCTTTTACTGCAATCACATGTGCTGTCAAGATTTTTTTAGTTTACCGCTTTGTCAGCCTGAAGTGATTAACAGAGTTCTTCATGGATAATAAATTATTATTTTACTCTTTGCTTAGGGATGGCCAACCTTGGCTTATGCTGATTTCAAGATTTTACTTCCTCCCAGGTACCATGTTAAGTGTCATTTGAAAAAAACAAAATGAGGTCTGTTTAATTTGACTCACTCAACACTTTTTGTTAATCATTTGACTTCTGTCTTCATGATAACCTCTTAGAATATTCAATCTGAAGAAGAAAGTAATGACCCTTAGGCAATAATTTGGTGCCTCTGGAAGACACTGGGTTGTCACAATAATTGTGAAGCTGCACCAATATTTAGTAGGTAAGAATAAGGAATGCTAGAAACCTTTTAATTCAGGAGATAATAAGCATAATGAAGCATTCTCTCATATTATGTGTGACTTTCAAATGTCCTAATGGTCATCCACGTATATTAAAATATTTTATTAACTGAGCCCAGAACCGAACTCATTTTTACATATAAATCCAGATATTTTTGCTGATTTTTTATGTACATTGCATTTCCCACTCAACAGTGATGAACCTCAAGAAAAGAATATGCTTTATTTATATGTTTGGAAACTTATACCAAGAATTATTTTCTATTTTGAAAAATATTTTACAAAGAACAAAGTGTTTTTATAATTTTTATAATTCAGATCACAGATACCCAGAATTTTTTTGGTCTTCATTTGTAGTTGACATTTGACTTTTTATATATTTAATATAAATTATATATAATTATATATAATATGTAAAAATTTATAAGTTTTCATATATAGGTAGAAGCATCAACTATTTAAATAAATATTCTAGTATAGTTGTGTCCAAGTGTTTAGACATAGAAATACATGCTATTTAATTGTAGCTTGATTTTCTCTTCTTTCTTCTTTATGTTATACTTCGGGCTTTATATTGATTTCATTAAAACTTATACATATTAGTATTTGATAGAATCTTATGAATTTTATTCTGAAATAGTAGAGGTGGTATTACAGGAAAATGTTATCAAAGGGGACACTGGGTATCATGAGGTTAAGAGTTACCGGCTTTAGTCAGCAGAGTGACCTCACTTTGACAGAATATAGAACAATGTTAAAGGTTTTAACCTCCCCTTGCTTTCCTTCGTGGTTCACACTGAGACTCAAAGCCAAAAATACCTCATGTGAAAAGAAACTTTTTAAAAAAAAGTTGATTGAATTGCATAAGATTTATAGTTCATGGAAGCATTGACTTAATTTAGGGATCCTGAGTTCAGGCACACAAATTACACCCTTTTCTCTATATGTTTTGGTTTGGCAAGAATTATAGCTTCAAAATTAAAGCACATACTTGAAGCTGCACCAGATCTGCTAGCATATACCATAGGAGCTAACTGGCAACTCACCTGCACAGGAACATTTTTTTTTTTTTTTTGTGACTTGAAAACAAAAACAAAAAACCCTCAGTTGCCAGTATTTAGAAATTAGGAGACTGTATGTGAAATGTATTGATTTCTGGCCAAGCTTAGGAAAACTGGAAGATTGGCAACACTGGATCTTTACCCCCCTGTGGCAACAATTATCTGGGGCTGAGAGATGACATCTCTCCTGGGGCAGGACACAGTTCTTTATGGTCTCTCTCATCTGTCCTGATTCACTGATTTATATTATCCGCCAGAACCTTATGTTTGTGACCTCTGGCTTAATTAAGGATATAAAACTACATACATGAAGAAAAGTAAAATACTCAAAGTAATCAGAAATGTGTAGAGTCCTATAAAATATCAGGTCATATTTTATTATAAAGTTATATGTTAATTACATGACTAAATAACATGATCATATAATATGAGGTAATAAAGGGGAAAATCACCCAGAGCCACACAGGATTTACAGTCAGGGTCTTGTATCATCTGTTCTACACCTTTACCTGTATATCGTGTTATATAAATCATCTTTCCTTTGTAAACATCAGTTTTTTCATCTTGTAACATGAGCTAGTTAAATCTGTGCTGTTCAGTGTTTGTGTTCCACTCAGATCCCTTCTGATTATTTTTTAAAATATTGATGTATATCTCCCTACTCCTAACTTCTGTGTGTTTTTGCTTCCAACAGCAAACAAAGGATGTCCTTTGGGCTATTGAAACCTATTTTGCCTGCCAACGGGATGAGACAGAGTTACCTGGAAAATCATGCGTAGCCAGTGTCTGAAGGCAGTGGTCATGTGGAGGCTTAGATCTCTATCTCAGATCTGTAAAATTCTAAGACATAATTGGTATCTAAAATTACCATGCACATGAGATTAAGTTACCCTCTATCCTTTTTTTTTTCCTGTTAAAAGGACAGCCTTACTTAGGATTTCTTCACTTCTTTGGGATCTTTTCCTAACTATATAGGTCTATTTTGTGTATAAAACCTAATTTCAGAGTCTGATTCCACGGAAGCCCAACTAAAACTCTTATTAGCCAACCTCACAGTACTAGTGTGAGATATAATGTGATGTATAAAAATGCAATTTAAAAATATAAAATGCTTTTCTTAAAAATTCTAGTAGAATTTGCAAGGTAAAATAACAATCTTTTCCCATGCCCAGAACTTAGTAAGAAAATTAACCTAAAGAAAATATGAGAATAATCTGTTCAGTCTATCCATATTTTCACATAATGAGAAAGTCAGAAACTCAATAGAAGTCGAGAAGTAGGGGTACTGGGGTGGCTCAGTTATTTGAGCGTCTGACTTTGGCTCAGGTCATGATCTCACTGTTCGTGAATTCAAGCCCCATGTTGGGCTCTGTGCTAACAGCTTAGAACCTGGAGCCTACTTTGGATTCTGTGTCTCCCTCTCTCTCTCTTCCTCTTCCCCACTCTCTCTTTCTCTTTCAAAAACATAAACATTAAAAAAAATTAAATAAGTTATGTTTTGATGACAGATATATCACTTCTGTCACCAGTTTTATTTGACTCTATAGCAGCAGTGATGAATAATATGGCATTATGGTTTTCTTTTCCCTATATATGTATATATATCATATGTTACTTTATATATTCCATATAATATGTGTTATATTATATGTAATATATGTTATATATAATATATTGTTCTATATGATAAAGTAACATATTGTTAATATATATAACAATATAATATATATTATGATTATTTAACTCATTTTGATCATTATATAAATAATATATAATAAATTAATATCTATAACATATAATAAAGTATATGTATACATTATATAAATATAAATATAAGTGTTATATATTACAGCATATCATAGTATATTATATATAATCATGTAATATATAAATATATATTATAATTATATAATTATATATTGAACTCAAGTTTTATATATAATTCTTCTATAAATTATATAAAATAAAATAAATATTGTATATAATATATAAAATAAATTTTATAAATTTTATTTATAATATTTATATATAATTTTTTTGAGTAAAGGAGGCTCTTCACTGTTTCACTGTTTTGAGGGTTATTTCTGAGTTGCAAAAATTATCTCTCCATGTTTTTCCCTGTATTATCACGATTTGTTCTACATTCTCCCATTCAATCTTAACTGCCACAAGCACACAAAAAGCATTAAGGGCCCTTTTTCATCTGTAGTGAAAACTGTAGCAGTAACTGCACCAGGTCTTCCAAATGGATGCATTCTATATTTTGAATATATTTTATGTATTCTACATACCCAATATTGTCTTCTTCTGATTCTCTTGCTATTACCCTGTGACAAATGCTTTGTTTCATTGCTATATCCAATTATCTGCAAAGTTCGAGTCTACTTTCCTTGACAGAATCTGAGAGCTAAACTTTCAGTTCTCCAGCAGGGGCAAATGTAAGTGGGCCAAAAAGAGACACATTAAGCATAAACTAACATTTATAGCTGTTTTGTTAATTTGATTGTTATGATGGTCAATCAGCATGTGCTTAATCACTCAAAAATAAACAATTAAAATATAAAGCATTCCGTTGAAAAACCACTTATTTTCACACTAAATGATTTTTTAATCCATTAAATTAGTTATTGGTTTAGAAACATAATTCCAATATAAAAGATTGGTTTGATACATGTCCCTTCTTCTATTTTATACACAATAGGGAACAAACTGGAAAGAAATACTATAGCCATCAAGTTTAACATATTTTTGTGTTGGCTTCAGAAGGTGATTGACTTAAATCAAAGTTCTTGTTTTTAATTCTTTTAGTCTCAGGTTTGATGCACTTATGAATTAAAAACACTCCCAATTATTCATCTTTTGGGGAGACAAGCATGCATATCTTCAGTTATTTATGGGAAGTATAATGTATACAATGATTTGGGAGCCATCTAGCTGACTCAATGGACTGAGATATCAGAATATGAAAATTTATGGTAGAAACTATAACAGTTATGCTCAATCTAAAAATTTACCATAACCTGAAGTATAACTGTTATAAAAATCCAGTAACTTCTGTTCTTGTCAATAGCTGTGGAAATTTTAAATATTTGTATCTTACTAGCTTTGAATTGGAAACTATATGTAGGAATCCTAATCATGAAAGATGCATATGTAAGTATTTGTGTCTTCAGAAAAAGGAAAATATGGGATAAAAATTTACAAATATTTGAAGATATGGCCCCTGTACTTCGATGTAGGGTCTAGTTCTGTAGTGAGGCTATGAACAGAAAAGAAAACTAGAGTAAAAAGTGTTTTGATGTTCATGATGCTGTTAGAATGTATATGAGGGTAACTAATTCAGATTTGGGAAACAGAAGGATGTCCAGAAGAACTACATGTGGAGATTTCCCTGAAACCTTTCCAGAGGAACAGATGTGAGAAAGTCCAGGTGAAATGATTGTGCACACCTTTGAGAGAGAGGAAGAGAGTCAGTGAGAAAGAGAGAGAGAGAGATAAAGGAAGGGAAGGTGAAGGAAGGGGGAGAGGAGAAGGAGAGAGAAAGGGCAGAAGAGGGGAAAAGGGAGAGAGAGAGGATAGGAGAGAGATGGAAATTGAGTGTTTTGGAAGTGGAAAGAAAATCACTAGAACATGAATCTGTGTGAAGGAGGGAAAGGAAGAAGTATGAGGTAGTTGTGAGATAAACTAGATTGAAGAGAAAAGCAGGAGTCAATCGGCAGGTCGTTTAGGATCAAGCGTTTCTCCCCTGTCTCAGAGGAGATGAGGGAAATGGGGAGCCTTCCAAAAGCTTCAACCAAGAGACTTTCTGGCTGAGATGAAAATTGTAAAGAGTTGACTCTGCTTCTAAGGAAGGGAATACGGTGGTAGGTGTGGGGCCGGCAATACAGGATGCAGGAGAACAGTCAGAAGGCTGTTGCAGTCAGACATGAGAGAGAAGATTTTCATGTGCGCCAAAGGAGTGGCTGTGGGAATAGGTGAGTTTGTAACATAGGTAAGAGCAAGAGACAGGATGATGATGTCTGGTGATGTCTTCATGATGAATGGTGGTGATGCAAAAGGGACAGAACAGCAAAAATGGCGCCTGGGTGGCTTAGTTGGTTAAGCGTCCGACTTTCGCTTAGGTCATGATCTCGCGGTTCGTGGGTTCGAGCCCCGCGTCAGGCTCTGTGCTGACTGCCAGCTCAGAGCCTGGAGCCTATTTCAGAGTCTGTCACTCCCTCTCTCTCTGACCGTCCCCTGCTCATGCTGTCTCCCTCTCTCTCCTAGAACTAAATAAAAATATTAAAAAAAAAAAAAAAAAAAAGAACAGCAAAAAGGCAGGGACTTTTCTGACTGAGTAATCGGGACATCACACTATAGTGTCTTTTACTGAGAGACTGTTTCTAGGAGAAGCAGACATTAATATGTCAGGTTTCAATTAATGGTCAAATTTTCAAATAAATTATTTAAACTAAAAAGCTATGATTTTAAACTTCTGCATGTTGGCAATATGTCTTCCTCTAAAATATACTTCTAAATTTTAGATTGGTCTATTGCCTTAAGAGCAGAATATAGGCTGTGTTCAACTCTTGGAATGGTTGCTTCTAAACTATGTGACTTAGAGTAAATACTAAACTTCTCTCTTAGATCCTTTTTTGTTTATCTGCTTACTTTGGATATTATCATCTAACTTCCTGAGTTGTTATGAAAATTCCATAAGATAATGTATGTACAGGACCAGACAAATAAGCAAGCAAGGGTTACATCTCAACTCTCATCTTCACTTTATGCTGGCGTTGTTACTATTTTTAAATCTTCCCCAAAAGATGGCCACAAGTGGATACGTCACTTTAGCATGGTGAGACTGCAGATGTGATTCAGGTTAATGACTCTGAAATGGAAATATTATCCTGCATTTTCTGGATTGGTCCAATGTAATCACATGAATCCTTAAAAGCTGTAATCAGAGAGAAAGAGGTGATGATAGAGGAAAGATCAGAGAGATGCAACCTTGTCGGCTTTCAGGATGAAGAAGAGGGACCATGAGCCAAGGAATTTAGCTAGATTCCAGGAGCTGGAAAATGCAAAGGAATGGATTCTCCTTTAGAGCCTTCAGAAAATAATACAACCCTGCCAACATTTTGATTTTAGCCCAATGACAGTAGACTTCTGACCTGCAGAACTATAATATAATAAATGTATGATTTATTATACATTTAAAATGTATGATACCTTTTAAGCCACCAAGTTTTTAGTGATTCCTTATGTCAGCAACAGAAACTTTATATATATATTATTAATATTAATATAATTAACACATATAATATGAATAAAAGTGAATGGTAACTTTTAAAAATAGGGGGCGAGTAGATATTCAGAGATAGCAGGATAAGAGGCCCCAACTACCCACAACGTATGCTTTATTTTTTTTTTAATTTTATGTTTATTTATTTTTGAGAGCAAGAGGGAGCATGAGCAGGCGAGGAGCAGAGAGGGTGACACAGAATCTGAAGCAGGCTCCAGGCTCTGAGCTGTCAGCACAGGAATCAGTCAAACCCTTAACCAACTAAGCCACCTAGATGCCCCTACAACCTGTGCTTTAAATGGATGGATGTTGCCCAACTTCTTACCTCAAGTGCTCTTTACCCACATAAGCATGTCTATGGGGAATTGGCCATTGACCAGTCAGTCTCCTTGTCTTCTTGTTGTCTATGCCATAACATATTCCCTCAGTCGAGGGTGAGGGGATGTCATGAGATCATGAGATGCTTCCTCCATATGATCCCAGACCAGAAAATAGTAGCCATGGCATCGACTTTCAAATTTTTATGTGAGTAGAAAGCAACAACCAGCCTTCCTACTTGAGTAGGAGAGAGGAAGTGCAGTGAAGAAGCTTGAAATGAAGGGTACAAGGGGCGCCTGGGTGGGTTAGTCGGTTAGGCATCCGACTTTCGCTTAGGTCATGATCTCGCGGTTCGTGGGTTCGAGCCCCGCGTTGGGCTCTGTGCTGACTGCCAGCTCAGAGCCTGGAGCCTGTTTCAGTCTGTGACTCCCTCTCTCTCTGACCCTCCCCTGTTCACGCTGTCTCTCTCTCTCATAGAAATAAATTAAAAACATTAAAAAAAAAAAGAAATGAAGGGTACAAGGTGAGTTGGGAGGAGAACTCTGGAAGCGATATATGTGCCACTTGTCCTATTCTGTTAGGAGTCTCTTGACTCCTCCAACTTTCCCTGCACATAAATAAACCTCAGTGATCTATGACACTTATTTAAGAAGGCTATGAGAGGTCAACGACCACTCAACTGAGTGTTGTCATGTAATATAAACTCAAAAATATTCATTGAAAACAATATAGAGGTTGCATGTATTTCAATTGAAGAGAGAGAGCTTTAAGATTGCTAGGAGTCTAAACAAAAGCTTGTTCATTGTTATCCTCCAAAATTACACTTTTTAAGTCCTATATTTTCAAAGGCTGATCATTTTCCCAAAATATGATTATCAGTTTCATCATGTTTATTATTTTAGAAATTTATTTAACAGTAAAATATTCTGAGAGTAGAAGAGAATACTGTTTTCAGGGGCCAAGACTCCGGGTAACAAATGGGCAGCCTCCAATTTTCCCCTCTCCATTAGCGGTCTCTAGGGCTTCTGGCAAATGGGACATCTCTCAGTCAGAGTAAACCACTGCTCAGAAGCTCTTTGAAGTCACATTAGGGCTCTGGTAACAGTGTTTTGAAACATTATCTACCATATCATATACTGAAAAATGCTTATAGTGTCATGTTCAGGTTTCTTTAAAGGATCATATGTTGAGGTTCTTATTTCTTTTGTTGCTGGTTGATGATAAATTTGCTTAATGTTAATGTCATATTCACACGTGACCACAAATATGATCATGTTCAGTGAATTGGTCAATCATTTTTAAAAACCATATCATGTTAAGTACGTGTTTTCTCATAAAATTAAACTCTTTCATTCCCCTGAATCATTTGAATTATTTATTTTGGCTCTCATTTGAAAGAGACTCATTTAGCTAGAGACTCACTTTTCTGTATGATTTCAACCTAGTTTTTAAATGCCATTTATAACAAAGTTATGAAATATTTCAAACATGCTAAAAAGTATAATTTTTATATATGAATCAATGCACCCACCATTCATTTATAGCAACTCCTAATTTTAGGAGTTTTAATTCTGTATTATTATTTTGTTTCTGATTTGCTACCTATTTTTCAATAAGGAAAACATTTCAGATGCAATTCAAATTCCATATAATTAAATGCCGATTTTTTATTACATTAACTCTCTTTATTTCCAGAGGTGAATATTCTCCTAAAAGGGATATTTATTATCTTTATGACTGTTGTATACTTTTTCACATATGATGTATCTATATAACCAAATAGAATGTTATGCAGGTCTCTTACAGGATACATAAGATCACTTGGCACATATCATTCTGGTACTGTTTCTTTTATTAATATTTTTGGATTGACATTTACCTATGTTGATAGATTCTACTCTAATTCAATCATTGTATGTTTGTTGTTTTTTTTTTTTTAAATATTTTTATTTATTTCTAGGAGAGAGAGGGAGAGAGAGACAGCGTGAGCAGGAGGGGGTCAGAGAGAGAGGGAGTCACAGACTGAAACAGGCTCCAGGCTCTGAGCTGGCAGTCAGCACAGAGCCCGACGCGGGGCTCGAACCCACGAACCGCGAGATCATGACCTAAGCGAAAGTCGGACGCTTAACCGACTAAGCCACCCAGGCGCCCCAATCATTGTATGTTTTTAAAGTATATCAATATATATATATGCAAGATTTTATCTACTCTCATAATAGATAATTACCACATTTTCAATATTACATTGTCGTAGTTCTTGAAAATGTATCCTTGTGTATATGTGTGAAAATTCTCTCTGGAATGCTTACCAAATGGAAATGCTAGATGATTGGTTATGTCCATCTTAAAATTTATAAGATATTGTCAAATTGCTTTGAAAAGGGAGTGTAGTGATTTATGCTTTTACAAGAAGTATTTCAGAATTTCAATTCCTCATGCATGATTGGCATTGTCAACTTTAAAAGTTTTTGCTTAATTGAATGGTTGTGAATGGCATCTTAGAGAAAAGCAAGAACTAGAAGGAAATTGATCATCTTCAGTGCTTGACCCCAGGGTTATAAACAATAAACTGTAGCCAACTGTAGCCAAGATGGTAAACAACTTTTATAGTTCATAGATTTACCTGACAATGGGGGCAAGATAGGAAAAGCAACTTGCCTTGAATTCAGAATTTAGTTTGGACATTCACAAAATTATTTGTATGTATTTGAGTGATTTGTGAAGAGAAAACCACATCTGTTATAAAATGTAGCTAACTTTAAGAATCACATCCCAGGGGTGCCTGGGTGGCTTAGTCAGTTAAGCGTCCGACTTTCGCTTAGGTCATGATCTCACAGTTCGTGGGTTCGAGCCCCGCGTCGGGCTCTGTGCTGACTGCCGGCTCAGAGCCTGGAGCCTGTTTCAGTCTGTGACTCCCTGTCTCTCTGACCCTCCCCTGCTCACGCTGTCTCTCTCTCTCTCTCCTAGAAATAAATAAAAAATATTAAAAAAAAAAAAAAAGAATCACATCCCATATTTTTATTGCCTTATTTCTCCCTCCCTATTTTTAGCAACTAGACAGATCCTGGGCCTCATGAATAGTGAGTAAATGTTCATACTCCTAAATAATTAGCTGGATTTGACGTTATATGAAAAACGAATTTTTAGACATTACCTATTAGTTTTTATGAAACAATACACTTAAGAGAGTTAGTATTTTGTGTTTTTTTTTTGTTTTTTTTTTTTAAATGTTTTTATTTATTTCTAGGAGAGAGAGAGAGACAGCGTGAGCAGGGGAGGGTCAGAGAGAGAGGGAGTCACAGACTCTGAAACAGGCTCCAGGCTCTGAGCTGGCAGTCAGCACAGAGCCCGACGCGGGGCTCGAACCCACGAACCGCGAGATCATGACCTAAGCGAAAGTCGGACGCTTAACCGACTAAGCCACCCAGGCGCCCCGAGAGTTAGTATTTTGAAACAAATCCCATAAAAATGGCTTTGCTTTTGATCTTTAAATTCTATTTTATATAACATTGAACAATAGATGTCACTGTTTTGCCGATAAAAATAAATACGAAATTACTTCATTTGATGACTTTTCTTCATAAATGATTCTTGAGCAGACAGATAAGTTGCAGGGTTCTGGTAGAAAAGTCTCAAACAGTGGCAGCATCTCTTAAATATTAATATCTGCTAGTGTCTCTAAACTAGTATACTCAATTCATTACTTTCTGAATCATTTATATATATATTTAATCTAAAACGGCTTATTTTATGCCTTATATTAACGTTTTGACAATTAGATGTCATTACGAGGAGATTAAGAATAAGGTTATTTGAGAAGTATGGGCTCAGGTCAGAGAAAGAAACCTCTCAGAGTATGATTAATAATAGTTTAAGTCTGTGTCATGTGTCAGAAGTTGACTTGATTGACAAGGAATCTATACAAAATGGAAACCAGAGATAGACAGTCAAGAAAGAAGAGGGATTGAAAGTAATGCAATCAGGTCCAGTTCTGAGAGACGGCCAAGTGGTGGACTGTGTTCCAAATCTCATGGCTGGAGTCAAGGACATATTTAAATTTATATCAGTTTTGCCCGAACAAATCCAAAGTTTTCACAAAGCTTAAGCTGCTAGACTCTCAGCATAAGGGAGATGACATGCAACAAACAGAAGAAAATATCTGGAGATTGTTTAATGATAGCGTTTTTTTGTTTTTACACATGAGACATACATCGAAGATTAGGTAAAGGTACAAGAAGAACTGTTAAAATTTAAGGACATCTGTTTCCTTAAGTTCTCCATTGATTCCAACATAGTATGCCAAAGCCCTTGGAAGTGTATGCCTGATGACAAAAAAAAAAAAGGTGAAAATAAAATATTTTTTTAAAAGCTGAATTCAGAAAGTTTGGTGAACGAGCAACAGGTAGGCCCTGAAACTAACAAGTCATGTATCCTAATTATATTTGTAAAGTGGTTCAGAATTTATGAAGCACTTTCACATTCATTATCCAGACTGTTCTCTGACTCTTCAACCCATTGCAAAATGACTTCTGCACCAACCATTTCATTCAGGCTGATCTCTCAGATGTTATTAGTGACCTACACATTGTCAGAAACCACTGACCTACTCTTAAGTGTTTATTCAATCTGTGTTCTGATTTTTTTTAACATTGTAAACTATTCCCTCCTTAAATTCTCCTCTCCCATGCTTTCTGTGACAATTTCTCTCCCCTGGTTTTTCTTTTACTTTTCTGATCTCTCCTTCTCATCCTTGTTCACTGACAATTTTCCACTATCCTTATAAATATCCTTTTAAATATTCATGTTCTCAGATTTCTTTATTTTTATTTAAAAGTTTAGAGTTTATGTTTGAAAGAGAGAGAGAGAGATCGCATGAGCATGAGAGCATGAGCAGGGAAGGGGCAGAGAGAGAGGGAGACACAGAATCCGAAGCAGGCTCCAGGCTCTGAGCTGTCAGCACAGAGCCCTATGTGGGGCTCGAACTTGGAAATGGCGAGATCATGACCTGAGCTGAAGTCAGATGCTTAATTAACTGAGCCACCGAGGCACCCCTTTTATTTTATTTTATTTTATTTTTAAATGTTTATTTATTTTTTAGAGAGAAAGAGAGAGAGAACAAGCAGGGGAAGGGCATAAAGAGACGGAGACAGAGAATCCCAACCAGGCTCTGTGCTGACAGCAGAGAACCTGATGTGGGGCTCAAATTCATGAGCCATGAGATCATGATGTGAGCTGAAGTCAGACGCAGGAGGTATTGAATGGGAGAGAACATGAGAGGGATGATAGAGGCACAAGTATGTGGTGTATCATCTTCCCTTTGAAATCTATCCTAAAGGATGGTGGCCAAACCCTACAAGGATCTAAGGACCCAAGGAGTCCTATGGTCAGATTCCTGGTTGGGTTTTGAGATGTTTATGAGTTTTCTGAAAGTGTAGAGAGAACTGAATGTGGCCAAGTAGTGGCTGAATCCAAGCCTCCAGAGCCTCAGGGCACATCTCTGGTAGGTGGCAGCTAAGAACCAAATGTTTTCCTCTAGGGCTGATTGTGGCAGAGATGTAACAGCTGATGCCAAAGGACTTGAAGGAGCCCTGTGGCTAAGACAGATGAATAACATTACCAGGTGCTCCATGGAGCTGTTTGCTAGATGGCAGGTTGGAGAGCTGAGGCCAGGTAGGGGCCAATGCGAAGATATGACTCCTTCTTTAGACTATTTGTCAGGTAAGCAAAGGCTAAAGACTAGACATTCACTTGTGGCAACTGGCCATGCAAAGATTTTACTTTCTGCCACTGGACAGAATAATTTCTCAAAATATATTGATTTTTTTTTAAAAAAACAGAGATCTATACTTTTCTGTCAACCCTAGCTAGGTGAAACCGACAGAAAATAGAAATATCCTCACACAAGTGTTGAGTTCCTATAGTGTCAGGGATCATGTGAGATGCTAATGATATAAACCAAAAAATATATTGTTCCTGCTCTCAAAGAGTCTATATTTTATTGAGAATGATAGCATTGAGCCAACTTTTGGCTGGTTTTCCTTCTAATACTAGAGAATTCAGCCTACTTACTGCTTTGAATATCCATTCTTTCATTTCACTTTATTTAAAAAAAATTAATGTTTATTCATTTCTTTGGATGTTTGTTTATTTTTCAGAGAGACAGAGTGCAAACGAGGGAGTGGCAGAGAGAGGGGGAGACATGGAATCTGAAACAGGCTCCAGACTCTGAGCTGTCAGCACAGAGCCCGACACTGAGCTCGAACTCACGAACTGTGAGATCATGACCTGAGCTGAAGTCCAAAGGTTAACTGACTAAGCCACCCAGGCACCCCTTTTATTTTATTTAAAAAATGTTTATTTATTTTCGAGAGAGAGAGAGAGAAAGAGAGAGAACAAGCAGGGGAAGGGCATAAAGAGACGGAGACAGAGAATCCCAAGCAGGCTCTGTGCTGACAGCAAAGAACCTGATGTGGGGCTCAAATTCATGAACCATGAGATCATGACCTGAGCTGAAGGCAGACACTTAATTGACTGAGCCACCCAGGTGCCCTCATTCTTTCATTTTAGATCTACTAGTTTCCTCCATTATCATTCCAGACCTAGGAGTGGATCATTTTGGAAGTTTTCCAATACCGCTTTGACTAAATTAACCATAGTTAATAGTACCTTTTATACCAGGATAACACATTTTTAAAATGTATTTCTCAGTTGTGCAAGGCTTTGTCTCCTCACTTAAATGATAAGTTCCTTAAAGACAAGAGACAATGATTTGCCTGTGTTTCTGTCTTTAGCATCTAGAACCCAGAGGAGTATCAATAAAATCTTCTACTGAACATTTTTATGTTGATTTTCCAGTTATCACTCCGTGAAATTAGTGTTGCATTTCTAGACTTTGAAAAAACAACAACCAGAGTTAGGAATAATGAAGAATACAGAAGGTCAAATTACTTGTCTGAAGTCACACAGCTACTCAGTGACAAAGCTTGAAATTATACACAGTCTCTGACTCTAATTCTGGCATCGCTGCTCACTTAGCACATTTGGTTTCCATCTCAGCACTTAGAATCGTGTCATGTGAGTCAGTATAAGATTGACAATTTAAAGTCGTTGTGGTCCAGTATAGGCTTCTCTTTTTTGTCCTCACAGACCTTATGACAAACATAAGCCTGAGCGTGGTGTAGTAACTGGAGCCATGTCATTAACTTTTATTTTCAATTAGTTCAGGGTAAAACCTTTTGTACGTGTTGCTTTGATGATTTTTCTCATTTTTCCTCCTCTCAATTATTCCATTTGTTTCCTCTGTTACCATTCAAGCCCTTGTGTTCTAGCTCTGACTGGGAGACAGACAGCATCATTCATGTTGAGGGTTCCCTCAAACATACAAATACAGAAGCTCCAATCATTGATTTGGTTTCATATCTTCATTCAGCCATTAAAATCCTCTGGTATTTTTCTTTTTAACTACTTAGATCATTTTTATTTAAGATTAGGAAGGAAATGGCCTGAATAGGGAAAAACAATCACACTTCAGGAAAATGATGCCTAAAGGTTTTCTATCAGCAGTTGCTCTTTTGGAGAATAAAAGAAATTGCACAAATACTTCATCAATGACAAGTTTGCTTTGAAGATAATATTCAACACTTTGAGTAACAGACAATTTTGACATTCTTAAAAGAAACACATCCTCGAAACTATGTTTCTGCTACTTGAGTGATATTTTAAATCAGTAATTGAACTTCAAAGAAAAGATAATACACTCATTCATTGAACCAACACATAAATATTTATCTAGGACTCTCATTCTGTTTTATTATGTAGATTGTTGAAAATCATTTCCCTGAAAAAAAAAGTAATAGAATGATCATGTAAAATCTTATTATCAGAGATTAACTGTGGGAAGAGGGTTTGAAATTATGAAACCTTAAGTTCAGTACTTTAAAAGAAGTTTTATTAATTGCAAGTTCATGCAGCTACTCAAAATATATTTGTCCACTACAGAAATGAGGAAAAGCTACTTTAATTAACAGATGCAAGCTTGTAATTAGCGTGTCAACTTTTTGTGTGCCCATGGATGTTTCCAAAGTACTGCAAGTATTTTATTTTTCTCACTTTAGGAGCTCTGCCATTATCCAAGCAATCTTGTTAAAGCATTAATTTACTTTACAACTCTCCTCTTTAACTTCAGGACATCTGTTTGAACAGCCAGCAAGTCTCTTTTTAGTGGACCCCAATTAATTTTCTGAGTTTTTTGTCATTTACATAATGTCTTGTTTTCTGATGTTCATGTTACATTTATGCTACATGTTTTGAGATCGTTTCAAGGACCACATGTATTCTCAGAAAAAAATTAACAATGGTGGAAACATAAGTGTCCACTTGTTAAGGAATAACGTTAACTCACCAGAGGCCAATACACTCAAACTAGTTAGCAAGATGGCAACTTTTTTTTTTTTAACTAAAGGAGAGCTTTTTTGTTCTACAGATGTGAATGTAACAATCTGTGGGAAAATATCAAATATATAAGCAAAACTGTGTATGTGTGTATATGTGTGTGTGTGTGTGTGTACATAAATAAGTTTGTTTACACAACTCTCCGGAAAGAGAGCTAAAATCTGTGAATGAATTGAACTCGGGAATTTCTTCCATTTACTCTTACTTTTAAGATTTTTTTAACATTCATTCCTTTTTTCTTGAGAGATAGAGAGTGAGCAGGGGAGGGACAGAGAAAAAGACACATATACAATCTGACGCGGGGCTCGAACTCAGGAATAGTGAGATCATGACTTGAGCTGAAGTGAGTCACTTAACTAACTGAGCCACCCAGGCACCCTCCCTTAATTTCCAAACCTACAACAGATCTAGTAAGGGAAAACTAGATTAAAGCTTGTTAATAATTAACATATATCTCTCTAGGTGGCAAATGACACACTCAACATTGTCCTGTACCCATTTTCCAACAATGGGTGCCATTATTTACCTATCTTGAAATGCGAATCTCCCTTACTTGCTAAGTTTCAAAATAAAATGGAAATTTTCATATGGTCGAGATTGATTAGAACTCATTATAAGAAATGCTATTCAAAAATATGTGGTTTGTCTCAACATCATGTATAAAATGCATAATTATTTATGTCAACCAATATTGTGTCATCAAGATTGAATAACAAGCTATCCTACCAAGGGCACAATAAAGTTGAATACAATAATCAAAGGACAAAGCAGTCAGGACAAAAATGGTCAAAATTGCAGAGAGCCATAGGTTCAGAAAGTGCATTAGAGACTGCATAAGGCTGGGGATATGGGAATTAAGGGGAGATGCATGAGGGGTACAGGGTTTCTTTTGGCGGTGATGAAATGTTTTCAATTTGATTGTGGTGAAGGATGCATAACTCTGTGAATAGACTAAAAGCCAAAGCTATTTTTAAAAACAAATCACAAATGGAACTACAAGGAGATGGCCATTACATTCACTGCTGCTGTCTTTTCCCCTTGAGCCATTTGCTGATTCTTGAATGAAAACAGTAAGACCAAATGAGCCACACAGCCAAGTAAATGTTGCTGCAGCCTCAAAGGGACCCAGTCTCATAGAAGGCCGAGATGGAAGTTCAGGCCTACAAGCCATGGGGAATGATTTTGGAGAAAAGGAGAGCATAGAGGAATGAGACATTTCGTGTGCAAATTCTCCTTCAGCTATTTGCTGAATCCAAAGCTGTGCATACATAGGTCAAAATTCAAAAGGGAAAAAAACAGAAAACAGTTGAAAAGTGACTTAAAATAAGTGACAGCAGATAATTTAACAAGCTCATAGTTTTGGGAAGGCAAGTTTTCATGATGGTGGAGAGTTTCAGTGAAGATGTCATACATACTGTACTCTAAATGAAAGGATAAACCAGAACTATGGATCAATGTGGTATGCCCTTACTTTATGTAGAGAAGTAAGTATGTAGGAGAACATTTATAATATTAAAAGCCTAATAAAAGCTGACAAATTAATGATCTAAGTATTGAGCTCAAAAAGGTGAAAAAAAGTAGAAATTATACAAAGGAGGAAAAATGGAATTAATGAAGTAGGAAGAAATAACAATAGAGAAAATAAAATGTCCAGGAGTTGTTCTTTTGAAAAGACTGATATAGGGGCGCCTGGGTGGCTTAGTCGGTTAAGCGTCCGACTTTCGCTTAGGTCATGATCTCGCGGTTCGTGGGTTCGAGCCCCGCGTCGGGCTCTGTGCTGACTGCCAGCTCAGAGCCTGGAGCCTGTTTCAGTCTGTGACTCCCTCTCTCTCTGACCTCCCCTGCTCATGCTGTCTCTCTCTCTCTCTCCTAGAAATAAATAAAACATTAAAAAAAAAGACTGATATAATTTATAAACATATTACAAGTCTGATTAAGAAAAAAGGTACAATATCAGGAATGAAAAATTCAGAACCAATAATACGACCATTAAAGATAATGAGTATCCTATAGTTCTATGATAATAAATTACTACAACTTATTAAAACTGTATAAGAAAAAAAATACTAAGTCTAAATCATCTTCTATCTAGTAAATACACTGACTCAGTAAAGTCTTCCCATAAAGAGAACTCTGGGGTGAGCAAGCTGGTAGAACAGAAAGTCCCCAGCTCCTGTCCTTTTCTTTTATTTTCTTTTTTTAATGTTTCATTTACTTTTGAGAGAGACAGAAACAGAGTCCAAGTGGAGCAGGGGCAGAGAGAGAGAGAGACAGAATCTGAAGCAGGTTCCAGGCTCTGAGCTGTCAGCACAGAGTTCTACATGGGGCTGGAACTGGCAAACTGCGAGATCATGACCTGAGCTGAAGTTGGATGCTCAACCTACTGAGCCACCCAGGTGCCCCTGTCCTTTTCAGTAAACAGTGATGTGTCAGCCATCCACAGACAAAAATGCCTTTTTGGGGGAGCTTGGAATCCAGGTCAGAAGTTATGAAATTTCAGCAAAACCTAAGACTGAGGAGAGCTGCTTTGAGAAGGAGAGACCATGTCTTGATGGCAGATTTGCCAAACATGGTCCCAGTTGAAGATCCAAGGACGTCTCATACCCTATGCACAGAGTCTCATTTGGCTCTGGTCCTGCAACTAGCTCCTTCTGCTGCTGCCCCATAGGCATGCAGATGAGCAGGCACTGGCTCCAATCAGAGCCCAGACTATCATTTTTAGAAGATGACTGAAGGAAATACTTTCATGATTTGGGTTTAGAGACTTCCTAAGAAATAGGGCTTAAGTATTAAATTTTAAAAAATGACAAATTGAATGTCATTAAATCTATAGGTTTCAGATCATCAAAAAATATCATAAAGAGGGTGAATAGGCATTCCTCAGACTGGTAGAAGGTATTTTCAATACATGTATCTACAGAAGAACTTGCATCCAGAATACATATATTGAACAGGAGAGAATGGCTATTGCCAGTAAATATACATAAAGATATTCAACTTTGATTATCAGGGGAGAAAAAACATAATGAGATACATTTCCATACATGTCAGATGGTATAAAATTTGAATTTTATAAAATAACAATACTAAGTGTAGGCAAACATATGGAGAACCCATAATTCTTATAAACTGCTGGTGGTTATATAAAACTGGTTCAAGTTCTTTGGAAAACACCTTGGCATGACCTATGTTTTATTTATTTTTTTTAAATTTTCTTTTAGGTATTTTTATTTATTTTTGAGAGACAGAGCATTAGTGGGGGAGGGGTAGAGAGAGAGGGGGAGACACAGAATCTGAAGAGGCTCCAGGCTCTGAGCTGTCAGCACAGAGCCCAAAGTGGGGTTCAAACACATGAACCATGAGATCATAACCTGAGCTGAAGTCCAGTGCTAACCCACTGAACCACCCACGTGCCACCTGGCATGACCTATTATGCTGAATACACACACACTATGGATCTGAGAATTCTATTCCAAGGCAAACTTCACATATAAATGTACACCAAATGGCACATGTAAGAATGTTCATCGTATCAATAGTACTTGTTTAAAACAGAAACAACTCAACTTTCCATCAAGAGTAAGATTTACAAAGTATGAGATATTTATGCCGTGAAACCCTATAACACAATGTAAAAAAGAACTGGTCATAGATAATTGAAAGAAATAAGAGATACAAAAGGATCTAGCATATGATCCCATAAATATGTGGATAAAAAGGCAAACATATTTGTTGATTTTACTAAAAAGAGTCCTTATCTTTGATGCAGCGTATTAATGAGTGAAATGAGGCAGGAATGAGGTTTCTAGGACATTTTGTTTTATATCTTGTTATGAGTGGTGGCAATATAGTGGTATTCACTCTGTAAACATTCATGGAGCCATATAGATAAGATTTGTGCACTCCACTGTATGTTACATGCCATTAAAAAATAAAATACAAAAAAATGAATGTTATTGATATCAGAATGTTGAAACTCCCAGTAGGCTCCTCAAACTTGTGTTTGCCACCCTCCAATCTTTTGAAGTAGGTGCTATCTTTTTGAACCCTGGTTGATATAAAAGAAAGTAGTTCAGAGGACTAAGTTACCTGCCAAAACTGACAGATATTTATATAATAAAACTGAAACTGGAACCCAGGCCAGATGCTGAACCCCATACTTTTTCATTGTATACAAAAATAATTTAGATTAAAAAAATACACATCTCATTTGAAGGAAAGATCATCTAGTGCTAAAGTAAGACAGAACTCCAAAGTTGTGTTTGGTTTAAAAATGGTATAGGGGCCCCTGGGTGGCTCAGTCCATTAGGCATTTGACTTCAGCTCAGGTCATGATCTCACATCCATAAGTTCAAGCCCCACATAGGGCTCTGTGCTGACAGCTCAGAGCCTGGAGCCTGCTTCAGATCCTCTGTCTCCCTCTTTCTCTGCCCCTTCCCCACTCATGCTCTGTCTCTCTCTCTCTCTCAAAAATGAATAAATGTTAAAAAAAAATAGTATACAACTTCATCCACACAGATAAAGCAGCAGAGGGGAAAATTATTTATAGACCATAATATTGCCTCATTACTGAAGACCAGATGTTCTTGATGACCCTAATTGTTTTATACTGCTTGGACATTATTCTTCTACTCTATAGCAGTTCTGTGTTAGTTTTCCTCAGTACTGGTGAAGTCTTTGCAAATTAAGAAGAAGAAAATTGAAAACAATAAGTCATGTCTGCCAAAGGTAGTAATAGACTTTGGACACTCATTTTCTGTCCCCAAGTTTCCCCAGTCTACCAGGCACTTTCTTTGCAAATCATCCCATTTTATTCTTTTAAAACGGAGTTTGGGAGCACCGTGGCTCATTCGGTTAAGCATCTGACTCTTAGTTTCAGCTCAGGTCATGATCTCATGGTGTGTGAGTTCAAGCCCAGCACTGGACTCCACAATGACTGTGCAGAGCCTGCTTGGAATTCCCTCTCTCTCTCTCTCTCTCTCTCTCTCAATCTCACTCTCTTCCCCTTCCCTGCTTGCTCTATATCTCTCTCTCAAAAAAATATATAAAAATATACTTAAAAAATTAAAAAAAGAATTTAGAACTGGTGGATTTGGAAGCAAAATATCCTTAATTGTTTTATTATAATATTTTATAGATATGTTTGCTGAAGGTAGATATGTATGAGTATTATATTCATACTTGCGAATTAGATTATCTTCTATCTCTTTTAACTTTTTCCTCCAAAAGGATGGAGTTAGTGATCAGTGAATCAGGAATTATTTTCCTTATTCAACTGAGTTAAGGCATTGGTATCTCCCACATTACCTGTGAGGCCTTCATGGGCTGTATCTTTGTCCAGGCCAGAATCTTTCTCCCACTTTGCTGACTTGCTGCTTACCCTAATTTGATGGAGGAAAGCTTTTTATGTGAATTATATAAGCACAAAATTTGTCAAAGAGAGTGAGATGAAAAAAACCTTAAAGACTCCATAGTCAACAAAGCCAATGCTTATGCAACACACACACACACACACACACACACACACACACACACACACACACTTTATTTTCTCACTCTCAGGAAAGATTGTACTTTGCAATTTCAATGCAAAGATTAAAAATAAAAATCTCTCTCATATAGAGTCGCTTAAAGAAAATCCCTCCCTTTCCCACCGCCCATTATGACTAGAGCTTAGAAACCATTTGAGTCTATACATCAGTGCTACAGAAAGAGATTCATGAGTGTCATTAGATTTACCCCATTGCGTACCCCTGGCGTGTTCCAATTCTAGTCCCTTTATATCTACATTGTGATGCCTTCCCAGTCCCAAATTTCAGGTGTCTGGTTTCATCACAGCTAGGCTCTTTCTACAGCAGGGTTTCTCAACCCTGGACCTATTGATATTCTCAACCAGATAATTATTTCTTGTGGGAGGCTGTCTGGTACATTGTAGGATGTTTAATCGCATCTCTGGCCTTCTATTCACTACATGCCAGCATCACTGCCCCCCTCAATTCAGTTTTGACAACTGAAAATGTTTCCAGACATTGCCAAATGGCCCTGGGAGGCAAGTGGTTCCTAGTTGAGCACCGACGTCCTACGAAATGAAAACAAATTACAGAAACACAGAAGAAGAGGGAAGAGGACATATCTGACAAGCATATTTTAAGATGTTTTAAGCTTTCCAGGACGATCTTTATATCTAGATAATTTAGACATTTTTTTCTTTTATAAGAGAGGTAGGGGCCACAGCATTGTATCCATCATTTCAGATCTGACCTGTTGCCGTTGGCTCCACTACACTGGGTCTTCCTTTGAAGGCTGGCTCGCAATAATTTCAGTTTCTTTTGGATCTCAGTCAGAATACCTATTTTCTGATCCAAAATGGACAATAACTGTGTAATGCAAAAATCAACATCATAGTTTACCACATCAGCTGTTTCCTGGATGTTGTTTTCTGGCCATTGGCTTGATTCTTTCCCTGAAGTCCTCCTATCGTACCCTAATGGAGTGGACAGTGTTTCAGTGTGTTTATTAGTCTGTCCTTCCTCCTCACTCTGGATACAAGGTATTTTAATGAATCCATCCCTCTGAAGGGATGTTTTTGAATTTCTCACGCGATTTTCCAACATCCTTGGCACTTCAGGTCCAACCGGGTAGAGACAACGATGGTGGGCCCTTAAATCCAGAGTTAATTCTTTTACTCTATTTGCATATCTTAAAGTGTTGAGGGTGTTTTCACAAGAGGCCATCCCTGGAGAGATAGTAGCAATCATACAGGTAGAAGAGTTCTGGCCTATGAAGGAGTCCCGCAGCACCTGCGTGAGTTTGCTGGCTCTGAACGGGGTATGGGACTTGTTCTGGCCCAAAGCCCGGATGCATTCTTTGAGCGCGAGGAGACTTTTATTGATCTCTGCCCCTTCGAGCTGCCTTTTCCGGTTGGCTTTGGCAGTATCTGCTCCCCTTTCGTTCCCAGCTAAGTCAACGAGGGAAAACTTGCCATGCAGTTTCCCTCCTGACTTTAGGATGATCTGGAACACCGCATGGCTCCTGGAGGAGTGGGCATTGACTGATGTCTGACCCGAAGTCCGGCAGCTGTTCCCTAGTTCCACGAGGTTCAGCACATCCTCCACAGAACACACCTCCTGCTCCTGAAGTCCGACCACCTGGATTTGCCGATTGCCATCCTCAAGGACTTGCAGCTTCTTCTTCCAGTTTAACAAATCATACACCTTGCCGCCATAAATCTCAAAAAACGTCCCGTAGACTTTGAGGTCCAGCTTCTCATAAGCTGCAGTTTGGAGCAGAAGGAAGACATCCTGAGCCACCAGAGCATAAATGCCTTTAGAACAATCCTGGCTCCTTCCCGAAAAGGCCCCGCCCATGGTGTGCGTTTTCCCACTGCCTGTCTGCCCATAGGCAAAGCAGGTGGCCATGCCCTTGCGGAAGATGGACTCCACCAGCGGCTGGGCGGTGAACTGGTACACTAACTCGTTGGAGGCGGTGTCGTCGAAGGCATGGTCGAAGCAGAAGGTCTGGTTCTCCAGGTAGCGAGTGAGGTCCACCTTTTGCTTGGACTCATGCACCATGACCACGTTGTCCGAGGGGATGGTGATGATGTCCAGGTCCCTCATGGTGGTCTCTCGCTCGTTGAGAGGACGCTTCCTTACGCAGACACAGATCCGGTGGTCTTCCCGGGGCTCCAGGCTGGACACCTTGCTGCCGTCCAGGTGCCTGCGGTACTCTTCGATCATGCGCATGATCTCGTAGTTGGGGTTTCCCGTGTTGACACTGAGGGCGCGTTGGGCTCGGATCTCCAGCTGCAGCCGCCTGCGCTTCTCACGCTGCTTTTGTAGTTTCTCGATTTCCCGCAGGCAGAGAGACTTTTTCCGCTTCATCAGGCAAGGATTGCTGGGGACTCTCACGGCCAGGCTGTCCCCTGAGGGCGTTTCGTTTTTCTGGGGGACGGTCGCCATCCACCGTGTGGCCGCGCACTGGTCCCCGACGGCCGTAGAGGGCGCCAGAGACAAGGGCAGCAGTGAGGACGGCCTGGGGTGCTGCGCGGAGGCCAGGACTGGATTCAGCAGGAATATGGTCTCCAGATCAACCTTCTTGCCCTTCTTGACACCCTTTTCGACCCACTCCACCGTGACCCAAGCGTTTTCTTTTTTGATCTCTGTGACCACAGCGAGGTGGATCCGCCCGTCGCTGCGCTGGATCGCCACGCAGTTGCCCACTTGGACGTCTCCCAAGGGCGGCATCAAGGGTTTCAACTTTGTGAGGCGAGGGTCGACTGGGAGGCATAGCTGGCTGGCCATGGTGAAGGATGGAGGTGTCGGGGCTCGCTTTTGAGGGCCCTTGGGGTTGGAGCGGCAGGACCTGAGCCCAAGCCAGCCTGAAGCGCCCAGGGCACTGACGCAAGTGTGGTTTGCACCTGCCTTTGTGAGTCGAGCACCAGGCCTCGCCCTGGGGCCACTGGCGTCACAAAGGGTCGGAGACAGGAAGCTGCAGAGCCTAGGGCCTCAAGATGAAAGCTGGGGGTGGAGGGGCGCGTTACTGATTCTAGGTGCAAAAACACATGGGATAAAATTGTTCTCTTACCACTGAATACATAGGGATCGGAGTTGGGAGTGGGATATGAATTCTATGGACATTTGTGACTAAGCTTTAGGACCATCCATTCTCCCCTGCAGTCTCAAAGCTAAGTGCTTCAGTTTGAGAACCAGCGACTGTTCCCTTGAACTTCAGCCCTCCAATGATCAGTAGGAACAAGTGAAGGCAGAGCCGGCAGCAAATCACAGGCTTCTAAGGACAGGATCCTGAAGGAACACACTCAAACCTGCCATCCTTCTTGGGTTTGACACCCCCTTCAACACTCGTTAGCAGCCACCACTTAGTTAGTCCTATTTAATGGGATTTCTCATTACAAAATCAAAATGAGTTCAATCTAATGGGTTCTTGGGTAATACGTTAATAAGGCATTTCCTTTGGTGAGGCACCTGGGTTTGCAAACGTAAGGTGTTTATCATATTTCGGGAGGCCCTGATAGCCCGGTAAAGTGAGTGTCCTTGCATTGGTAGTCACCACCATTTTGGGGATTATTTCCATAATTACCTTTCTAAATTCCTTCAGTCATTACACTTTTGGCCTCATTATCCATAATTTGGAGAGGAAATAGGGACTTCTGGTGGAAAGAGATAATTCATCTTATTACCTGCTCCTTACCCTGTGTGTGCCCTTTAGAAGTTGTGAAGGTGTGGTGAGGGGGTGAGGGGGAGGCCAAGGAGCCAGGGTGGGTGGGGGTTGAGGGGTTGTGGCGGTGCAGGGGAAATGGAAAGGAAGCTGAGAGGTTCAAGGGCAAACATATATTTTGACAAGATTACAGGGTGGTTCTTTTTTCCCTGTAGGATGATTTGCTTGAAAATAACAACAAAAATGACATCAATTGCCAGATAGGCCAACGTGAAGATTAAGGTGGCACATTATGTTTACACATACCACATTGCCTTTTTGACTGTACGTCTGGTGATAATTTCAATGACAACTCCAAAGTAGCATGATGTAGCGTGGTGTCCTTAGAACCCTCCTTAGGACCAAGTGACATTATGGAAACAGATTCTTGTTATAAACTGACTTCTTTTTAATAGGAAGTTCCTCTCTTCAGGAAAAATTTAGTAAAGCTTAGATTTTTTGTTTTTATTTTTTTATTTACTTTTTAGAGATAAGGACAGAGCCAGAGCAGGGGAGGGGCAGATAGAGAGGGAGATACAGAATCTGAGCTGTCAGTACAGAGCCCTACTCGGGGCTCAAGCCCATTAACTGTTTGTGGATGACCTGAGCCGAAGTCGGACACTCAACCAATTGAGCCACCCCGGTGCGTCTACCCACTGTTTAAAACATGCTTTTGTGTGTCTTCTCCCTCCTCCTGAACCCATCCTAATTTGGAGTTAGACAGTTGTTTGCCCACCTCTAGAAGTCTTCTATAACCATGGCATCTGTGGCATCTTTAAATCTCCAAACCAATCATAACCCTATTTCCTTGGCCAACTTCATCTAGTCAGGGACTCCATCTCTCTCTCATGCTGTACCTAGAGTTATTCTGACAGCTATATTCCTTAGTAATTCCCTGCTTTACAAACATTTCAGTAGCTCGCCATCATCCTAATTGATACAGTGCAAATTCCATACAAGGGCCCATGGCACACATTGCCATCTTGCCTGCCTTTTCATCCTCAAGTTTTACCACTGACCGCATTTAGTCTAAAGTTGAACCATATTGAAGAATCTGAGGTCCTTCAAACAAAGTATTTTTTCAAATCACTAATTTCTAGCCCAGATGGTTCTCAATACTACGGTATGTGAAATTGACCTACAGAGCTTGTTAAAACAGATCACTGGTCCCCACCCTTGAGATTCCGATTCAGGAATTATCAGGTGGAGTCAAGAATTCGTGTCTAACAAACTCCCAAGTGATGCTGATGCTGCTGGTGCCTCGCACACTTAGGAATCACTACGTTAGCTCTCAGACTAGAATAGCCTCTCTGTACTTCCTCATTTCCTTGACAATTTTTATGATCTCAAACTACATTTGCAGCAGTATCATTTTTATCTACTAATACAAATTTCAGAATTCACTAACCATCTCCATACCCTTCTCATTTTGTGGAATTTATTCTGAGGAAACTGTCCATCTAAATACAGCATTTGTCAAACTGTAAAGGCTTAGATACAAGATATGGTATCATTTTTGGCCAAGACCTGAATGGGCATTTGGTAGATGAAGAGTTTCTCCAGATTAGAAACTGAAGATTGGAGACACTGTTTTTTTTTTTTTTTTTTTACTGAATATAGCCAAGCAGTCTGTTTATATGAAATGGTTACCACATGCTACTTCCTATTCCAAAGGATTCCTACCCTCAAGGAGCTTATGAGTTCTACTTTTTGTTCTATATATTAGAAGCCTATGCCTTGACAAACAACTGGTATATCCTCTTTATTTCAAATCCCGTTTTTTTCAGAAGCCTAACAAGTATCAGGTGTAGACTCCTCAAGAGAGGGTACTATGGGAGGAAGTTAGTACAGGAAATGAGCTTAGTAATTTTCATTTATTAATTAGGTACCTGGTCCCAGGTTGGGCCTGTCAGAGTTACTTTACAGGACAGAATGTGATTTCTAGCTTCATTTTACATACAAACCTCCCAGGAGAAATGCATCAAATAAGTGCCTTTCTAGCACTGCTTTAATGGACGTCTAGCAGCTGTTCAGTTTGTTTGATCACCTTGGGGGTCTGTATTTTTCCAGTATATGGATGAAACCTGAGGTTGATTTAGTTCTTCAGAGAAGCTCAGTAAATTTTCACAAATCTCTTTGAAGAAATGGAATTTAACACTTCCAGTTTAAAAGTTGTATGTGTGTGTGTTAGTAGACAAGTAACATACTGGGTATATGCCTTCAGAAAACAAGGGGAAAATTAACTTTTAGAATGAGAATAGCATTTTACCACTTTAGCAGGTACCTCTGTCTTTTGACATTTCCACATTTTTCCCATGCATGGCACTTAACCAGAAGTGATAAGTCCACATTTTTCTAGCCCTCTTACTGATTTAACAGGCCATTGTTTCTATGACAATGACATCAATTCAGAGCCATCTTTTCGCAGCTTATTAAACAGAATTGCTTACCTGGGGATATTTACATGATTCCTATATATCTGTTGATTGTGGAAGTTAGTGTATGATGTTAGCCAAGATGGTTAAACTAATAATTGTCGGTGTCTCGTCTTAAACCCATTTGCTGATCAGCTTTGTTTTGGTTTTACTCTGTATACTGAGGGAGAGGCTTGGGTTTTGCTGATAGTGTACATATCAGTATTATTTGCTCCTGCTACAACTAGAGAAATCATGTTACTCGTGAACAACGTAGGTGCCTTTGAGGTTCAGCTACAGATCTTTAACTTGAAAACCACATACTATATTCTTTGCCCTTAAAGGCTTCTTAACTTATACGATTCAGGATATTTAAGTTAATTTGCTGTGGAACAAAAGACCAATAAGGGATATATAATACTTTTGTGAGAAATAATCATCGGAACTTGGATATTTGTCCTAGAGAAAGTTTGAGAACATACCTCTCTATATATACTTAAAAAAAAGAGGAACACAATTTGTTCTCTTTGAGATAAGGTGTGTGAACATTCAATTATGAAAGTGCTAAACCTTCAAGACTTAACTCAGCATCCCTTCTCTTGAAAAGCATTTCTTGACATCTATTGCTTCCTTTCTTCTACCTCAATCACAACTAGATTATTTGCCTTCCTCTCAATTCCCACTTTTATTCCATGCTTATTTTTCACATTTTTTATTTAAAAAATCATTTTTTACCATTTTTGGTTAAAAGTATCTGCACCTTTGTCTGTAGGTAAATACAGTAATGAAGTCCCTTGAGAGAAGGAAAGAGAATACTTCACTTATGTTTGTATACCTGGTATCTGGAACCAGGACTTGCCAGGTTTTCTGGAACTATAAAAACTAGCACAATAGGTGGTTGTTTCTGAGAGGGAGACCTCAGGTCAAACTAACAAGGACCTCATTCAATCAGGAATGCATTCAACATCTCTTAATGACTTTCTTTTAAATGTCAAGGTCTGAGCTAAGCGCTAGATAGAAAATAGTGAAGAAAATTGCCCCAGACTCTGTCTTCATGGGGCTTACAGCCCCATTTTGGAGACACATATTAACAAATACTTAGGTGCATACACACATATACATATACGCATAAATATATGTGTATATAATATATACATTTTGCAGATTTATGGATAACATTCTAATAATTACAGCTGTCTAAGAATCAGGGTTCTATCCTGGTGTATATCCACGTAGAAAGTAAATGATAAATGACAATTTGTTTGGAAAGATAATGCAGACCAGATTTAAATAACAGATCTAGGAGTTGGGCTAGATCTGTGTCCTCAAATCTGGCTACATATCAGAATCATCTGGGGATCTTTGACAAAGTACAGATTGCCTGGTTCCACCCAGACCTGCTGAATCAAACTCTAGCAGACAGAGCCTAGGAATCTATGTTACCAAAAAGCCCCTCAGGTGATTCTTATATTACTGTGAATCCAGAAAGCATTGGACTACATGCCCTCTAGGTCTCTTTCTGTACAGAGATTTTATGATCTCATGGTTCTGTGAATAATAAAAAAAATGAATGATCCTTTGATATACCTGTGGCAGTGTCTATTGAAATTCATTCCTTTCTCCCTTCCTTCTTTTTTCCTTTCTTCTTTCTTTTTTTCCTTTCTTCTTTCTTTTTTTCCTTTCTTCTTTCTTTTTTTCCTTTCTTCTTTCTTTTTTTTTGATATTTTGAATGTTTGAAGACATTCCTCTTCAACAAAGGAATCCAATGCAGTTTTACTGGGAAAGCTACTTTTAAGTTTCTGCAAAAGGTTTGTTGCAAAATCTAACCTTGGGTATTATTGCCTAATAACATGAATAAAATTACATGATATCAAAATCTTATGTTAACAAAGATTTATAAGCATGAAGGTGTACCGTTTATTTTTGTATCTCCCACAGTGCTTTAGAATAGCACATAATACATAGTAGATATTTAATAAATGTTAAATTGAACTGTTGCATAGCATGAGGTAAATACATGATTTATCCATGTTTTTTGATCACTTTTTTCTTTTGGCTAAGTTGTATAAGGTGAAAGTTATACCAAGATTGAAAACCCTTAGCCCTATACTACGTCTCAGTGTGATTTCTGTAGGTTACCTTATAAGTACTATTTATCATTGCTGAAGCCCACTATCTGGCTGTCAGAGTAACATATATTTACCATTTTGAAACAGTTTTTATATTCATACCTGGAAATAAAAAAGGTCACTAAGATTCTAAGGAATACACCATGATGTCAAAATAACCAGTTGAGGAGCATCTAGGTGGCTCAGTCAGTTGAGTGTCTGACTTCAGTTCAGGTCATGATCTCTCACTCTGTGAGTTCGAGTCCCACTTTGGGTTCTGTGCTGACAGCTCAGAGCCTAGAGCCTGCTTTGGATTCTGTCTCCCTCTCTGCCCCTCCCCAGTCACACTCTGTGTGTGTGTCTCTCTCTAATAAATAAATAAATAAATAAATAAAAATTAAAAAAAATAGCCAGTTGATTCAGGAAAAAATACTTTCTTTAAACAACTGGTTGATTTAATAGAAATTACCCCTAGACTGGTTTACATTTTGAGGACATGTATCTCATATTATATAAGCTGGTAAGATTTCAGCAAATATTGGGAAACCTCTAGATATAACCATTTGCTATTCATGAATATATGTTTGATCTGGTAAATAATACCAGTAAATATTGGGTAAGGCTGTGTGCTAAAATCAGCACTTAGAAATTAGTTGTTAAGTAAATGAATGAATGGGTACGTGAATGAAGATAGGATTGTTAAATCTCACCAGACGTGGATTTTTCTGCCTGCGTGAAAAAAACGTAATTCAGATCGTGTTACAAACGGGGCTTTTAAAAAATCTTCAATGGCTTTCCATTTCACTGCTTAAAAACTCAGCTTTTTGTGCCAGGCACTCAAGTCCCTGCATACTTTGCCCCTTGCCAGTCTTCCCCCTCGGATCTTGTGTCATTCTTCTCCTCCTTTTTAAAAGTAATACGCCAAACATGCCAGTCTTCGCTCAGTGTTTTGACATATCCAGCTTTTTCCAGAATCAAGGACTTGCATACTTTGCTTCTCTTGGGACTGGATCCTTGTCATTCTGATCCTCACTTAACAGATGTGTGTCATCTTCTTGAGACTCGCCCTGATTTCCACTGCTTCCTAGTTCCATGACTGTAAATGAACAAATTACATTATCTCTCTGTGCCTCAGGCTTTTTTTTTCATCTATAAAAGTTACCAATAGTATTTGCCTCACGGGGGTGGGGGGGTCGGGAGGAAGGTGGGGGGGGGCATTGGAAGGAATGTGTACAAGTTAAATGAAAACAAAAATGCTTAGAACAAGTCTTGGAACACAGCAAGAACTTAGTATATGTTGCTTTTTATTACCATACTCTGTAATTACTGTGTTTATTTGCTTCTTCTATGCTTGTTTTCCGTTTCTTCTATTAGGCTGTCATGAGTGTGGTTAAGAGGATCAGCAAGCCACAGAACTTTAATAAAACAGCTTTCAATGTGCAGGAAGAAGACCTAGGTTTGTCGGCTCAGGTATTGGTTCTTATTTGATCTGCAGCAGAAATACCACTTTTTTGAAATTCCATTTCCTCATCTGCAAGAAGAAGAAGAAGAAGAAGAAGAAGAAAGAAGAAGAAGAAGAAGAAGAAGAAGAAGAAGAAGAAGAAGAAGAAGAAGAAGAAGAAGAAGAAGAGAGTTAAACCAAATATCTCAATCCTCTGACCCTTAGGTAAGAATGTCACTAATTCGCAGATGTTAAGCTTCATTCAAAAAGGGATAAAGTTATTCCCACTTTGTAAAAGATTCTTGAATGCATTTTGGTTTATTGGCAAATAATGAGAATTCTGTGTTGGATTATGATACAGAAACAATGATGCAGTGTTATTTGAGAAGATGTTTGGGTTAAATGGATGCCTACAGATGCCTCCATATACTTACAAGTTTAAAGGGCAGTGCTGGTCAATGTATGGTCTGCACAAAACAGCTTAGGTGTTTGGTCCTCAGTCTGGACTTGGGCCTCTTGGCCCATTTTTATTTCTCCAAGGTATGTTACCTTATCTATAAGGTATTTTATTTTTAATTTGAATAAGAAACTTGAATACAAAATTCAGGTTTCAAACAGATTTGATGGAGTATAGGTATGCATGAGTGTCTGCAACTTATTCTTAAATAAATTTATTCTAAGTAAATACCTACTTTTTTATCTGAGTGATAGTAGCATGATGTATGGTCACAGCTATTAGAGAAACACAGATGATTCATTAAATGTTTCTAGTGAATTCTAATGCCATTTCACTGAAAATTTACCTTCTGGAAAAGAGAATATTTGAAGGTGAAAAATGCAGAGAATGGCAGAAAGTTGTCCTAAAATATTTCTACACTGTGAATGGGACCTTTGAGATGGGTCTTGTTACCTACTTCATTAAAACATAATTGTATATAAAAGAGCTACCTCAAAGAGAATGGGAGAAAACATTATCAATTTTGTCAGGTTTTATTTTGAGTTGTAATTACTGGTCTCATTAATTATATAGATAAATTTTATCCAGCCAATAAAAATTAGCCATTATGATGATTTACTAAAAACTGGAAGTATTATATTAATCTATTTGATGCTTTAATGAGGCACAATCAATTTTTATTAATTTTATATGTAAGAAAACTGTTAAAATAATTACTAGGAGAAAGCTTGTATTTAACATTACTGCTACTAATTCTTAATTATGCAGAGATTCTATTAATTCAGATTATAGTTTACTGTTAACTTCTATCTGCAAGCTAATAACATTATCACTGTTTCATCCATATGTAAGTATTTCTTTATTATTGGCAAAGTACTTATACAGATCATATACTAACATTCCAGCCAACTTTTGAAGTAAACCAGGTAGGTGCTATTTATCACATCTTACTAACAAGAAAGCTGGAATTCAGAGAAAATATTTACAAATTGATATTTATAAAAAGTGACTTGAATTGGAACAAGGACATAGATACTTGTAGTAATTTTTATATATACCAGAGCACATTTTAAAAAATGACAAGAATCATGGTTCTCAAATATGAACACTGGGAAAGCTATTATGTTTTTCTTGGATTTTTTTTCTTTTTGGTTTGTCATATATGGGTAGTAACTGATGTCAGTGGTGCTGTGGTGAAGACAGTGTATGATAATGTATGTGACATGCAGCGTAGGACTATCTAACAATAAGAATTCAATAAACCATATCTTTTTTTTTTTAATTTTTTTAATGTTTTATTTATTTCTAGGAGAGAGAGAGAGACAGTGTGAGCAGGGGAGGGTCAGAGAGAGAGGGAGTCACAGACTGAAACAGGCTCCAGGCTCCGAGCTGGCAGTCAGCACAGAGCCTGACACGGGGCTCGAACCCACGAACAGCGAGATCATGACCTAAGCGAAAGTTGGACGCTTAACCAACTAAGCCACCCAGGTGCCCCTCAATAAACCATATCTTAATGGAAGATGTTGAGGACAGATAAAAGGTGAACGTGTTGAGTAGGATTTTGAATCTTTCTGCTCTGTATGACCCACAACTTGTGATTTATCTATAAGACATCTATAGGCTATATCTACAGAGTGTCTTTAGAGTTTCCTTCTTTCCAGATTCACTAATGAAAAAATGATTTTGTGGTGTTATATGCCCAGAGGGACACATCATTCTTGATACTCCTTATAGTGGAATTACAGAATTTTAGGTCTGAGAAGAGGACTTAATAATTCATATTGTCTTTCACTTTGTCCTGTTTTTTAATACTCTATAGACAAGTACCAATCAGCTTGACTTTTCTGGTTAGAAGCAAATAGATTTTGAGAACTGCTTGGTGAGGCAGAACTCATGGCTATCATTCATTCAATGTGCATTTACTGAGTCCATATTATGTGCCAGGCACACACCAGGCATACCGCTAATGTTATATGTGCTTTGCCTAGAAAAAAAGTATTTATTTGAAATACATTAAAATTAATATATATTTTTATATTTTTAATTTAGATTCCAATTAGTTAACATACAGTGTAATATTAGTTTCAGGTGTAGAATATAGTGATTCAACAATTCCACACATCACCCAGTGCTCATCACAAATGCCCTCCATAATCCCCATTGCCCATTTCACCCATTCCCCACCCACCTCCCTTCTGTAACTATCAATTTGTTCTCTATAGTTAAGAGCCTATTTCTTGGTTTGCCTCTCTCCCTCTCTTTTTCCCTTTGCTCTTTTGTTTTGTTTCTTAAATTCCACATATGAGTGAAATTGTATGGTATTTGTCTTTCTCTGACTGACTTATTTCACTTAGCATAATACTCTCTAGCTTCATCCATGTGATTCCAAAAGCAAGGTTTCATTCTTATTGATAGCTGAGTAATATTCTATTGTAAATATATACCACAATCTTTTTATCCATTCATCAGTGGACATTTAGGCTGTTTCCAAAACCTGGCTAATACAAATAATGCTGCTATAAACATCGGGGTGCATATATCCCTTTGAATAAGTGTTTTCATATTCTTTAGGGAAATACCCAGTTGTGTGATTTCTGGGTCATAATAGAGCTACTAGCTTTATTTTTAACTTCTTGAAGAACCTCCATACTGTTTTCCAGAGTGGCTGCACCAATTGGCATACCCTCCAAAAGTGCACAAGTGTTCCTTTTTCTTCACATCCTCACCAGCACCTGTTGTTTCTTGTGTTGTTGATTTTAGTCATTCTGACAGGCGTGAGGTGATATCTCATTGTTATTTTGAAATGCATTTCCTTGATGATAAGTGATATAATATGATAACACTAAGAATATTTTCTCTTATGTGGGAAAAATCTGTGCTATAAAATTATCATAATTAGATTATTACTTTGCTGATTAGTTTAAAAGATCCCTGTGTAAAGACTTTTCTTGGCTGCGAGAATAGTGGAAATTATCCTTCACATCTGCACTTGATACAATGTTGAATGGTGAAACTAGAACCCGGTTGTACACAACAGTAGCTTCTGAAAGGCAAAAAGAACCAGAAACAGAGAGAGAAAATACTATGTATTGAATGGCCCTAACGTATTGAGCACTTTGCACCTTACATAGCTTTGACCTTCAAAGTTGTTTCTCCTGTTTTCCTTATTTCAGGGAATCTACCCTGTTTATCAGGCTTAAAACCTAGCTCTTCTCTTGCTTCCAACTCCCCTTATTTAATTATTACTTATTTTCTTTCAAAGTCCTGAATCTGTCCACAAATTACTGTTAACTTCTGTCACTGTCTTAGTTTGAACCACCATTATCTCTTACATAATTTATTGCTGAAACTTTCTAAATGGTCCTTCTTCCTCCAGATTTGTCTCCAATCCAGCCAATTCCATGCACTAAGCCATTTGATGACTTTGCTAAGCCATGCCTCTAAGGCACTTCCTCCCCTTCCATGAAGTCTTATCAGCAGTACCATTCAAGGCACTGCTTTTACCTTTTCAGCCTTCTGCTTTTACCACCTGCCCAACTTTATGGCCCAATGCCATGATGTGCTAGTCCCAAATATGCCATGACATCTGGGTAAGCAGCCCATGCATTAGAGCCAGATAGACAGAATATCAGCTCTATAATTATAGGTTGTTGAGGTTAAGGTTTACATGAGATATGCAAATTGTTTAGTATTGCATGTGGCCCACAGAACATGCTCTAAAACGGCTGATTGTTATTTTCTTTGACTCAGTGTCCTCCCGCCCCAACATAGAACTCCATACCTTACTCATCTTCTCTATTTCTCTTGGTTACCTCCCTTGTGTGCTTCAGGTATTTCATAACTTACATGTCATTTTACATAAGAAGATTCCCCTTAGCTCTTAAGTTTGCATTGGATAATTCCCCTATGCACTTTACTGTTTCTCTCTGTTGATGCACTTAAATTTGCCACTTGCATGTTTTGAACACTACAAAATAAACTCCTTGAGTGCAGTGACCTATCATCTAGGCACCACTCAAAAATATTTGTGAATGAACAATGAATAAATGCATGATAGAACTAATAATGATAGATACTACTTATGGAATTTTTATTATGTGCTAGACCTTGGGCTATATTCTTAAGTATCTTTCTCACTTCCTCTGAATGAAGGTCAGTTGAACAGTTGGCCTTTGAACAAGGTGGGGGGTTGGAGCACCAACCTTTCGTGTAGTTGAAAACCTATGTCTAATGTTTGACTCCCCTAAAACTTAACTAAGTTTTAATTTGAAGCCTTACCAATAACATATGTTGATCAACATGTATATGATACACTGTGTATATGTATGATATTCTGTGTTCCTATAGTAAAGAATGTTAGAGAAAAGAAAATGCTATTAAGAAAGTCATAAAGAAGAAATGCATGTACAGTACTCTACCATATTTATTGAAAAAAATCTGCATATAAGTGGACCTCTGCAGTTTAAACCTGTATTGTTTAAGGATCAACTATACCTTTTTCTCTCTCATGCATACATATATATTTATATGTATATATGTGTAAATATGACATAAAATGTGTGTAAAATATGTAAATATTTTATATAAAATTTGTATACACCATATATTATGTATGTCTATATATATTTAATTCGGTTTAATTATTTTTTAAAAATTAAAAAAGAATTTTTTGAGAGAGAGAAAGCACATGTGCATACGCCGGGGAGGGGCAGTCAGAGAGATTGAAACACAGAACCTGAAGCAGGCTTCAGGCTCTGAGCTGTCAGCACAGACCTGGACATAGGGCTCAAACTCAGGAACCCTGAGATCATGACCTGAGCCTAAGTTGGATGCTCAACCGACAGAGCCACCAAGGTGCCCATAATTCTGTTTAATTCTTAAAACAACTTTATAACTCTCTGACGTGTTACTATCTTCATTTAACAATGAGAAACTTGAGGCTCAGACACGGTAATTTTCTAGTGCAGCATAGTGTGTGGCTGGGATTTGGGCTTACACCCAACTCTAAAATCCATGTGATTTTGGATTTTGCCATACCATTCTGTCTCCAGTTCATAGCTTAAGTGTCATGAAAAAAAAAAAAAAAAAAGAGGGAATGGGAGAAAACAGAATGGAGTATACCCTGACACATTTAGAAGGTTACAGCAGAAAGGTATTTCCTGGGGTCTCATAACCCTTCCATACTGTCGGCATCTGGTATTTTTAATTCACAGAAAGGAAAGGTAGGACTTGTGTTGTTTTTCTTGAGGCTACACAGTTCTGAGATGCGCTCTCACATGGCAACCTTCTCTGCAACCTTCCTCTTCACACACTCTCTACAATCCCTCCTGGTTTTCAGCCTTTTCTTGCTTGTAGCTAATGTGTTTTTCTATATACTCTCACAGAGATGGTACTGAAGTCTCTGAGCAAAAGGCTGATGAAGAACACAGGCGTTGGTGCTTGAAGTGTGTTCTCCAGCTGTGGAATGTTTCACTCATCTGATGCAAAATTAACCTCTTTGTTGTCAGTGCAGCCAGCCCTCCTCCCGAAGTTAGAGGTGTGACTCCTGGAACTAAGGCTGGAAGGCCGCCTCTGCTCTTGCCTAGATTTTGATCTCTCTCCCTTCTGAATTGATAAACAAAACCTCCTCTCTAGGCCTGAAATTTTTTACAGTGAGTCTCTGGCCAAAAGAAAATGATTCTTCCAAAGTGTGGAGAAAAATTGGCCAGGTTTGAGCATGTTTTGGATCAAAAGTGGCAACGATGTGCCAAAATCCTAAAGAGCATGCACATCCCCTCTGCTTATACTCGCTGGTACATAAATTATGGATCCTGTGGCCATGAATCAATTGTGCAGAGAGTAAGACACAACTTCTCTCTCACTTGGTGTAAGAGACAAGTTGCGCATTTCGTTGCGGCTGGATTTTACACATGAGAATTTCCCTTCATGCTTTGCAATTTATCAACAGCATTTTACATGTCAAAACACACCACCATTTTGAAGCCATTCCATATCAACACTAATAAGAGTTCTTTGTTTCTTACACTGGAAGTTTAAGCTCCCATAATAAGAGTCCATGAACTGATTGATCCTTTATCAAGGTAAGAAGTGAGAATGGGCTTCAATTTTAATACAGTATTCTCACTGATAAAAACACCCCCCCTTTTCATTAGTAAAAAAAAAAATAATAATAATAATAACTATCTTTGGCAAACTACTATCAAGGCACCAGGAAACAAATCTTACCAAAAATAATAATAATTCTGTCGTTCTTTTGTGTTATATTTATATAGTGCCTTCCAAATTTATAAAACTCAGATACAGTTATTAGCTCTTGTTTAACAATTTGAATTAGGAAAAAAATGAGTATCTGCTTTTTAATAAGCATTGAATTGGGTTCATGGAATTTTCACTGCAATTCTGTGAGGTAGGCTGTATTATATCTTATTCTGCCAAGAGGACACTGAGGCCCAGAGAACTTTAATTATTTGACAAAGGCACACACAGCTTATCACTGTTAGAAACAGGGCTTGAAGATCTTTTTATCCAAAATTTGATACCTGTTTCATGATGTTTGTCTCTATTCTACAACTAGACATAACTCGCTCAGAAATTAAAGCCAGTCTTAGCTACAGCAAAATTATTTAGTAACACTGCTGAAAATAATCACTCCTGAGTAGATCTAAGGATTTCCCAAAATGAGCTATTTGAAAAATTTCCAAATTATTTCTAACTGCTGTATATTGAGCAATAAAAGAAATTGCTTTCTTGTATTTTCCCCCTTTGTGTTTGTGTACCTGCTCACAAAAATCATCTCATACATAATGCAAAGTAATAAACTACAGCTTGTAATGGCTGTAAAGCCTGGCCCGTGTGGAAATAGAACTGGAATTCCATAACTAGTGATGTACCTTTCAAATGCAATTCAAGGTTGACAAACATTAAGCAATTTGGGCAGGCACTTGCAACCAATGCTTCCTCTGAGTGCTTGTTAGGTGTCTCATCATTGAGCTATTATTTCAAAGTGCTGGGAAGAATTAATGATTTCCTTCAGGTAAATCACAGTGGATTGAAATGCCACACAGGAATAACCATTGCCCATTTTGGGGGGCAGGGGTTAGGATAATGGGAGATCCCTATTAACATGCTGTTCTTTCAAAATACTGGATCTCTTAAAATTCTATTTTCTTATGGCTTCTGAAACTATATTGCCATTGTATTATAATTTCAAACCAAATTGGTATTTCCTCAACGAAATAAGTACATTCACTTGTGAAAACATGAATATAAGTGGTCAGTGGTGTTGTTTCCTTCGGTATATGAAACAAAATAGTTCGCAGTTACCAAACGATTAGAGATTTCTTTCACCAAGGAATATCCCGTTTAATTAAGTGCCTTGCTCACATAGACCAGCTGTATGCATATTAAGAGGCATTCTTTAGAAGAACCTAAACATATTTGTTTTTGAAGTTTTCTTTTGCTATTTTGGAGGGGAAGAAGTTCTTAGAATTTACTGTTTACTTTTTTAGGAAAAAGAAATCTTTGTAATTTACACATTTTTATCTTTGAAATGCACACTGAAAGGCATTAGTTTTTGCCACTGTATTATCAAGTGAGATGAAAAAATTTTGACCTGTGCACAGGGCGTAAATTAGGAGATTCAAGCAAAGGACCATGACCTTTCAAAAGATTCGAAAACTAAGGATCACGTGTTTTTAACCACATATACCTCTGTTGGGTGAGAAGAAATTCTCTTTTCTCTTCTTTTTTTTTTTTTTTAATGTTTTATTTATTTCTAGGAGAGAGAGAGAGAGACAGCGCGAGCAGGGAAGGGTCAGAGAGAGAGGGAGTCACAGACTGAAACAGACTCCAGGCTCTGAGCTGGCAGTCAGCACAGAGCCCGACGCGGGGCTCATACCCACGAACCGGGAGATCATGACCTAAGCGAAGGTCGGACGCTTAACCGACTAAGCCACCCAGGCGCCCCTCTTCTCTTCTCTTTCCTTCCCTCCCCTTCCATTCCCTTCTCTTTCCTTTCCTTCTGTCTCTTTCTTTGCTTTTTGTTTGTTGTTATAGAAAAAGTAAAACAACTCGAAGAGTAGAGCCAACAACGTAATGCACTATATACTTATCATGCACAACAATTTATTATGTCTGTATTCCTCCCTGCTGCTCTTGAAAATCTTGAGATTATTTGGAACAATCTTACTTCATTCTTAAATATTTTGGTGTGTATGTATACAGTATAACTACATTATTTGGAAACCTATAACCATAACGCCATTGTCACACCTAACAAAATTAACACTTTTATTTATTAATATTTATTAACACTATATATTATAACTTATACAATATATTATTATAACTATATAATATAACTTATTATAATAAGAAATATTTATTAACACTAATATTTCAGGATAGATAATTATTCTTTAAATCTGCCCAATAGTTTCTTCCATTTGACTTCTTCCAATACATTGCATTTATCTGAGATTTCTGTTAATATCTTTGAATCTGTATGTTTCTTCTTCAGTGTTTTATTTTGTCCATGTATTTACACAAAAATAGATTCATTGCGTTGTAATATTTTTTTAACATTCTAGATTTTGCCATTTGCTTCCTTGTGGTGCTGTTTAACATCTTCCTCTGTCCCTTTGTTTCCTGTAGATTGATAATTTGTTTTTCTTTTTTCTGGGTTTATTTTATTTTATTTTTTTACATATAGTTTATTGTCAAATTAGTTTCCACATAACACCCAGTGCTCACCCCACAAGTGCCCTCCTCCATGCCCATCTCCCCTCCCCCGCCACATCCATCAGTCCTCAGTTTTTGTCAGCATTCAAGAGTCTCTCATGGTTTGCCTCTCTTCCTCTCCCCCACTGTTTCCCCCCTTTTTCTCCCCCATGGTCCTCCGTTAAGTTCCTCCTAGTCCTCATATACTTGCAAACATATATTTGTCCTTCTCTGCCTGACTTATTTCGCTCAGCATAACACCCTCAAGGTCCATCCATGTTGCTACACATGGCCAGATTTCATTGTTTCTCATTGCCATAAACCACATCTTCTTGATCCATTCTTCCGTTGAAGGACACTTAGGCTGTTTCCATGTTGTAGCTATTGTGGAGAGGGCTGCTATGAACATTGGGGTACATGTGCTCCCATGCCTCAGCATTTCTGTATCCCTTGGGTAAATTCCTAGCAGTGCTATTGCTGGGTCATAGGGGAGTTCTATTGTTAGTTTCCTGAAGAGCCTCCACACTGTTTTCCAGAGGGGCTGTACCAGTTTACATTCCCACCAACAGTGTAGAAGGGTGCCCGTTTCTCCACATCCTCGCCAGCATCTAGAGTTCTCTGATTGGCTCATTTTAGCCACTCTGACTGGCGTGAGGTGGTATCTCAGTGTGGTTTTGATTTGTATTTCCCTGATGAGGAGGGATGCTGAGCATCGTTTCATGTGTCTGTTGGCCATGTGGATGTCCTCTTTGGAGAAGTGTCTGTTCATATCTTTTGCCCATTTCTTCACTGGGTTGTTTGTTTCTCGGGTGTGGAGTTTGGTGAGTTCCTTATAGATTCTGGATATTAACCCTTTAACTGATATGTCATTTGCAACTATCTTTTCCCATTCTGTTGGTTGCCTATTAGTTTTGTGGGTTGTTTCCTTGGCTGTGCAGAAGCTTTTAATCTTGATGATTAATCGTTTATTATTGCTCTTGATTCCTTTGCTTTTGGGGATGTGTCAAGTAAGAAGTTGCTGCGGTGGAGGTCAAGGAGGTTGTTTCATGCTTTCTCCTCTAGGGTGTTGATAGTTTCCTGTCTCACGTTCAGGTCCTTTATCCATTTTGAGCTTATTTTTGTGCATAGTGTGAGATAATGATCTAGTTTCATTCTTCTGCATGTTGCTGTCCAGTTCTCCCAACACCATCTGTTAAAAAGTCTGTCTTTTTTCTATCGGATATTCTTTCCTGCTTTGTCAAATATCAGTTGGCTGTATACTTTTGGGTCCACTTCTGAGTTCTCAATTCTGTTCCATTGGTCTATGGGTCTGTTTTTGTGCCAATACCATACTGTCTTGATGATGACAGCTTTGTAGTAGAGGCTAAAGTCTGGGATGGTGATCCCTCCCGTTTTGGTTTTATTTTTCAGTATTACTTTGGCTATTCGGGGTCTTTTGTGGTTCCATCCATATTTTAGGATAGTTTGTTCTAGTTTTGAGAAGTATGCTGGTGCAATTTTGATTGGGATTGCATTGAATGTATAGATTGCTTTGTGTAGTAATGACATTTTAACTATATTTATTCTTCCAATCCATGAGCATAGAATGTTTTTCCATTTCTTTGTGTCTTCTACAATTTCCTTCATAAGTTTTCTATAGTTTTCACCATACAGATCCCTTGTATCCTTGGTTAGGTTTATTCCGAGATATTTTATGGTTTTTTGTGCAATTGTGAATGGTATCCCTTTCTTGATTTATCTCTGTTTCTTCATTGTTAGTGTATAAAAATACAACCGATTTCTGTACGTTGATTTTGTACCCTGAAACTTGGCTGAATTCTTGGATCAGTTCTAGTAGGCTTCTGGTGGAGTCTGTCGGGTTTTCTATGTAGAGTATCATGTCATCTGCGAAGAGTGAAAGTTTGACTTCCTCTTTGCCAATTCTGATGCCTTTGATTTCCTTTTGGTGTCTGATGGCTGATGCTAGGACTTCCAGCACTATGTTAAACAGCAGTGGTGAGAGTGGACATCCCTGTCGTGTTCCTGATCTCAGGGGGAAAGCTCTCAGTTTTTCCCCGTTGAGGATGATGTTAGCTGAAGGCTTCTCATAGATGGCTTTGATGATGTTTAAGTAGGTTCCTTCTATCCCAACTTTCTCTAGAGTCTTTATTAAGAAGGAATACTGTATTTTGTCAAATGATTTTTCTGCATCTATTGACAGGATCATATGGTTTTTATCTTTTCTTTTATTGATGTGATGTATCACATTGATTGATTTATGAATGTTGAACCAGCCCTGTAACCCAGGAATGAATCCCATTTGATCTTGGTGGATCATTCTTTTTATGTGCTGTTGGATTCGATTTGCAAGGATCTTGTTGAGGATTTTTGCATCCGTATTCATCAAGGATATTGGCCTGTAGTTCTCTTTTTTTGCTGGATCTCTGTCTGGCTTGGGAATCAGAGTGATGCTGGCTTCATAAAATGAGTCCGGGAGTTTTCCTTCGCTTTCTATTTTTTAGAATAGCTTGAGAAGAATTGGGATTAATTCTGTTTCAAATGTCTGGTAGAATTTCCCAGGGAAGCCATCAGGTCCAGGGCTCTTATTTGTTGGGAGATTTTTGATAACTGATTCGATTTCTTCATTCGTTATGGGTCTGTTCAGGTTTTCTATTTCTTCCCGTGTGAATTTTGGTAGTGAGTGTGTGTTTAGGAATTTCTTCTAAGTTCTCCAATGTGTTGGCATATAATTTTTCATAGTATTCCCTGATAATTGCTTGTATTCTGAGGGGTTGGTTGTAATAAGTCCATTTTCATTCATAATTTTGTCTATTTGGGTGCTCTCTCTTTTCTTTTGATAAGTCTGGCTAGAGGTTTGTCAATTTTGTTTACTTTTTCAAAAAACCAACTCTTGGTTTCATTGATCTGTTCAATTGTTTCTTTGGTCTCTATGTTGTTTATTTCTGCTCTAATTTTTACTATTTCTCTTCTTCTACTGGGTTTAGGGCGTTCTTGTTGCTCTGCCTCTAGTTCCTTTAGGGGAGCTGTTAGATTTTGGACTTGCGCTTTTTCTAATCTCTTGAAATAGGCCTGGAGAGCAATGTACTTTCCTCTTAGCACTGCCTTTGCCCCATCCCATAGATTTTGAATTGTTGTGTTTTCATTTTCATTTGTTTCCATATATTTTTTAATTTCATCTCTAATGGCCTGATTGGCCCATTCATTCTTTAGAAGGCTGTTCTTTAACCTCCATGTTTTTGGAGGTTTTTCAGACTTCTTCCTGTAATTGATTTCATGTTTCAAAGCATTGTGATCTGACAGTGTGCATGGTAGGATCTCTATTCTTTTATATTTATTGAGGGCTGCTTTATGTCCCAGTATGTGATCTATCTTGGGGAATGTGCCATGCACACTTGAGTAGAAAGTAAATTCCCTGGCCTCAGGATGTAAAGTTCTGAATATCCGTCAGATCCATCTGGTCCAATGTGTCTTTCAAGTCCATTATTTCTTTAGTGATTTTCTGTCTGGTTGACCTATCCATTGCTGTAAGCAGAGTATTAAAGTCCCCTGCTATTAGCACATTCTTATCTATAAGCTTGTTTCTGTTTGTGATTAATTGTTTTAGCTATTTAGGTGCTCCCATATGCAGTACATAGACATTTATGATAGTTAGTTCTTCCTGATGGATGGACCCTGTAATTATTATGTAGTGCCCTTCTTCATCTCTTGTGATTGTCTTTAATTTAAAGTCCAATTTGTCTGATATACGTATAGCTACTCTGGTTTTCTTTTGATCTCCATCCCCTTTTAATCTGAAGGTATCTTCCCGTCTAAAATGAGTTTCTTGTAGACAGCATATAGATGGGTTTTGTTTTTTAATCCATTCTGCTACCCTATGTCTTTTGATTGGAGCATTCAGCCCATTTACATTCAGTGTTATTATTGAAATATGTGGGTTTAGAGTCTTTGTGTCTTTTGTAGGGTTCATGTTTGTGGTGGTGTCTCTGGTATCTTTGTTCTTTGCAACCTTTCCTTCAGAGCATCCCCCTCAGGATTTCTTGTAGAGCTGGCTTAGTGGTGACAAATTCTTTCAATTTCTGTTTATTTGGAAAGGTTTTTGTTTTTTTTGTTTTTTTTGTTTTTGACCTCCTAAAGCTTTTATTTCCATTTCAGTTTTGTATCATCTTATCTGCCTTCATGCTGTGGCAGTATTAGTTTCTTATTGCTGCTATAACAAAGGACCATAAACCTAGTGGTATAAAATAAGACAAGCCTATTCTCATCATATCACTTTCTCCTCTTTTTTGATAAAATCTCCTTCTGTCTCCCTCTTATAAGATTGCATTGTAACGTTAACAACGTGATTACATTTAGGTCAAATTGAAAAATTCCAAAATAATCTATTTCAGGATCCTTAATTTAATCACATCTATAAAGTTCCTCTTTTCATATAAGGTAACCCATTCATAGGTTCCAGAGATTAGAACCTAGATATCTTGGAGGAACATCATTCAGCCTACCACATGGTGCAAACTTTATAATGTACAATAATGCTCTTTTGACTCACTCTAAATATATGACTATAAATGGAAAATGGCGTTCTTTAATGCTACACAACCCTACTACACTGCATACTTAATCTGACACTATCCAAAATGAGTACTTCAAATCTTCTTCTTTGTCCAGTGATGCCCTTACCTCCTCCGATCTCATCTCCTTTCCACTTATTCTCTCCTCTCAAACAATGGCCCTGATAAAATAAATTCAGTATAAAGCTGGGGCGCCTGGGTGGCTTAGACGGTTAAGCATCCGACTTTCGCTTGGGTCATGATCTCGCGGTTCGTGGGTTCAAGCCCCGCATCGGGCTCTGTGCTGACTGCCAGCTCAGAGCCTGGAGCCTGTTTCAGAGTCTGTATCTCCCTCTCTCTCTGACCCTCCCCTGCTCACGCTGTCTCTCTCTCTCTCCCCTAGAAATAAATAAAAATATTTAAAAAAATTTCAGTATAAAGCTTCCCCATTTTCATTACAAAATATACCTACCTACCTTCAGCTAGACTTCTATCCACACATTCTTTCTTTTTTTTTAATAATAAATAAAATGTCCCTGTTTATATCAAACCTATTTGTGCTCTTGCTCCCACTTCTGCTCACTTCTCATGAACTTGGCTCCTCCATTTCTCTGCTCACCTGCATCATCTATACTGACTCCAATCTTAGCAGCATACATATTCTAGAATCTTCTTACTTTAGAAAACCAACTTTCCTAAGCACATTTTCCCGTGGCTATTATTCCTCTTCTTGGTTCCCTTTCTTTTTTCTTTTTTCTTTTTTTTTTTTTACAAATAGTTTATTGTCAAATTAGTTTCCACATAACACCCAGTGCTCATCCCCACAAGTGCCCTCCTCCATGCCCACCCCTCCTCCCCCACATCCACCAGTCCTCAGTTTTTGTCAGCATTCAAGAGTCTCTCATGGTTTGCCTCTCTCCCTTTCCCCACCATTTCCGCCCTTCTTCTCCCCCTTGGTCCTCTGTTAAGTTCCTCCTAATCCTCCTATACGTGCACACATATGATATTTGTCTTTCTCTGCCTGACTTATTTCGCTCAGCATAACACCCTCAAGGTCCATCCATGTTGCTACACATGGCCAGATTTCATTGTTTCTCATGGCCATGTAGTATTCCATGGTATAGATAAACCACATCTTCTTGATCCATTCATCTGTGGATGGACACTTAGGCTCTTTCCAGGTTTTAGCTATTGTGGAGAGTGCTGCTATGAACATTGGGGTACATGTGCTCCTATGCATCAACATTTCTGTATCCCTTGGGTAAATTCCTAGCAGTGCTATTGCTGGGTAATAGGGGAGTTCTATTGTTAGTTTCCTGAAGAACCTCCACACTGTTTTCCAGAGGGGCTGTACCAGTTTACATTCCCACCAACAGTGTAGGAGGGTGCCCGTTTCTTCACATCCTCGCCAGCATCTGGAGTTCTCTGATTGGCTCATTTTAGCCACTCTGACTGGCGTGAGGTGGTATCTCAGTGTGGTTTTGATTTGTATTTCCCTGATGAGAAGCGATGCTGAGCATCGTTTCATGTGTCTGTTGGCCATGTGGATGTCCTCTTTGGAGAAGTGTCTGTTCATATCTTCTGCCCATTTCTTCACTGGGTTGTTTGTTTTTCGGGCATGTAGTTTGGTGAGTTCCTTGTAGATTCTGGATATTAACCCTTTATCTGATATGTCATTTGCAACTATCTTTTCCCATTCCGTTGGTTGCCTATTAATTTTCTGGGTTGTTTCCTTGGCTGTGCAGAAGCTTTTAATCTTGAGGAGGTCCCAACAGTTTATTTTTGCTCTTGATTCCCTTGCTTTTGGGGATGTGTCAAGTAAGAAGTTGCTGCGGTGGAGGTCAAGGAGGTTGTTTCCTGCTTTCTCCTCTAGGGTGTTGATAGTTTCCTGTCTCACGTTCAGGTCCTTTATCCATTTTGAGTTTATTTTTGTGCATGGTGTGAGAAAATGATCTAGTTTCATTCTTCTGCATGTTGCTGTCCAGTTCTCTATTTGGAAAGGTTTTTATTTCTCCTTCTATTCTGAATAAAAGGCTTGCTAGATAGAGGATTCTTGGTTGCATATTTTTACTGTTCATCACATTGAATTTTTATTTTTTGAGTGGTGCTGCTTTTCCTTTTTCTAAAACCTAAAAGTCACTACTAGGATTTATGGAAGAAGGAAAATTACTGATAGTAAAATTCCTTAATGGAATGAATCAAAAGCAATGGTCTTTGGTGGTTAGAAAATTCCCAGAGAGGGTGCAGTATACTAGCTAATAGTTGGGAGATATACCATCTAAGATTTAGGGACCTTAAAATTCATGAAACATCATTGGTAAGGGATCCCTGACATAAAGATGGCATCCCAGTTAAGTGATCTTCAGTAAATGACAAATAAAGGATTAACTGCCTAGAGCATTAGTCCCACTAATTCAGTATTTATAGGTATTCAAGTTATTAGCTTTTTAATTAACACTGAAAGATCTGAAAATACCTAATTGTATTCCATTCTAATTATATTAAATTATACTCATGAAAATTAAACTTCTGATTTTCTAATATTCTCTTTAAGAATGTGTAAACACAGTTGATGTTTTCTTAATAAATGTCTCTCAACTGTTATTATGTTTCTAAACAGAATAGAAAAAATACAAGTTAATAGTGCTCATTTAAGTATGTTGCATCCAGTTGGGATTATAGAATTAAAGGAGGATTTACACTAGGGTATTAGAGATATACTACGTCCATTTATTTAATTCACTGCAATAATAATCCGCTCATTGAATTATTTAACACATCTTTTTATAAAGTACTTTGTGCATTCAGGTTTGAATGTGGATAGATTACATTGTTACATTTACTTCCTTTAAGACAAAATCAACTGGAAGAGCTATTTCAGAGCCTATCGAATAGAAATGAATAAAAGAAAGCAACTACAAATTTGAGGGAAACTATAAGAATTCTAATTCTGACTCTCTGATTGTTCACTTGGGCTCAACTTTAATGATACTGTCTTAGGAATCTTTTTTAAAAATATTTTTAAATTTATTATTATTATTATTTATTAGTATTATCACTTTGAGAGAGAGAGCCTGAGTGTGCACAAGCAGGGGAGGGGAGAGGGAGAGAGAGTCTTAAGCAGGCTCCAAGCATGGAGCCTGAAGAGAGGACTTGATCTCATGACTGTGAGATCAGGACCTGAGCCAAAGTCAACAATCTGCTGCTTAACCAGCAAAGCCACCCAGGCACCTTAACTAGGAATCTTAATGTGTGAGGCCTCTACTACTGAAAAATTTCAGTTCTTTTATTGGAATATCAAGAAAAAATTTTTAATATACTTTATTTTATACCTTAAGGATACATGCTATCTGTGGTTGGTAAAATAACGTAATGAATATTTCATATAATGATTCAAATATTGTGTCATCTCTAGTGTTTAAGAACTGGTAGTGGATTTCTGTTTTGGAATAGTTTGTGAGGCCAAGAGGATTTGGTTTGACATGTGTTGATCTAAAGAGATGTGGCAGGATGATATATAAAGTGATAATGATGTTGCTCTGTAACACCCAGACCTTAAAATTTTTTTTAAAAATTAACATTTATTCATTTTTTTGAGAGACAGAGAAAGACAGAGAATGAGCCAGAGAAGGTCAGAGAGAGAAAGAGACACAGAATCTGAAGCAGGCTCCAGGCTCTGAGCTAGCTGTCAGCACAGAGCCCGACACGGGGCTCGAACCCATGAACTGCAAGATCATGACCTGAGCCAAAGTCAGACACTCAAATGACTGAGCCACCCAGGCACCCTGGGGACCTTAAAGTTTTTACTGTCTTCCATCTCCATCTGAGATATGGTATAGGAAGCCTACATTTCTCCATGGCCTGTGAACATAACAGTCACAAAATTAGAGGAAAAATAATTCATGTTTTACAATTCAGAATCTTTATTCTGATGAAAGGTAGAACAATCAGGAAGAATCATTGTTGAGGTAGCCACCCCAACCCTCTCTTCAGCTATTTCCACCTCTTGTAAGTTGAAAAGCAGAAGATGAGATAAAGACAGGAGTCTTAAAATCCTATATGTCATTTAAAGGGGGCCCTATAACTCCCCTTCCTCACCTGGTTAAGTATGCCTTAATTGTCTTAATTATACTGAAAATCAGTGGCCTAACACAACAGCTGAGTTATCATCAGTAATAATTTTTCATGATTCTATATGTCAACTGAATTCAACTGATCGTTCTGAGGCACCATATACTGGGGCTGCAATTATCTAGCTTCAACTGGGCTGAAGTATCCAAGATAGCTCACTCACATGATTGGCATACTGATGGACAGCCAGAAGACTTGGCTGAGGTAGGCAAGGGCACTGGGATCACTAAGTACCCCCAATCTTTCCGGGTAGTTTCATGCCATATTCCTCTTAATGCTCCCATAATTTGTTTCCTCCAGCAGGTTAGCTGAGCTTCTAACATGGCAACCCAAGGCTTCCAAGGTTTGTCCAGGAGGACAAAGATAGAGGCTGCCAGTCCTTCTTAAGGCTTAGCCTCAAACTTTCACAGTGATGCTTTTCTTACATTCCAGTCACAGATTCAGCTTTGAAGGGAACTTCCACAGGGACATGGGTTCTACAGGACACTGGGGGTCAACCCTGAAGAGTAGCCACCATGAGAGTAGAAAACACCTTTATATTTATAGATCTGAGAATAGAAAGGATATTGTCTGCCTCTACCTGGTTACCCTTGAAGGTGGCAGTTCCCACACTTTCCCCAACATCTCACAGCCTGGGAATGTACAACACAGCTCCATTGATCTACTAGGTATATGGACCTGAGAGAACACTTGAATTTGGCCTCTAAAGGAGTCCAACTAGGAATGAGGGGAGGCTTATAGTCTTGGACAGGGGATGCTGGGTGCTGTACCTGACAAGTAGGGATATTTACAAGAAGTAACTTACTCCTTTATAGAAAATTCATAGATTGTAATTGCCCATAAAAACCATGTGTTCCATCTCTCTCTAGAAACAGCATCATTCTTATCACTGACAGTTGAGAACCCAATGTTTTATAACTTGAGCTATAAGGTTGATCACAATTTTAGGTAACATAATGTTTTTTTTTTCTTTTTTTTTGTATTTCAGCATGCTGAAAAAATGGAACCATTAAGACTTTTCCATCATATTTCATTTATTCATCTCACAAATAGTTATGGAGAAGTTGAACAGTTTTAGGAGATACAGCAGAGCCAACAGTTCACTAAAGATCTGCTTTCATTAGGCTTTTGTTCTGATGTTAGAGAAGAGACAGACAATACAAAAAATAGGATATATACTGTGTGTGATATGTAATACTAAGAAAATTATAGCAGAAAATGAGTTACAGTGCATGTTTGTGGGATGTAGGAAGAAGAGGCAGTAGGGTGTGCCTTGCTGAGAATATGCCCTCATACACCTGCAGCAGGGAGGGGAGAAGACCATGCAGATCTCTAGAGGGAGGCCATTCCTAGGAGAGGGAAAAACAACTACAAATATCCTATGGTGAGAGCATGTCAAGTTTGCCTGTAGAACCTCAAGATAGCTCTTAAAGCTGGATGAGGATGAAGAAGGAGGGAAAAACCCCACAAAAATAAAACAAAACAAAAAGAGAAGATGTTAAGTTAGGAGAGGTAGAGGAGAGCTTGGTGGAGGAGGAAATTGCCTGGAAGCCTTTCCCAACTGAATGAGAGGATTAAACCACATTAAAAAATGATTTGAGTGACGTTTTCTCATCCACTATTTCTACCGAGATGCAGAGCTGGTAACATCCCAGATGCATACAAAATAACTAATTCATCACTCATAGTGCATGCTTTAGACCATCAGGGCTCAGTGCATTCAGAGAACCCTTCAGTTAATTTCAGAGAAAGGTTAGCTTTCTAGGTCATTACAGGGTCTTGGATTTTGCTGTGAATTCTAGGGAAAGCAGAGTGAGGTTATTGAATACATATTTTTAAAGAATCAATGTGGGTGCTCAGTAAGGTCAAAAATTTCCCCAAATTCCTATCCATGTATTGTAATACATCCTATGAAGTAGAAGAACATCAGGTTTGCACCATCGAGGTATTGACTCTATCTCAAAATTTTAAAGAAAATTTCATTGAATATGGCTCTATGCATGGGAATAAATCCAAAGAAACAAACATATCATTATAACTCATTATCTGAATAATTTTGGTGTATGCATAGAAGCCATAATGCATCTTATATATTTTATTTTATTTATTAATTTCTGTGGGATTAAGTGAGACTAAAGTTCAATTTTTTAGGTTTATTTATTTATTTTGAGAGAGATATAGAGCACAAGTTGTGGGGGGCGTGGGGAGAGAGAGAGACAAAGAATTACAAGCAGGCTCTGCACTGTCAGCACTGTCTGTCAGGGATCCATTCCTGATGCAGGGCTTGAACTCACAAACCATAAGACCATGACCTTAGCTGAAGTCAAGAGCCAGACGCTTAACTGACTGAGCGACCCAGGTTCCCCATAAAGTCCTATATTTTAAAAGTATTTTAGAATGTCATAGAACCCCTGGATTAATTTATTCATTCATTTGACCATGGATATTCACTGAGGTACTTTACAGCATGGCATAAAACATAAGTGAATCCTGCAGGAAAGTGAGAAAAAAGAGAGGAGAATTGGGATGAGGGAGAGGGGAGTAGGGGAAAGAAAAATGGAGAATGGGGGATCAGGGAGGGAGAGAGGAAGAAAAGGGAGTGAAGGAGGCAGGTTGGGAGGAAGGAAAAGAGAAGGGAGAGGGAAGGAGGGAGGCAGAAGTAGGGAGAGGGAGGAAGGGTGGGAGAAAGGGATTAAGGGAGAGTGCACGTGTGTAAGGGAGCAGCTTGGTTATAGCCTCTAGCTCACATTTTCCCTAAACCGTGGTTGTTTACCAATATATATATAATAATATAAAAATACATAAATAAATAAATATATATATTTAATCTTCTGAGGATACCACTATACTTTCGATAGATTTCCAGTTTTGCATAAGCTAGTTTATAATGGGTTATTTTCCCTGCCCAAGAAGTATCTTAATGGAGACAGCTCTTAGATACACATTTCATTCTTGCAGAGCCACGACATTACATGACTTCTACGTGCCATACTGGACAGAGAGAAAGGAGTTAACTGAGTGTGTTATTATCTTCAACCCATTCATTCTAAAAGCAAGCAGATCCAATAACAAGCTAATTGATTTTGTCGTGTCATAAATTGCCATCAATTGCCTTTTTTGCTTTTCTGCTGCTCGGAGAGAAATTTTCTTTAAATGGATTTCAAATGGTGTTTGTTGGATTTTTCTCCATCTTAAGTGCCTTCTAAATATTTCAGTGGTGGATCACCTGCCTCGCCATCATAATTTGTCATCATGAAGAAAGAGGGGATAAATATTTTTGTAGGAAATATATGTAAATGGTTCTGCAGAGTACAAAACCATCCACCACTGAATACTTGCCTGTTGTTCATGTTTGGTACGATTATTGCCTGGCTTATGATAAACAGCAGGAATATTCTATTTCTGAGCTTCTTAAAATGCCTCTAGATCTTTACATTTTAGACTCACTTTATTTCCCTAAAGGCTATGTCATCAGGTGTGCATTGTTTTGTTTTGTTTTGTTTTTAATACATTCGTTTGGAATATAATCTATCTGCCGAAAAGTACGCAAATCATTAAGTGTATGACTTGAGGAATTTTCACAACATCCAGCCCCCAGATCAAACAGAACATTCCCAGCACCATAAACCCCTCATGCTCGCTCCTAATCACTATTATTCCCTGCAAGTTCAATCACTACCGTGTGTTCTCACTCCTCAGATTTTCCTTTTTTTTTTGGTTTTTTTTTTTTTGGAACTTTATATAAAGATGCAGGTTTTTTTTTAATTTTTTTAATGTTTTTTATCTATTTCTAGGAAAGAGAAAGACAGCGTGAGCAGGGGAGGGTCAGAGAGAGAGGGAGACACAGACTCTGAAACAGGCTCCAGGCTGATCTGGCAGTCAGCACACAGTCCGACGCAGGGCTCGAACCACGAACCGCGAGATCATGACCTAAGCGAAAGTCGGACGCTTAACCGACTAAGCCACCCGGGCGCCCCTATAAAGATGCAGTTTTTATTTTGTGTCATATAAAATACTCTTTTGTATCTGGCATCTGTCTCTCTGTCATAAGTTCACAGGATGCATACAAGTCATTGTAATGTAGCTGTCATTGGTTTATTCTGATTGCTGGGCAGTATTGCACTGTATGAACCTGCTACTGCATGATTCTGAGTTATGAAATTGCCGCCAAATTGCCAAATTATGAGCCTGAGCAGGACACTGACATCAAGGAGTGGAACAAAAAATACAGCACTGTTGCAGGACAATTTCCAGGGAAAATAGCCTCCGAGACGGTGATGGGCAGATGGTAGTATCCTGGAGTGTGTTCACTCAAGCAATACCTTCCAGGAGAGGGGAAGGAAGTGGGAGAAGGTAAAGAGGCTGAGCTGTGATAAGGTCACAACGTGGCCTCAGCCAGTCCAAGGTAGGATGGTCCTTCAGACTTGTGGCCTCCATCGGGGGAGCTAGTCCTTTGTCCCCACATTGATAGTCCTTAGGTTCAAGCTGCCTACCATGTGGGGATTGCGCTTGGAACAGGTGGCCCAGGTGTAACTCAGTGCCCCTTACACTCTTTGTTACAGGAATATTTAAAAACATCAAATCTAACAGTTCCTCCAGGCCTTTGTGATCCTAATAGGGATGCATATATAAGCATTCAGTCAATGTTAGAGCTCTTCTGACTTGGAAATGAAACAAACTTTATTTTATTTTAATATTTTTAAAAAATGTTTATTTATTTTTGAGAGAGAGAGCATGCATAAGTGGGAGAGGGGTAGTGAGAGAGACAGAAACACAGAATCCGAAGCAGGCTCCAGGCTCTGATGCTGACAGCTCAGAGCCTATGAGGCGCTTGAACTCCTGAACCCTGAGATAATGACCTGAGCTGGCTTAACCAACTGCACTACCCAGGTGCCTGAAACAAACTTTACATTGAGGTGGGGAAAACTGCTGGAAGAAATACTTAAATAACTATTTTGTGGTAAGTGTCATACTCTCATGTGTCCAGGGGGCCTTGTAACCTGCACAGTGGCCTTATAACAGAGGAAAAAAGAAAGAAGCCTAAATTGCATTGCCCCACCGTCAATGTTAAACACATCTCCATGTCTGCCTTCGTGGTGGCAAAGAACAGAAGGAAAAGATGGTAAGAGGAAGAAGAAATGAGAAGCAGCATGTATGGACCATGTGACTATGTCCAAGCCACTCTACAGATTTTACATTATTTTGTCTCACAAAATCTTCATCACTTTGTGAAGCATGTATAATTCTTCCCACTTGAAGAGGAAAAGAGAACATTATGGATTGAGAGATCCTAAGTTTCCAAGGAACACACTTACATTCACCTAATTCCCGGTTGCTTTTCCTTCCAACCAGAGCACACTTTCTCTCCATGGGATGAGAGGACATGAGCATAAAATGTAGGAGCAGAGCAGGTATTTTGCCCTTGTTTACAACTAAATGTGTGCCATTTAACTTAAAAGAACCAGGAGTTACTTACACTAATGCCTTGTTTCCCCAACGTCAGCACTGATTTTGAGGGTTATGACACACATTTAGGGGCCCCCGCCCATTAGAACAGATGGAGACCATGGCCACCGCCTCCCCCTCTCCATCACCAGCACCTAGAGCACAACTACAGGGAGCTCAATAAATATCCACTGATTGAATACGCGCAGCCTTCAGCTCTCATGTTCTATGTGGCTTAAACACCAACTGATATGCGTCTGAGTAAGCTAGTCAGTTAGCAATAGATGTGAAATGTAGAATTTATTTGTGCAAACACAGATAATAATAATTCAGGAGTTCTTCCATTTTCAGCAATCTAACAGAAGTTAAAGTAGCATCTGCGGGCACGCACTTATGAATTAGGTTTTTCAATGTAAAGATCCCTTTTACGAATGGAAGGGGACTTGCAGTTTCTTTCTCTCTCTCCCAGCTTTCTCATTCTTTCCCTTTTCTTTATTTTTGTAAAAAGAAAAAAAAAAGATATGCTGGAATAACTTTTGAGGGAATAAAACACCAAAAGAGCCAGACACAGAGACTCTGACACTGAAGGGGAGGTGGCAGCCAAGGAGTGGTAGCCAGCGAAAGAGTTTTTATATAGTTAAATGGAGTAAACAAAAGGCTTGGTGTGAAGATGTTGACTGTGAGGCTTTGTTTTAAGCATACGGAATAGATAACACACATATCCCCAAACAGGAGAGATTGAACTTGGAAAACCTCTTTGATGACAGAAAAGAAGCTATGAAATTATGATGCCTGGTACTTTGCATTGGACCCTGGTGACAGTCCTTGGTGGTGGAAGAGTAATGGGATCTCAAGCTCTTCTGTTTTGGGGCACCCACAAGGACCTATAAACATCAAATTCATATGTGCCATATGTGTAGGCATTGTCATACACTAAAGAACACTGATGTCACTGATCATCCAGAAAGGACAAAAAAAACCTTACCATTACTACTAAGAGTTTAGTTTACTTTCCTTCTTTAGGGTTTAAGGCCAAGTTCAATAACGAGCGAGTCACTGCACTTGCTGCATTTTCTCAGATCTATTCTCTTAGTAACTTTCAAATATGCACCAGCATATTTCACTACAGTCAGTGCACTATGCATTACATCCTCATAACTTATTTATTGTATAATTGCAAGTTTGTATCTTTTGTACAGGTTTGTACTGCCTTCACCCATTTTGCCCCCATGGTGGTAGCATCATTTTTAAGTTCTGCCCCTCAGGTCTAAAGGCAGGTTCAGAGGAGGTCTAAGCAAATCATCTACACATTTTTTTTAGCTTATATATTTCATGAAATTGTATTTTGAATAAATGTTTGCCCTTTCACATATTTAAGTGAACATCTAATTTTATGTTTGCTGTTGTGATTTTATTAAATTAATATTTGTAATGTAGAACCACTGAGTGTTGGATGATGAGCCAAGTTTCAAAGCAAGACTGAACTGAAATAGAGAATTTTATTAGTTCACAGTGAGCTTTAAGGGGACTCAGGGGGAAGTCAAGGGAGGGGGGAAGCTGAGGGAGCAGGGGTGGGGCACATGCCTTAATTAGGGCTTATGGGTAGAGTGCTTTGGGGTTTGTGGGCTAAGGGCATACTGGTCATGACATTCAAACCAAAAAAATGGGGTTTTGGTAAGCTCTGCAAGGGGTTGTCTAAGGGGTGCACAAGGAGGTGGGGAAGACTGTTTATCGCAAGGGGATTGGGGAAGTCATATTAGGAATTTAAACTGGCTTGTAACTCTGTGGGCTGTTATCCAAGGCATGCACTTCCTGGGGAACTAATGCCTTGTTAAGGCCCCCAAAGCCTACTTAGCCAAACAAAATGGATTCTGAGGACACAATAACATGAAGTAGCTTAGCTAAACCCTCAATAAGTGCACACTGTAATGTTTAATTCTGAACACACTATTTACAATTGTTCCATCTTCCTCAAAAATTTTGAGCTATTGATTTCCCTCTTTCAGTTTATGGAAAATATTTACCACATAATCCAATGGGGTGAGGGGAGGGAAGCTAGATCTGATCGGCCAAACGTTTAGCCAAATCAGAGTTATTTTCTGACTCTATTTGAGTTCATTTTTCAAGGCAGATAAATGTGTTAACATGTATCTCCTTGACAGCCATTTCACACTCTATTCTAATTCTAAGAGGGATGGGTAGATTAAAGACCTAGAGTCTTGCCATGTGGGTATTACCTAGCTGAAATAAGGTCCAGCCTTTGAAGTTCTTCTTACTTGGGCTCATTTAGATTTGAGCCTTATATTCTTGGATTGTTTCTTTGTCTGAGGTACAGAAATTTTGCATCCCAGGGCAGTGCCCCACAGTAAAATTCAGGATGGATGAGTGTGTTGTTGAGTGAGTGAGTGTATGTGTGTGTGTGTGTGTGTGTGTGTGTAGCTATCTAGAAAGAGATGCCTCTTCAGTGGATTCCAAGGTATAACAATCCTCCAGGGTAATTTGCCATATGTACTTTTGCAGCTTACATAAGAGAATAAAAATAAGGAACAAAGAAGGAAAGCATCCCTGTACTCCTGCAACCCATGTAGTAGGGAAGTATCTAATTGGTTTTGACTACAGGAAGCAACTTATTATTTGCATGCACGGAGGTTTCACATAGCGAGTCTTCTATATTTAAGTAACATAGATTTTTATGTGCCAGGCTCTAACTAACCAAATATGACCATGACACATTCCTTCTTCTGAGGAAGCTCAGAGGATAGCGGGAAAGGAAGAGTTCTAAGAAGCAGTTTGTTCAAGTCGGGCCTCTGAAGAGTGTAAGCTCAGAGATTCTGCAATGAGGTGCGATAGAGTTTCCCTCTTCCCCATTCTGCTCTTCACCAGCCCTATAGCCCTCGATATGTTTATTTACATGCATGGGCTTCTGTTTCCTCTTGTACAAAATAAGGATAATAAATATTTTGTCCGTTGCTATGAGGGTTAAGTGAATTAATATATGTGAAGTTCCCGGAAGACGCTATCAATATGTTTGATTCATTAAATTTACCTAGAAACATGAAAGTGGTATGGATCACATGCTGTATGGGCACTGCTTCCCAACATATTGCACACCAGTGGACTCTTAGAAAAGAATCATCGTTCTATGGCCCTCTGGGGTACAAGTCACCCAGCTGCCTCTTGGGCTGGAGGTATCTGTATCTAGGCACATTTGTGATCCATTTGGGTCACACCAGGGGACCAATGCACACTGGCTGGGAGAACGGGTGCAGAGATAGTATATGGTGTCTTTACTTGCCTCTCTGCCACTCAAAAGCATCGAGTTCCACATTTCCAAGCCACTTGTTGTGCCTCTGTCTTCTTTTTCTCAAGACTTCTGGCAACTAGAATAGCCTTGTAGAACACCCCTGCATACATACCCGTGAAAGTGAGAAATAGTCCAGAGAAGTGGCTACAGCAGTCCTTCCCCGGCCGTCTCTAGTTCAGCTCAGATTCTGCCCCAGACACAACTCAGGGTAGAGCAGGGGAAAGGATGCCAAGAACCCTGATGCTCTAGGGCATACTGTCTGCTCACCTCCCTCCCCTGGGGAGCAGGTATCCTTCTATAACTAATGAAGTATGCTTGGCAAGGAGGAGGCTTCACTATTTTTCCTTCTCTTGACCTCTCCTTGCCCCCACCATCCATACTCTGTCCATAGGTATTTCTCTAGAATTCTCATCATATTTTATCCTTTTAAACTTCATAGAGCTATTCACAAAAGTTTTTGTTCCAGCGACTGCTTTAAAAATGTAATGCCTATGTGTAGTTGGGTGGGCAGGTGGGATTATAAATGTTTTTTGAGGAGTAGGAGGGAGTATGAAAAAAGAGGACTTTCATTGATGTTTGCTGAAAAGGGAAAAGCCCCAAAAATTCTAAAGGCAGAATTGTACTTAGTATAGAAGCATGCACTGCTTTTTCACCTAACCCTTTAAATCCAAAATTCCTAACTTTTCAGATTTCTAGAGATTCAATTGATTGCACTTAGTAAGCCAGTTTATCTTCCTATTGATATTTTAATGTCACCAATGGACAGCAAAGCAGTGTGATTAAACACTAATACCTTCATAAGTTGTTCTGCCTTTCTAAAGATTCAAATATAAGTAGATCTCTCTCTCCCTCTTTCTCTCTGTCTGTCTGTCTCTCTCTCCCCTCTCCTCTACCCCATCCTCTCTTTCTCTATCTCAGTATTTAAGATTCAGGCACTTTTTATTTTTTATTGTTTTTAATGTTTTATTTATCTCTTACAGAGAAAGAGAGGCAGCGTGAGCAGGGTAGGGTCAGAGAGAGCGGGAAATACAGAATCTGAAACAGGCTCCAGGATCTGAGCTGGCTGTCAGCACAGAGCCCAATGCAGGGCTCGAACCCACAAACCTTGAGATTATGACCTGAGCCAAAGTCAGAAGCTTCACTGACTGAGCCACCTCCAGACCCCCTTCAGGTACTTTTTAGTGTAAGAAATATTCAAAACCAGAATGTTTTAGACAAATTTTTAAAAACTTGTCTTGACTATTAGGGAAAACAAGAGTGTTTAATCATCTCTGAGATTTTAAATGCCCATCACTGAGGTTTAACTAACAGTAATTTAGACTAAAACACCTTTAATTTACACCATAATAAGGCAAAAACAAGGTTCAAGGATTTTTCCATCCACAAACTGTATAATCTTTTCAATATGCCTTGGGATTCTTAATATTAAAATGATAAGAATTGAAATATTCAGCCCTTTGTAGTGAGGTGAGTAGGGGAGAAGGTTCATTTGACAAAGAAAATGTATGGTAATTTATCTACTCCTTGACTTTATGAAAAGGTAGCACTCAGAGCATATTGCCAATGCAAATTTATGACATTTACTTCAAGTAGGGAGTTTGGCTCTCTCATTTTAACTTTAATCTGAGTTTATATTAACTGAAATTATTCCTATACGATATATATATGTTCACTTAGTGATCTAAGTGAATCATCCCAGACAGGTTTTGAATAGGCTGTTTGAAACCAAACAGTGGTATATCACAGGGAACAAAAGGCTGGTTTCTGGAATCAATCAATGGGCAAGATGACTTTTACACATTCAGTTTCTTGATCTGTAAAGCAGTAAGCATCAAAATATCTACTGCTTAAGGTGATTAGACATATTAGATTAAACATATGTCTGACCTAAAACAGAAACAGAAAAGGTTAGCCATTATTAGTCTAGCATTAGAGAAAGTGCCTAATACATGGGAAACTCAACACAAGAACAATAATAAAAAAAATATCTAACTCTCACTGGATACTTACTATAAGCCAGGTACATTTCTAAGCTCTTTGTATATAATCATTTATTTAATTGATTGAATGAATTAACTAAGAATGTATTGATCTATGTTAATAAGATATCCTTCTTATAATAAGTTAGCTTTTCTTAAATTTCTATGATACTTCTGGAATCCATGGATGGCTTTTAAGAAAAATACCACCCTTTGAAATTTATACAATTTTTTAAAATGATTTTTATTTATTTCTAGGAGAGAGAGAGAGACAGAGTGAGCAGGGGAGGGTCAGAGAGAGAGGGAGTCACAGACTGAAACAGGCTCCAGGCTCTGGGCTGGCAGTCAGCACAGAGCCCGACGCGGAGCTCGAACCCACCAACAGCGAGATCATGACCTAAGTGAAAGTCGGACGCTTAACCGACTAAGCCACCCAGGCGCCCCATGCAATTTTTAAATTATATGTACCTATATGCATTTTTTAAAAAGGTGAGTAGTAGTGCAAATTTTTAAAGAAATTCTGCAAACCTCCAAGTCAGTAAAGAATCACTACTATAGATTATTGCTTGGATTGTTTCTTCCAACTGGGTGGGGCAAGATGTGAAAAGTTCTTAAAATATTAAATATTAAAATATTTAATCCCTAAATATTATCATTATGTTGGTTTCTGTGGGTAATACAGAACATGCTAAGTTATCCTGAGGAGTTTTCTATTATTGTAAATAGGTCACCAACAGGTTTACTTACCACACCTACTTCCAATGTCTAGAACAACCATCTAGAAATTGATGGTTGTTGAGAAGAAAGGTAAAAGAAATCCTTTATTTTCCTTAACATTTACATTAAGAATGGAAAGTTTTATCAAAAGTTGTGACAGGTCAATTCAATAGGTTTTCCAATCTAGCTCTTCACCTTTGACTCCTGTTATGAGGAACATTTTGGGGAAGAACCTAGTGGTTGCTCATACTGTTTTTTTTTAAATCTCTGTATCTCACACAGTTCTTATTACTTAGTAGCTGCTTATGAAATATTTATTGAAGGAATGAATGACTAAATAAGTCCTTAAATTTTAGTAATCCCATATAAATATCTACAACAGCATAAAACATTACGTATGCAAGGGCAGACCAAAGATTCATCAACTTCCCACTTAGCATGTTATTGATAAGAACCAATGCCAGTTGAAGGCAACTGAAACGGAATTTTGAAGTTTTTACTTTTCCATGCTATGTATGGTATTGGTCAATTATGTATATCAGAATTTCTAAACAGCTTGTTTTAACTAGTTTTTCCCCCTTTCTAATGAAACCTGCTTTCTCATTTCTGATTTTGTTCACTGTAAAAATAAATACATAATCCAGAAAGATGTGGAAAGAAATCATTTGAAATTCAACAACCCTAACATGGCCCCATTAATATTTCTTAAATTTAGATATAATTTACATACCATAAAAGCCCCCCTTTTAAGGTGTGCATTTCAGTGGTTTTTAGTATATTCATAAGGATGTGCAACCATCGCCACTATATAATTCCAAAACATTTCATCATCCTTCGCAAAACTCTGTATCCATTAGTCTTTTCTCCCCCCACCCCTTTTCCTCCAGACTCTAGCAAATGCTAATTCATTTTTTGTCTGTGTGTATTTGCCAATTTTGGACACTTCATATAAGTGAAACTATACACTATGTGACCTTTGTGTCTGGCTTCTTTCTCTTAGCATGATGTTTTCAAGGTTCATTCGTGTTACAGTTCTCCATTACATTTAAGCGACATATATTAATGGCATCTCTCTGAGCCTAGGTGCCTCCCTCTGTATAAAAGATCAGTTGGCAGGTTGAGCTGCATTTAATTCAACTCTTGTGGTAGACAAATTGTCCATTCTACCTGGCAGCTCAAAAGAGTACAGAGATGGATTCTGTTAAGCATAGGGAATGATGTGTATTGTCTCCTTTAGTGAGTGTGCCAAGTCTTTCTCTCAGTCTTTTTGGACCAGAAACTTCATTTAATCTTCTAATCAAAAGTGGACCCACTTCTCAGGCAAAGCTTCATAGCAACTGAACCCATGAAACTTATCTGTTGAGAAATAATGATAATGTATTCATTCATAATGAGGAAACTGTCAAAGACCTGAAAGCATTTTGGGCCATGTGATTCACCTATTTCCTCACTGTAGATGCACCTGTGTAAAGCTAAATTATGATCAGAGTGCTGCCTAATGCATATCAGACTAGAAGGATTTAGAAAAATGGATTGTTTAATAGCTTAATACACTCATCTCTCACACACAAAGTAGTCTTGCTTATAAAATTTGCTATCTAAGGTTTTTTCTTCTGAGAGTAGACACGGATCTTTATTTTGGGGTAGACACAGATCTTTATTTTACTTTTGATCCTTTGAGGCAAGTTAATCTCTTCTGCTTTTTTTTTTTTTAATTTTTAATGTTTATTTATTTATTTTTTCCACAATAAAATAGCTTTTATTTTTTTTTATAAATAGTTTATTGTGAAGTTAGTTTCCATATAACTTCCAGTGCTCATCCCCGCAAGTGCCCTCCTCCATGCTCATCACCCCCCCACCCCCCGCCCCCCCATCCCCTCATCCTCCCACTGCCATCAGTCCTCAGTTTGTTCTCAGCATTCAAGAGTCTCTCATGGTTTGCCTCCCTTCCTATCCCCGACTATTTCCCCACTTCTTCTCCCCCACGGTCCTCTGTTAAGTTCCTCCTAATCCTCCTTTTTTAAAATTTATCTTTATTTTTTTAATGTTTTATTTATTTCTAGGAGAGAGAGAGAGAGAGAGAGAGACAGCATGAGCAGGGGAGGGTCAGAGAGAGAGGGAGTCACAGACTGAAACAGGCTCCAGGCTCTGAGCTGGAAGTCAGCACAGAGCCCGACGCGGGGCTCGAACCCACGAACCGCAAGATATGACCTAAGTGAAAGTCTGACGCTTAACTGACTAAGCCACCCAGGCGCCCCCCTCCTAATCCTCCTATACGTGCAAACATACAGTATTTGTCCTTCTCTGCTTGAATGTTTATTTGTTTTTGAAATAGGCAGAGAGAGACAGAGTGCAAGCGAGAAAGGGACAGAGAGAGAGAGGGAAACACAGAATCTGAAGCAGACTCCAGGCTTGTGCTGTCAACACAGAGCCCAATGCAGTGCTCGACCTCACAAACCAAATTACCTTTTAATTCTGATTGACATACTTAAAGAACAAAAATTCAGTCTATCAGATTATTGAGGACTCTCTGCTATGTGAGTCCTTTCGTCTTAAGGGTTTTTTTTTGTTTTGTTTTGCTTTTTGTTTTTTTTAAATATCTTTACCTTTTTTGACTGCCTGTTGCTTAACAAAGTGCAATCTTAGTTTCAAGTTCTTAAGATGGTGTCTCCCTGTAACTTCCAAGCACCATATCTACAGCAGATACCTGTCACAGAGGTGAACAACTCAAACCTGTATCAGAAAGTATTTTTCCTCTAGAAAGAAAGTACTTTTCTTTCTATGTAATTATAACATCTCTGTGGCTGCTGAGGGAAAAAAGTGCGCATGTCTGAGAAGTATTATAAAAGATGCAAAATAAACATCTATGGTTGTACATGTCTAATTGCTGTATTTACACATTTTAAAAAAACTTCATTTTGACTCTAAAGTGTGCCAAATCACACTAAATATATCTGAAAAGTTAGTTGAATCAATGTGGAATACTTAAATGGAAGTTTTCTTTTGTTTTCAGTAATAAATGGTATCTTTTGCTGGAACCATGTTTAAGTTTTTAGCTTTCATTAATAACTCTTGGAACTTGTTTGATTTACTGTTTGCTAGCAAGGATTCACTGTCAGTCAAATCTATATTTGCAGCACCAAAACCAGTGCCTGTAATATTGTATATGAATAAATGAGTCTATAACTCAGTCACTACGTGTATGAGTAGTCCTCCAAGATTCCCTTTTTCTTTAAGGGAAGACATGCTATTGTCTGTTTACAAATCTAGATTTTCATAAAGAAATTCTGTTATCCAATCTGATATGGGAAAGCTTAGTTCCTAAGTACCCAGGAAAAAGAGGAATTAGTCAATATTCTACCAAACACTTGTTAATTTTCAAAATAAAAAAGGATTTAATATAAATACACAAAGTGACCATGTTTTGATCACTAAGAGGACTTTTTTGATTATGTAGTCAGTAATATCAGCACCTATTATGATTATATTATAGAAATCCCTATTCAAAGATAATTCTGTAAAACCGAATACTAATCAATAGAACATTAAAAGGATAGCCAAAAGAAATAAACAAATAATTCCAAAGTGTGGGTTACATCAGGATAACCTTTAGAAATCTTATTTGCCCAGTCTTTCTGAAAGGGAATGTTCAGAATGGCAGGTATATTCATTTTTTAAAAAATGTTCATCAAATATACTTCAGAAGTATATCAATTAACAAATATCACACCCTCCCCCCCCACAAAAAAAGGGAAAAACAAAGATAGACCCAAATTATAGCATTTAGGTTTCTCCTATTCAATGACAAAATGGTGAGTCATTTGATTTTCGTAAGATTACGACAAACTGGTATAATCAATGATCCATATAGAATGTTTTAGTAACTGTAGGGAGCAGAAACAAATGACAGGAAGGATGACTTCATAGGAAAACGGAGTAGGCTACCATTTGTATGGAACTAGAAAAACCCAACTAGGGAAAAGAAAACAACCACAAACCAAACATTTCTTTCCCCATCTGCCCACTGAGGCCTGAAATTCCAGAGAACATTAAGTTTCATGCCACAATTAGAAATAACACTTATATCCTTCTTCTAGCTATGACATAGCAAAGAAACAAATTTACCTTTCCTCTCAGTTGGAAAACTAGACAAAATATATGAAATTGCTTGCAGACATTGAGCAATAGGCATTCCAGGAAACAGACCCCTGAGAGAAGGGACACAGAGACGGGAGGACCATCTGTGATTTCCCCAACTTACTGCTTGGAGTTTCCCAAAGCACTGAACAGGGAGGGGAAAGGTGAACAAAGCCTGGTATACTGGGTGAATTAAGAAAACAGCATTTGGAGTTTTAAGGGTCAAGGCAGCTAAAATTTGTAAACAAAATCACCAGAGAAGAAAGCTCTAGAAAGCTTCACAGAGAAAGAACTAGAAAATGTGGGAGATTTGCAGAGGGTTGCCTTTGAGTCTTTGAGAACCAGTGTGCACATGCAGAGGGAACAATCCACAAAGATCGTACAAGGCTGGGAAGACTTCGTATTTTCATCATCCAAAGTGAAAAGAACTAATAATATGTGGAACATTAGAAGCCTCAGAAGAGCATTATCTAATAATGCACCGAATTAGTCATGTAGTAAAATTTGCTCTGGACCTATCATAACAGATATATAAACTAAGCCTCAACATAATCCAGTTGGTTTGAAATAATTGTATCCCAGAAAAAAAGAGACCTATAATATTTTTAAAAGTCCAATACGCAAACATATGTAATTCATAATGTATGTATCCAATAAAAAATTATCAGACCTTCTAAGAAGCAGAAAATATGATTCATAGTCAGAAGAAAAATCAATCAATAGAAACAGACACAGAAATGACACAGACAGTAGAATTAGCAAAGAAAGGGATTAAAATAGCTGCTAATCAGGCAGCTAATTATACTAGGCCTTGATGAAGTATAGAGATACTAAATCATAGGTTGACACCAACTGTAGACTTCCAAAGACTGTCAGCATCAGCAGGGTAAGCAGTACCAAGGTAGATGAGAGAGATTGTGTTCTATACTAGAAGATATAGACAATATGAAGCTTGAGTATTTTGACTCTGCTTTACTATCATACACTCATGAAAACACATCCTTCTCCTTTTATGGGGAGAGGGAGGCCACCTGATAGATTTTTATCTCAGAGACTAAACACTACCTGATAGGGACATTTACAATCTTAGATCTTCAATCTGATGAAGGTTTTTTTGTTTTTGTTTTTGTTTTTTTTTTAATTTAGCTGTAGTTGATGTACAAGTTAGATTAGTTCCAAATGTATAATATAATGATTCAATATTTGTGTATGTTGCAAAATGACCACCACAATAAGTCTAATTATCATCATTTACCCTACAGAATTATAATTTTTCTTATGATGAGAACTCCTAAGATCTACTTTCTCAGATGAAGCTTTAAATTTCCCTTCCCCTGAGCTTATCATTGCATGAGTAATTGTAGAACTTGCCAGCTTAGTTATAGAAAAAAAATAAAGGAACTGTATTTTCTCTGTACATCTTAGTTATGTTTGAAAATTTGGCCCATTTCTTTTTAGTATGATCAACTCTATTCAGAATAACTCTGCTTTGATGTTTTGTTGATGAATCTTCCTTGAAAGTTTTTCTACTTCAACTCAGTTATTTATATTCTCCTCTGACCTACAATTCTAAGGCTGAATATGGCTTTCCATGCCTTTTCCTGTAACTGAAGTGTACAATGGGTGGTGGTGTTGTGAGTAGAAAGAGAGATTCAGAGCTAGACATTGATATTTCATGAAATATCCTAGACCTCTGTTTATTCCCACCTTATTTCCCAGTTGTGGATTTATCTTACTTCATGAGGCAGAAATACTTGGATTTTTGATAATTCACCAGTTCAAAGTGTTTCCCTGGAAAATGGTAGGCCCTTATTTTTCCTACCACTTCTTGATTTCTATAGTTAGGACCTGTTTCCCTTGAAACAGAGGACCAGTAGCTAGAATTCTCATGATATTTTTTCCCTCAGGTTTTATTTCCCTGTATTTCTTTTGGACTGTTGTATTAGGATTAAGAAACTTGGCAGATTCTTTTGTTTATTTCTTTGGCTACCATTTTTGAATTTATGAAAGAGGCTGACTCTCTTTTCTTGTTTCACAGATAGTAATAAAAAATTTTGTTGAATTTTACTATTATTTACTTTATCATAGAATGACTAACCACTGTTCTTCTCTATTTACCTAGAATCTTTATTTTGCTATCTTTAATTAAATAGAAGTGGAACTAAGAGTCTTATAGTGTAATTTTCTAAATAATCCCAAATTAATTTCTACATAGGCCATAATAGATGTTTATTCAACATCTGCCTTAACATATGATACATCTACATGCTCTTTGATGGCTACGGCAAAATTTTAGAGAATTCTTCTATAGTAGTTATGTTCCCTTGAACACTCAATTAGCCAATACTGTAACATCATTCCTATGCAAAATACATCATTAAGTTCCCATAAGCCTCTGATCATATTTTTGTTAATAAACACAACCTGTTTATGTGCATTTCTGTTTAAAGGTACTTTATTTAATATATATTCTTGATTCGAGATTATGTCCAAACACACTTTACTTGTGCCTGAACAAAACTTATCTGGTATGCAGGAGACAAAGTAGACAAATTATAGCCTCCTTGGATTTATGAACACTGGACAACGCTTCAGAGCAATGCTTGGGGGCCATTTTAAACAGCAAAATCACCAGCAAAACACACCAAAATGAGAGAACTTGGTACCAAATAGACAGCATAAAGGATGTCATCTTGGAACTTGCACCACAGGTGGTTCAAATTTTCACTATTTCATGAATGTGTATGTCCAGGGATTATTGCAATAAACAGCGATATTGATTTTAAGGTCATGAGTAAATTTTTACAAGTAGGCCTGTCTGCAAGTACAGAATCTGCAAAAGGTAAGGATCAACTATATTTATATTTGCAACTAGATGGACATTGAGAGCTAGAATTGTAAATGGTTTTAGTTTTCTAAAATATTTATGAGTTGATTAAGTTTTTAAAAAGCAAACAACAGATTAATCCTAGTTTACATAATTTAATATATTTATTGGTTTGTATTATAATATAATTAACATATGAATATATCTCTAATTATATAATTTATATTTTGCCTTTTAATTTTAGCCCATTGACTATTTAGATAAAATAGCTTTTTAGACAATGTATATGAAAAATAGTTTTAATCTTTTAATTTCTACATTTATTTTAACTTACATTTTAAAATCTATGTTACATTTTGTTCTCTTTTCACATGATTCCATTTCACTTTTTTCATTTCTGTTCTAACATTGAGAATGAGTATAAATTGAGATCATGGTTAAAATTTTAAAAAGGGGGGATTTGGAAAAGAATTTCTAAAGAACTGAAGATAAATAAATACATTTTTACAGTTGTCAGTGTAGGCCTATGGAGAACATTTGATTTAACAGTTTGTTAGCTTGATTTGTAACTTCTAAATAGACATAAGATATGAAACTTCCATTTGTACTCTTGTTCCGGGCCCCACAAAACCAAGAGGTTGATCCTCAGCTAGAAGAGAAGTGATGGTAATACAGAGAATAGCATCATTCAGAATATTCACTGGTGACTGTCACTCCTGTCTATGGGAACCACTGCACGTGACCACGGGGTAGGGGCTGTATGTGTAGGGAGAATGCAAATCAGCAAAGTCAACATCTATGGAGGAAGGCTTCAAGGAAAAGGTGAGAATTAGAAGAGGAGGGAGGAGACTTGAGAGAAAATCTCCTGTAATTAAGGAAATAAGTTGTTAATTTCAATGCCTCATTACTGGGATTAAAAAGGAAACACCTTTTGAAGTTCTTCTTCAATTGCAAAGGTTTGTTATTTATGATCATTGTTTAGATTAGGAGTGCAGTAGCACAGAGCTTGTTTTCATCAAATGCTAATGAGTAATAAGTGCTATCATAAGTAATACTACTCTTCATAATGACACAGTAGAATACCTCTTTATCATACCTATTTATGGTATCAGTGGACAGAATATAATAGGGAACAATTTTGTGGAGAGACAAGAACACATAAACCTTTCAAATGAGCTGTCACAGCAGTGACAGAAATAAAATTATATGAATAACAACAAAGATTTTGCAGGCAGAAGTACCTGAGATGGGCTCCTAAGAATGCCATTAATTAGTAGAGAAATGTATTCAACCTTTGTGAGACTCAGTTGACGCATCTGTACAAATGGGAATATTAAAAGTTATCGTGCAGTGCTGTGGGAATTAAATTAAAGTGATGTACATAAAGCGCTGTGCCAAGAACAGAGGACTGTATTCCCTCCCGTGGTTTCACTCTTCACAGTTTCCATTACCCGTGGTCAACCACGGTCTGGAAGCAGGCGATCCTCCTTCTGACATATTTTCAGAAAGACCTCAGTCACCTAACACTAGGTCCCAATGCCTACACCATTTACCTCATTCACCTCACTACATGGGCAGTTTATCATCTCACATCATCACAAGAAGAAGGGTTGGTACAGTACATTAAGATATTTTGAGACAGAGAAACCACATTCATATAACTTCTGTTACAATGTATTGTTCTAGTTCTATTTTATTATCACTTATTGCTGTTAATTTTTTACTATGCCTGATTTATGAATTAAACTTTATCAAATTTTTAATGTACAGGAAAAAAAGTTTGTATAGAGTTTGATGCTATCCTTGATTTCAGAAATCCAATGGGTGTCTTGGAATGTATCCCCAGCAGATAAAGGGGAGCTACCATATTCAATAAGTTGAAGCTCCATTAATATTCATATTATTAATATGTTAAAGTGAAATTCAGATCATGTTACTCCTTGTTTAAAAACCTAAGGGTATGGTAACCCCCTTACATTATTGATGGGAATGCAAACTGGTGTAACCACTCTAGATAACAGTATGGAGTTTCATCAGAAAGTTAAAAATAGAAATACCTTTTGATCCATCAGTTGCACTACTAAGTATTTACCCAAGTGATACAAAAATACATATTCAAGGGAATCTGTCCATCAACTGATGAATGGATAAAGAAAGCATGTGCACAAATACACACACATGCACACACACACTGGAATATTACTCAGCCATCAAAAAGAATGAAATCTTGCCATCTGCAGTGACATGGAAGGAGCTAGAGTGTATTATGCTAAGAGAAATGAGTCAGTCAGAGAAAGACAAATACCATATAATTTAATTTATTATGAGAAATTTAGGAAGCAAAACATGAACATATGGGAGGGGGAAAACAGGGAAACAAACCACGGGAGACTGTTAACAATAGAGAACAAACTGAAGGTGAATGGGAGATAGGCTGGGTAGGTGATGAATACTAAGGAGTGTACTTGTTATGATGAGCACTGGGTGTTGTATTTAAGTGATGAATCACTAAACTCTACTTCTGAAACCAATACTACACTTTATGTTAACTAATTAGAATTTAAATAAAAATTTAGAAGGAAAAAAACCCTCCAAAGGTGCCCCTGACATAGAGCAAAAGCCAAAGTGCTGACAAGGCTTGTGAAGCCATTTCCTCTCTAGCCATCCCATCCCATCCCCCTTCCTTTCCACTCTGAAGTCATCTTAACTTCACTTCTGAAGTCACACTTGCTTCACTCACTTTTCTGGTCACATAGGCCTTCTTGGCTGGTCCTCAGGGTCAGATACATTCACAGGCCAGGGCATGTGCATTTGATGTTTCTATGCTACAATACGCTCCTACGATATCCCCAGGCCATGCTCCCTTACTTCCTGCAGGTATTTACTCCTATGTCCTCTTCTCAGTGAGGCCTTTATTTTATTTTATTTTATTTTATTTTATTTTATTTTATTTATTTTATTTTATGGGGCGCCTGGGTAGCTTAGTCGTTTAAGCGTCCGACTTTCGCTTAGGTCATGATCTTGCGGTTCGTGGGTTCGAGCCCCGTGTCGGGCTCTGTGCTGACTGCCAGCTCAGAGCCTGGAGCCTGTTTCGGAGTCTGTGATTCCCTCTTTCTCTGACCTTCCCCTGCTCACGCTGTCTTTCTCTCTCTCTCTCCTAGAAATAAATAAAACATTAAAAAAAAATTTAAATCTCAGGCTTCCTTCTGAGTTTCTATCCCTTTATTTACTTTTTTTTCTCAGCACTGTTTACTGTGCTGTCAATCACAATACATTTCTTATCGCTTCCACTTTCCGTCTCTCCTTGTTGGAAGGTAAGCCCCCTGTAGTCAAGGGTTTGGGTCTGTTTTTGATCATTGCTATATTCATAGGTACTAGAACACAGTCTGGCCCTTCTTAGGCACTCATTAAATAAATATTTATTGGATGATGATGATGATGTATTTGTTGGTAAACATGAAAGCAAATGCATTAACCACATTTGTTCACTTAGTCCTTCAATGGATATCTTATTTGGGAGGTTAGAGAGAAAAAATTATGTTCCTGTATATTTTGTTAAGGGGAAGTAGGAAGCATAAATAAGCAGACAGTATGAACTTCAACCCTAGCCATGCCATTAGGTAACTAAGTGCCTTTCACAGGGATTTACCAAGTCTGGATTTCAGGTGCCACAGGAGGGAATATGACTGAAGACTGAGCCTTAGACCCTCACCAGCACAAAGGGATCCCTTGTTTCATTGTCTTACATTTTTATTGGCAAAATATGGCATATTAGTATTCAGATTTTTAAATAAAACTTTTTTTGTACTCATCCTGTTTCTTAAGTTCCTCACTCCAATCTCACCCCCCGCCCCTCACATTCCAGTGAGGAAATTACTTTAGCTTAAAGTCTTAGAATTCAGAAGGTGTGTAGAAAACTGCTGTTTGTCCCCTTAATTATTCATCCTCCTTTTTGTTTTCCATAGTGATATCACTTCTATCTTGGCACATGGCTGCTCCCCCCAAAAATATATTTCTCACAGTTCTTTGCTGGTGACCATGGCCATCTAACTAGTTCTAAATTGTGGCCAATGGAACATTAGTAACAGTACTATGTGTAACTTCTTGATCAAGGCCTTAAATGGGAAGTGTTCCTGTGGGTGGGATTGTGGGTGTGGTAGCAAGTTCTTTTTGACCTTGCAGACAAGGGCAACACTTAAACATTTCTGATGGGAGGGTCCTGGCTCCTCAACACTATAACATTGTCCTCAACACCCTGGAATATCTTCCAAGATGATTAGATTTAAGAGAGAAATTGACTTCTGTCTTGATGAAGAAGAGCATTTTTCAGTCTCTTGTTATAAGAGTATAGCTTCTGTGTGAAAAAACAATAGAATATAATTTTAATAACATTTTTGTTCTGAATGATATTGTCAAGACCAGAGTAATCATTAAAAAAAATAACGTAGTATATTTATTGAGCCATGCTATATGCCAGAAATTCTGCTAGGCAATGATAATTTTTTTTTTGGCAGTGATAATTTTTAACTCTCAAAGCAATCCAGTAGAGTAGATATTATCCACTCTCTAGATGAGAAAGCTTATGCTTTCAGAAGTTTTGACACTGGCCCAAGCTTACTTTGTTAACTATTCAAATTATAAGTTAGTCTATCATTTCCAAAGTGTTTTTAAGTACAGAGCCTCTCACCATGACACACTACTATTAACAGAACCCACATAATCTTTTCTTGAACCTTATTCAGAATTAATGCTTCAGTCATAATTATGCCTATTAGATTTGTGTCACACAGTGTACTACAATTAAATAGTTCTTCCTGTAAATCCTTTTGTTTTTCCTAGAGTTAATATTTGCTTTTATTTTGCTTAGTTTTCTATGAAGCTATCATTAATTATTCTTTTTCATTCTTTACCAAAAAAGTGAAACTTATTTTAACATAGTGAAATACATCAGATGTTCTATTACTTTGATTACTTTCCTCTTGGAGATATCACTCCTGGAGTCTTGATACTCTCACCCTAAATTGGATAGATTACCTCTTGTGTAGCTATCATCCCAGGGCCTGCTTTTATTTTCACTAAGGGAATTGTCTTCACTGTCTTTTATGCAAAACATAAACCTTGACCCTATCTCACACCTTCTACAAAAGTTAACTTGAAATGAATCACATGCAAGTGTTTGAGACAGGGAAACTGAAGGGACTCCATTTTAGAAAGGCTTCATCTCTGCTGTTTCCATGTTAAGCCCCATTTATTTATGTTCTATATTTCACTTTGCATCCAAATTAACAAAAGAAGCTATGTCCCCACTCCAAGAGGGAAGCAAGAAAGTTAATCACTCTCTTAGGCCCCCAAACACCTAATAACATCTAAGAAGAACTGGATCCCAAACAAGTTCCAGGACAGTAGCTTTGAACAATCATCTGCCTATGCTGGCATCAATAACCCCTATCTTTAGTGATTTATGAAATAGCACCTACTCACCTGTTACTTATCTTTGATGGAACCCTACCCTGAATTCCTGAAGGAACACATATGCTGGACCTCTTTTCCAATATAAACTCCTAACTCCAAGTGATGAAGAGACTCACTCACCTTTCTTTTCCAACTCTCCCAGACACTCCATCTGCTATACTCTATCACTTACACTATTCAGTAAACTCTGTTTTCACTTCTTCCTGGCTTATGTTTCATACTATGCTGTGCAAAGCCAAGGACCCTCTTGACTGGTCATGTGGGGCCCCCTCTGGTCCTCAGATCCAGTCTGCCAATATCCTGTTATAACTAACATGTTTATAGAAGGCACTGTTTAAAAATTTTTTAATGTTTTTTATTTATTTCTGGAAGAGAGAGAGACAGACAGACAGACAGACAGCATGAGCAGAGGAGGGTCAGAGAGAGAGGGAGACACAGAATCTGAAACAGGCTCCAGGCTCTGAGCTGGCTGTCAGCACAGATCTTGTGGTTTGTGAGTTCGAGCCCTGGATTGGGCCCACAATGACAATGAGGAACCTGTTTTTGATTCTCTCTGTTTCATTGTCCCTTTCTGCCCTTCACCCACCTGTGCTCAATCAATTTCTCAAAATCAGTAAATAAACTTAGGAAAAGAGAAAAGAATGAAAGGCAAAACACAGCCTGAGACAAAAAATTTGCAAAATATATATTTAAAAATGTATAAAGGATATATGAAGAAAATATAAGAAACTCTTACTACTAAATAATAAGATAAATCCATGAAAAATGGAGGGCCCAAAAGATCTACGTAGATATTCTGCCAAAGGAGATATATGAGTGACAAAAGAAAAGTTGTTTACCATTATTAGAGAAATGCAAATTAAAATTGCAATTAGATACCACTGCTGTGCCAGTTATTATAGTTTTGTTTTGTTTTGTTTTGTTTTTATTTCTAGGAGAGAGAGAGAGAGAGAGAGAGACAGCATGAATAGGGGAAGGTCAGAGAGAGAGGGAGTCACAGACTGAAACAGGCTCCAGGCTCTGAGCTGGCAGTCAGCACAGAGCCCGACGCGAGGCTCGAACCCACGAACTGCGAGATCATGACCTAAGCGAAAGTCGGATGCTTAACCGACTAAGCCATCCAGGCGCCCCTGCTGTGCCAGTTATTAATCAATTGCTTTTCAGGTCCAGATTTGCCCTTCAAGACCCACTCTGTGATATTGATCTAAATTCCTTAAGAATTCCTCCCTGAAGTGAGCGGGAAGTTAAACTTTCTCTGCAGAGTGTTCTAGAGGCATGCTTCTGGAGGAAGGGGGCTTGTCTTCTTGGTTCAAGCTGCTGCACTTTTGTTCAGTTGTGCAAATGTGTAGGCATCTTATGGTGCTCTACCTTAGCCCCGTGCCCAGAACTCGTGGTTCCTGAACAGGCCTGGAAATGCTTTCAAAGTCAGAAACAACCACAAGGAAGGTCAAGAGAAATATTGGGGTCTGGGGTGCATGACCAAGAGGAACAAGAACTAGGATAAAAACTAGTATCTTCACTAGGAGGGAGGGAGTACAAAGTCTTAGAAATTACCAAATATAAGAGGTTTTTGTCCTTGATAGATTTTTGTATGTGTCTGACTGTATGTTAGGGGGACCAAAACCATTTAAAGATCTCTGGTCTAGTAAGAAAGCTCAAGTAACTCCAGAGTCCTGCAGCTGGTATGTGTCAGAAATTGGATTTGAACCTAGGTCTAATAGTCTATGAAATCTTCCAACACCACACAAGCACTTGCCAAACTGTATTTTACTGAACATAACTGTTCCTCAATGACAATACTTTTTATATGGTAGGGAAGGAGATCTCCTGAGCAGTTAAGTTTCGGAAATGCTGATAAAATAGCTGTCTTTACTGTGGGACTTTTAAAGGAATATACTAGTTGTTAAAGAGCCATGTATGCAACATATGACAAATATATTTCACCCCTTAAATGTTTACCTTAAAGGAACATCTGTTGGGACTGATGTTCTGCAGAATATAATTTAGAAATTGGTGCATTACAAATTGCGACCAATGACAATGTCATAATAATTTAATTCTCCTTTCACGCAATAGGGGCATAGCACTATGTTCTCAAAACAGCTTCGGTAAGAAAGCCACCACTTACTTTTTCTGAACAAGGGAGATGCAATTTTTGTCTTTTACTTCTCTGTGGTTTTACGATACTCTAGCCTCGTATAAACAGGCAGAAGAATCAGGCTAATAGTCACTTGAAAAGGAAAATCTACATTGCTGATGCATAATTACTACCCCTTGCATCTCTTTTCTGGATGCTTCATAGGACACATAGCAAATGCAGTAGATCCTTTTATCATATTGCTGCCCTAAAATTGACAGCTTTAGACACTTCTGAGTGCTTACAATTCCCCTCCACTCCTAGTATTTTTTTTTTTTTTAAACACAGCCACTTCTCCAGTGCCTACTAAAGGTTCTTCATGGTAGTTACTTAAGCTGGCTTTTCTATTTTCCTCTAGTTGTTTCCAAGCACTTAGGGATATAATCTTTAAGTTAAAAAGTCTTTTCAAAAAGTAATAGGTTTGAAGAGAGCCCATTGAAGAATGTTAAGAAACAGCTCCAGAGAATACAAACTATACCTGATGTAGAGGGTGGCAATAGTATTTTAGCAATTTTTAAACTATTCTTTTTTATTTTATACAAAGAATAGAAATACATTGGAAGCAAATCAGAAGTAGAGAAAAAAATTCACTACTTTGATTCAATCATGATTAGTGTCTTGGGGTAATTGCTTTTTCCCTATGCATTTTAACCCTCATTTTTTGGTCTGAGTTTCTTTCCAGTATTGCATTCTGTTCTTTCACTTATGAGTACATAAACCTTTTTCCATGATGTTTCATGATCCTCATAACCAGAACTTTAATGACTCAAAAATATTTCAGTAATTTATTTAATTATTCCCTTTTGGAAGCATATTCAGATTATTTTCTGTGTTTTTCTCTATAAATTCTTCTGTAATAAACATATGGTGTATAAAGCTTTCCCCCATATTTTGAACTCTTTATGATACTTTCTCTTTAGTGGAATTACTGGGTCAATGGACATGAACATTTTTATAGCTCTTATGGTTATTATCAAATTGCTTTCTAAGAGATTCTACCAATTTACAGTGCTGCTAACTATGTATAAAGCTCAGTTACTTAAGATAATCTTACTATTAAGGCAACTATTAAAGATGCTTGCTTATGCATTTTGGTATTTCTGATTTTATTGATGTTATGTGTAATAGGAGATAATTAAGGTCTCAGTAAACAGAACATAATCTGCTTTTGTTTTACTCCAAGTCTGTAAAGTAAATCCATTTAAAAGCAAAGCATTTAAATGCCACCTCTTGCACACCCTTCTATGTGTTGGGAAATTGTATGTAACATAGTACAGAGAAAGCGTTGGGGGAGGGGTGGTACTTCCCCAACCCTCACTGATTCTCTGAGAGCTGTCATAACTAAGTCTTGGTTGCATGGGTGGATTCTTCAAGTCATGCTTTACTAGCTCTCTCCTCTCCTCTCCAGTTGTAGCTCATGGAAACAAAGCTTGCTACCTGACCCCGATTCCCTTGTTCAAGAGCCTGAACTAAGAGACCCCAAAGCTTTCAGTTATCCTCATTTTCCTGGAAGTCAAAGTTCATGAGACATAGGAAGTGGGACAGTCATTTGGAAGTCCACATAGATAATGAGCAGCAGAAAGAGGGTTTCTTTAGAAAAACACAGAGACACTGAGGAAAGAGACAGAAGAAAAAGGGTAGCTTTGGTTCCTTTTGATTTTCTAGTTTCCATGTTCAGTGTCTAGTATGAGCAGGCTATTGAGCTTGTCTATTGTTGTATGACATAGGTATTAGCCTAGTACATTACTTTTTGCTTAAACAGGCTTGAGGTACTAGCTCTGACTTGTGACAAAATGATCCTTGACTGAGGAAGGCTGACAATAAACTGTGAAGGAGAGAGGGTACATCTGCTGAGTCTTCTGTAGAGTTCCAGTCTCCCTCCCACACCCCTAGCACTGCATTCAGGGCACAAGTCCTGAGATGTACTGTGCATTCCACAGTTCCCAGTGAGAGCAGGCTGAGGCTAAAGCTTCCCCTGATATTGTAGCCTTTCTTGGTTTATTCCCAACGTGTATCCTGCTTTGCCCCCACTATTACCTTTCTGTTAGGAGCATTTAGACTATAAATCACTAGCAATCAAATCCTTGGCTCAAGGTCTGCATCTGGGATCATTCATCCTAAAACAATGGCTTGTCTTACAAGGTAGGGAGAGCGTAAATACATACATAGTAAAGTGAATGAACTGCCAGCTATCACTGAAGATTTAAGGGATGAATTACCTCATTTTAAAGCTTACCTTGGAAGAATTGTAATCAAAGCAGAATAATCTGAAAAACAGATCAAATCTGACATGTCCACCATAAAAACAGCTTTATTACTGGTAAGTAGTTCTGTGCCCTGTATTTGCGTATGTCTTTTGGGACCAGACTAATGTTTGATAAATGGAAAACCCTATGCTATAGCTTACCCTGTTATATAATCATCATAATGTATCCATACTCTGGGCAGAAATAATATAAATAATCAAATAGCAGAGGACCAAATAAGTTGTTTAACTATAAATTAGACTCTACATAACAAAGCATTGTATATTGGCCTATGCTTTTTAAAGTAGTCTCTCTGATATCATCCCAGCTTTGTATTGTAAATTACTTTTTGAAAATCATAGATGAATAGGTGATAGCCAGCAGAACCTATATATTTTGAACTTCAACTCTTGGATTAGTTCTCTAAATCATGGAACAAATAAAGAAACCTATTCTTCCCTGATGTAGATGTTGTATCACAAATAACAGGTTCACCAGAGAAGAATATTTTTGAAGGTAATCAGGGAAGTCGGATGATACTATAATAAAGAGGGCATGTTCCTTGCCTTCAAGCAGGTCAAAATATAATGAAGATAGGAATTTTATTCTTCTCAGTTGTCTTTATTTGTATGCTTCCTTATATCTTGAGGAATCTCAAACCTTTTTTTTTTTTTTTTGGAGGGGGTAACTTTTTTCTCAAGAAACGAAAATCTGTAGTGGTAAGACTCAGAACACACATTCTTGGCTTAATAACTACTTATAAGCATTGGCATTTGATTTTTCTGGTTTCTACTTTTCTCCTTGATAAATAAGGCATATGCAAGATTTTTCTATTGTCTTATTCCCGTAACTGTTCTAATATTCTCTCCACCCAGGAGAGACTAAACCTGACCTAAGTAAGTACTTAACCAAATCTTTAATGTATACTCCATCCAAAGAGAGCTAAGCTTCTAGAAAAGTCTGAATTTCGCTAAGTTTTCAAACTTTCCAGCTGTATCTTTACTTCTGAAGCTTTAAGACCTGTGAATAAATACAAAGTTTCATGAAAATACAACTCTGGCGAAAAGTGCCAACTCTCACCTGTATTAAGAGAAGACGATACTTTAAGCCAAGATTCTATTTCCTCTTCAAATCTCTGTCTGCTTTATTCTTTTAACCACAGTTGCAGCCTCCCTCTCAATGCATCTTCTTCCACTTAATCTCTGTTCCACCTCTGGGCCATCACTTTGAAATATACAGTACCTGGAAAAAACGACCTCAAGAGAAGATATGATTCCTGAACATATTTTATGGGTGAATCTACAGGAGGAAGAAATAAAATTTTTTAAAAGCCCAAGATTTAATGAAAATGGGAACAAATCATAGTGGAATGCAGTTCCAGTTATGAGCTACAAGCACATTAAGGAACATTGTAGTTGAGTGTGCTTTATATCCCTAACGTATGGAGCACACTGTGATTTAGGGTGGCCATTAAAAATTATGCAAAATATGCAAAATTAATGTGCATTGATTTTCCTTTTGGTGAATCTCCTTTTATAAATTTACTGGGCTCTGCCCTCTTGCCTTAATGTACCTGCCTTGTCAGTTAGCTTGAGTTCAGAAATAGCAAAGCCAACTTATTTGATCTTAGGATGGGTGGATTTGACTTGTTAATAGAAACCACATGGTAGAGTGAAAAGAGCTAGAGATTCAGGGATCATAAAGAAAGGGGTTAAATTCTAGTTCTTTGGCACACAGCTTTTCCTTTTACAGGTTGTCCAACTCTGTGTTTCCTCAGATTTACATAGGTAAGTGAAAATAATACTCACTTATTTGTTAGCAGTTATTGTGAGGTGTGAGATAATCCATGTCAAATGCCCGCCTTGCACTGTGCCTGGGATATGAAGTGTGACTATCCTTTAATATAATTTTTAACAATCTTTATAATTCAATTATTGATCATTCCAGGTAAAATGTTTGTTTGCAAATATATACGTAACACAGATACGTATATCTGTCCATACAGTCCATTAAGCATCAGACTCTTGGTTTCTATTTAGGTTGTGATCTCACGGTTGGTGGGATCAAGCCCTGAGTTGGGCTCTGTGCTGGTAGTGTAAAGCCTGCTTGGGATTCTCTCTCTCCCTCTCTCTATGCCCCTCCCCTGGTCTCTCTCTCTCTCAAAATAAATAAATAAACTTTTTAAAAATGTACATTACAAGCAAATTAAGGGAAAGGACTGCATTTTCTTTTGCAGAAAATCTCTTCTCAATTCCTCAGAATGGTCATAGTTTAGATGCCTAATAAATAAGTGTTGAGCAGAGTTTTGAAACATCAAAAGCAATCATCAATTAAGTATGTAAGTTGGGTTTTTTGGTACTTTAATATTTTTATGCATCAGAAAAACTGATGCACAAGATCAGCAGTCTGAATCATTGCAAAAAGTATCAAATAAAAATGGGTCCAGGTCAAAAATGGCAGTGGCTGTGTCCCAGTTTTCAGGGCTGCTAGGTCAGTGGGGGTCACAGCTGGGGCATCCGTGTCAAGTGGCACCCACGGTGAGGAGGATTCAGCTTGCATGTGGAAGGTCCTCATCTACTTGGGACGGCTGCCCTGACAAGGGAGTGAACATGCTGAACATCTTCCTGAAGTCGCATCTGGGAGAGCAAGAGAGACCCTAGTTTGTCACCTACCCCCATCTACACATCGGGGCCAATTCCTTTCCCTGGGGAGATGGTAATCATACTCCATTCCATAACTCTCACATGAATCCACTTCCAACCAGCTAGGAAAGATGAATAAAGAGAACCTGGACCACTACCCAGTGGGGACCACAGCACTGGTTTCGACCATGACTCTGCACACAGGCCAAAAAACAATATGGGACCTTAAGCTCACCTTCCTTACTTGCATCACACGAAGACTAGTATATCCTTTGCTTATGACAGGAGATGGCTTAAATAAACTTTGATTGGTCCATGAAGTAAATAAATAAAGCAAAAATGAAGTCTCATAAGACAAAGACATCAGTAGGGGGAAAAACAGTGAAATCTGAGTAAAGTGTGGAGTTTAGTTAATAGCAAGTTACCAATGTTGGTTTCTTAGCTGTGACACCTGTACCATAGTGATGAAAGATATTAATTGGAGCTTGTAAAAAAAAAAAAAAAAACAGGAAGTAAGGAGGGTTGGCAAAGGCTGTGGAGAAACTAAAAATTGGAATTGCCAGTGAGAATATTAAACTACGCACCTGCTATGAAAAATAGTGTAGAAATTCCTCAAATAATTAAAAATGGAATTACTGTATCATCTAGCAATTCTCCTTTTTGAAAAAAAATTTAATGTTTAATTTTGGAGAAAGAAAGAGAGACAGGGAATGAATAGGGGAGGGGCAGAGAGAGAGGGAGACAGAGAATCTGAAGCAGGCTCCAGGCTCTGAACTGTTGGCACAGAGCCCAATGTGGGGCTTGAACTCATGAAATGTGGGATCATGACCTGAGCCAGTCAGACACTTAACTGACTGAGCCACCCAGGTGCCCTTAGCAATTGCTCTTTTTGATATATACCCAGAAAAATTGAAAGTAGGAGCTCTAAGTGATATGTGCACACCCGTGTTTATAGCAGTGTTATTCACAATAGCCAAAACATGGAAGCAGCCCAAGCATTGATCAAAGGATGAATGGACAAGCAAAATGTGACATAGACATATAATGGAACATCATTCAGCTCTAGAAAGGAAGACAATTCTGACACATGCTACAATGTGAATGAATCTTGAGGACATTATGCCAACTGAAACAAGCCAATGACAAAAAGACAAATACTGTATGATTCTACTTGTATGAGATACTCACAGGAGTCAAAATTATATAGAGAAAAAGTAGAATGGAGTGGGGTAGGTTTTATTTAATTGGTATGAGTTTTCAGTTTTATAAGATGAAAATAACTTTGGAGATGGATGGTGGTAATGGTTATGCAATATTATAAATATTTTTAATGCCATTGAACTTTACACTTAGAAATGGCTAAGATGGTAAATGTTATGTTATATATATTTTAGCCCAATGAAAATATTGGGAAAAAAGGGAAACTGGATGAGGGATATCTATCTTTGCAAACTTTTCTATAAATCTGGCATTACTGAGAAATAAAAAGTTAATTTTAAATAAGTAGTCGCCTTTCCAACCAAAACCTTAAATCCCCAGGCCCCCTGCTCAGAGACAACTACTGGAAATATTTCCTTACATACAAACATGCATGCACACACAGTGAAAATCCTCAAGACAATTCCCAAATGGAGCCTGAGAAACCTCCTCTCCCTTAAGGCCAAGCAGGCACTTAAGGATGTTTCTGTTTTGTGGACAAATATGACAGGGAGATAGATTGTGATCACTTCTCTAAAGCAAGATACGCCAAACAAGCTTGCTGGATCCTTTCCTTTAAGTCATCTGCATAACCGCACTGAAGGAGATTGATTGAAGTGCATTTCCTGTCTCCAAATGTTTTTAAAGAGAACCATGAGGTTCTAGGAAAAATTCACTAACTCTTGACTGGTGAAAGATGGAATGGGGTTGTTTTCAGAATTCCTCAACTCAGTCAGCTCACTGAAAACCCAAACTTCTGAACAACAAAAAAGATCAGTTACTTCAGTGAGTTGTAGTTCAAAGTTCCAATGTCACCTTATACTCTTAGCCAATATATTACACTTTTTTTTTTTACTAGTTTAATCCAGACCTATTCTATTTCAAAGTTTGTTTTGAGGACATGGAAATGGATGAGATGGCCATAACCTGAAAACTCATATACAATAGGTGAGAATTGTATGGTTAATTTGGTGGGATATGGGGAAAATAGTAAAAGGCATTTTTTAAAATCCTTGTTAATTCGTTATGCCGCTATTTGGTCTTGGGAATGGTCCAAACTCAGGGAGTTAATGTGCAGGTTTTGAGCCACTGTGAATAAAGACTAGGTTAGCCCTGTGCAGCACTGATCAGGGTACCCTTCACTTTAATAATAACATCCCAAGATCTGGCAGTCTGAAAACTTCCTGCAGCACAACAGAAATGCTTTAAAAGTTGATTGCTTTCTGACTGCCTTTCTGATGGATTGTTGCTCTCTGCTTCTTTATCACCTACCTAACTCTGGATTCAAGCTTTCCTTTTTTGCCCCCCATCTTTTCAAGGTTTTGTGGTCAAACTTTCAATGTCCTCACTGCTTCAAAAACTCTTTTCGTTGGGACATCAGTTTTAACCATCATCAGTGATGTATTCCTCTATCAGCCATGACACTGAGCTGCCTATCCTCGACAAGGGACTCTTACATATTGATTTCAAGCAACCAGAAAGAAAGACACCTTTTCTTTTTGTAACGTCACTCTCACCTCTATCAGTTTCTGATAATTGCAACTAGTCCTTGGAGCTCATCATTCAGGCCCAGATAGTTAGAGGGTCACCTGGGTGGCTCAGTCGATCAAGCGCCTGACTTTTGCTCAGGTCATGATCTCAGCTCCTGAGTTTAAGTCCTGCATCGGGCTCTGTGCTGACAGGTTGGAGCCTGGAGCCTGCTTCGGAGTCTGTGTCTCCTTCGCTCTCTGCACTTCCCCCTCTTTCTCTCTCTTAAAAATAAATAAACATTAAAAAATTTTTTAAAAGAGACAATAGTTAGAATTGAAAGAGTCGTAATAATTGACATAGTATAATGCACAGTATTGGATTGGTTAATGTCAATGTCAATGTTGTGACAACTGGCCAACGAAAGAGGAAGTAGACTTGGGGGTAAAGTGATTTGCCTGCAGAGGGCACTATAAGTAAGACAGTCTGGCCACTGCCCACATGATCCTTGTCCTCCATTCTTAGAGAGTGTCTTTCTTCCTACCAGAACCTGCTCTTAGGGAAGATGCTTTGAATATCTGTGTGTTACCCTTCTAAGAGATACTTGTATTTTAATTTGTTCCCTTATTCAGTCAACAAACAATATTTGTTCATTATGAGAAAGTCATCATGATAGATGAAGAATACTTCAGCAAACAAAGCAGGCAGTTTTTTCCATGTGAAGCACTGAAATCCACAATAGCAAGTGAGAAAAAGATCACCAATGGGGAATGATGAAGATGGTGTAAAGGGGTACAATATGGGACCTCTTCTTTTTTTTTTATTTAAAAAAATTTTTTTTAATGTTTTATTTATTTCTAGGAGAGAGAGAGAGACAGCGTGAGCAGGGGTGGGTCAGAGAGAGAGGAGTCACAGACTGAAACAGGCTCCAGGCTCTGAGCTGGCAGTCAGCACAGAGCCCGACGCGGGGCTCGAACCCACGAACCGCAAGATCATGACCTAAGTGAAAGTCAGACGCTTAACCAACTAAGCCACCCAGGACCTCTTCTTGACTCAGTGGCCAGAGAATGACATTTTGAGGCATTTTAGGTTGTTACTTAAAGTAGATCCAAATGTTCATTCGACAGGGGCGCCTGGGTGGCTCATTTGGTTGAGTGTCTAACTTCGGCTCAGGTCATGATCTTGTGTCGTAGGGTTTGAGCCCTGTGTTGGGCTCTGTGCTGACAGCTCAGAGTCTGGAGACTGCTTTGGATGCTGTGTCTCCCTCTCTCTTTGCCCCTCCCCTGCTTGTACTCTCTCTCCTTCTCAAAAACAAATAAACATTAAAATAATTTTTAAAAGTCCACAAGTGTTCATTAGACAAAGGAGAGTGTGAATGATAGAGAGATGCTCCTATAGGGCATGGGAATGCCAGCATGGGAGCCCCTTGAAGTATGTCTTGTGGGCTGGTTCGCATTCACTTTTCATGTGAGCGTGTCTAAAGCAATAAATCCTCTCACTGGAGAGAGCTACTTTTCACTTCCAGAGCTTTGAGGGAAGGTAAAGGGGGCATTTTTATATACTCCATGCCCCAAATTGGAAATATACTGCACTGCCTACTCAGGAACCGGAGTCTGGTTGTAAGGAAATGATATGTCAAATGGTAGGAAGACTAAAGCATGGGTAAGGCACATAGGTAACTCAAACTGGGATGTTAGGACTTGAACCTTGAGGTCAGTGGCTTCTAGGTATTATTCAAGGGAACCCCAAGGTGAACATTGTAACTTACTAATCAATCAGGTCTGTGACCCATCGTAAGGCTGCTTGACTCGTTTTTACCTACTAGCAACAGTGATGTCTCATAGAACATTGAAGGATCCTTATTTGGAGTCCCCAAATCTACCTAAGGAGACAGATGCCCAGTTTGGGAAACTTCCTATCAGAAGTTGCACATGTGAAGGCAAGAAGATGGGACTATGTCAGGAAGAGGAGACTGGAGCTCAGAGAAAGCATAATGAGTGAATTCAGAAACTTACTTTATTCAAGTAATCTGAGAAGTAGTAAGTAGGTAAAGGACATAATTAAGGACTGGTTATCTTTTCTGAAAGCTTCGGAGTTTCATTATATAGGCTGTGGTTTTCCAAGACTGGCTGCAAGAGAACCATTTGTTAGTTCTGTGGCTTTAACTTAAGAACATATGTCAACAAGTCAGTCTTGGCCTCAAACAGACTTGAGGCTTCTGGAATTTCAGATTTCTGTTCTCTAATCAATTTTGTTCTGTGCCTTAATCACTTTTTACCAGCTTTGTGTTTTCTCCTTAAGTGAAGTGAAATGCCCCAATCTCCGCAAAGAAGGGTTTTGTTTTTTTTTTTTCACTTCCACATGCCCCTTACCTCTTAACTGAAATATTGCACACGGCTGCCACCAAAGGATTAATTTTTCATGCCTGACAATTCAGCAGATAATATTATTTCTTTGTAACAAGCGAAAGGTAGTTTGTTATGGGCTTACACCTCCAACATCAGGGGCCGTTCGCACATGAAAGGGAGTATTGTCAGCAGGGAGGGCCAGGAAACCCCCACCCCCTAAGCTACTCCCTCTGTTGGCCCAACAAGGGGACCCATCATTTCTACTCATTGCTGTAGGGCCATTTTACAGAATGACAGATCTATGATAAGGGCCAGAACCCAGTGATCTTCTTCTCTGATGCCATCAATCATGTGCACTGGAGTTAGGTGGAAATCCCATTCTACAGGCGTGGTGAGCAACCTCTGCTAATGGATTCTGGCACTGTGCTGTAGCCACCAGAGTTGCCGAATATGACAAAGCATTTGAGCTGTGTGAATTAAAGGGAAAAATCTACCCATGTGAATAACCCATGTTTTTCTTCCCTCGACTGAAAAGACTTTGCTAATTTCCTAAGCACAAAGCAAGTTTAATTAAAGCCAGCGGAGCAGGGGAATGCCACAGTCGAATGCATTTTTATGTAGCTCACGTCGTGGGAGCCGGCAAAATATGAAATGTGATGATATAAGCTTTGTTTGGTAAACAGTCTCACTCACTCCAGGCCTTCTCTCAGTCCCCGGGGCACTTTAAAGTATTTACTAAGTACTGCTCCAACTCTTCCTCCTTTTCTTTATAGCCCCCAGTCTTTGTGATGTATTAACAACCACACTCTGCTTCCAAGAAACATAAGGTAGAAGTAAAACTCATCAGGGAAAGTGCCTCTGTGCTTGCCTTTGGCACGACTCTGGGCTATGTCTCTTCCAGCAGTCCCTTCTCTTTCTGCCTAAGTGGAGAGGAAATTTCACACACTTGATTCAGAGTTCCTACATCCACCTTGGTGCCTGGGCAGCAGTGCTGGTCCATTTGGAACGATGTCTTCCACTCCCATCCCCACCTGCTACCCCAACACTACTTGTCCACCTGGAGAGAAAAGTTTTGTTTTGTTTTGTTTTGTTTTAGTTTATTTATTTATTTTGAGAGAGAGAGAGAGAGGCAGAGAGAGAGATAGAGAGAGAGAGCCTGATGCAGGACTCGATCTCACATACAATGTGATCATGACCTGAGTTGAAATCAAGAGTCAGATGCTTACAGCATCACACTGATTCCCAAGCCAGACAGAGATCCAGCAAAAAAAGAGAACTACAGGCCAATATCCTTGATGAATACGGATGCAAAAATCCTCAACAAGATCCTTGCAAATCGAATCCAGCAGCATATCAAAAGAATCATCCACCAAGATCAAGTGGGATTCATTCCTGGGTTACAGGGCTGGTTCAACATTCGCAAATCAATCAATGTGATACATCATATTAATAAAAGAAAAGATAAAAACCATATGATCCTGTCAATAGATGCAGAAAAAGCATTTGACAAAATACAGCATCCCTTCTTAATAAAGACTCTCGAGAAAGTTGGGATAGAAGGAACCTACTTAAACATCATCAAAGCCATCTATGAGAAGCCTTCAGCTAACATTATCCTCAACGGGGAAAAACTCAGAGCTTTCCCCCTGAGATCAGGAACACGACAGGGATGCCCACTCTCACCACTGCTATTTAACATAGTGCTGGAAGTCCTAGCATCAGCCATCAGACACCAAAAGGAAATCAAAGGCATCAGAATTGGCAAAGAGGAAGTCAAACTTTCACTCTGCACAGATGACATGATACTCTACATAGAAAACCCGACAGACTCCACCAGAAGCCTACTAGAACTGATCCAAGAATTCAGCCAAGTTGCAGGGTACAAAATCAACGTACAGAAATCGGTTGCATTTTTATACACCAACAATGAAGCAACAGAAAGAGAAATCAAGAAACTGATCCCATTCACAATTGCACAAAAAACCATAAAATACCTCGGAATAAACCTAACCAAGGATACAAGAGATCTGTATGATGAAAACTATAGAAAACTTATGAAGGAAATTGAAGAAGACACAAAGAAATGGAAAAACATTCCATGCTCATGGATAGGAAGAATAAATATAGTTAAGATGTCATTACTACCTAAGGCACTCTACACATTCAATGCAATTCCAATCAAAATTGCACCAGCATACTTCTCAAAACTAGAACAAACTATCCAAAAATTTGTATGGAACCACAAAAGACCCCGAATAGCCAAAGTAATCCTGAAAAATAAAACCAAAACGGGAGGGATCACCATCCCAGACTTTAGCATCTACTACAAAGCTGTCATCATCAAGACAGTATGGTATTGGCACAAAAACAGACACATAGACCAATGGAACAGAATTGAGAACTCAGAAGTGGACCCAAAAGTATACAGCCAACTAATCTTTGACAAAGCAGGAAAGAATATCCGATGGAAAAATGACAGCCTTTTTAACAGATGGTGTTGGGAGAACTGGACAGCAACATGCAGAAGAATGAAACTAGATCATTTTCTCACACCATGCACAAAAATAAACTCAAAATGGATAAAGGACCTGAACGTGAGACAGGAAACTATCAACACCCTAGAGGAGAAAGCAGGAAACAACCTCCTTGACCTCCACCGCAGCAACTTCTTACTTGACACATCCCCAAAAGCAAGGGAATCAAGAGCAAAAATAAACTGTTGGGACCTCATCAAGATTAAAAGCTTCTGCACAGCCAAGGAAACAACCCAGAAAATTAATAGGCAACCAACGGAATGGGAAAAGATAGTTGCAAATGACATATCAGATAAAGGGTTGATATCCAGAATCTACAAGGAACTCACCAAACTACACGCCCGAAAAACAAACAACCCAGTGAAGAAATGGGCAGAAGATATGAACAGACACTTCTCCAAAGAGGACATCCAGATGGCCAACAGACACATGAAACGATGCTCAGCATCCTCCTCATCAGGGAAATACAAATCAAAACCACACTGAGATACCACCTCACGCCAGTCAGAGTGGCTAAAATGAGCAAATCAGAGAACTCTAGATGCTGGCGAGGATGTGGAGAAACGGGCACCCTCCTACACTGTTGGTGGGAATGTAAACTGGTACAGCCCCTCTGGAAAACAGTGTGGAGGTTCCTAAGGAAACTAACAATAGAACTCCCCTATTACCCAGCAATAGCACTGCTAGGAATTTACCCAAGGGATACAGAAATGTTGATACATAGGAGCACATGTACCCCAATGTTCATAGCAGCACTCTCCACAATAGCTAAAACCTGGAAAGAGCCTAAGTGTCCATCAACAGATGAATGGATCAAGAAGATGTGGTTTATCTATACCATGGAATACTACATGGCAATGAGAAACAATGAAATCTGGCCATGTGTAGCAACATGGATGGACCTTGAGGGTGTTATGCTGAGCGAAATAAGTCAGGCAGAGAAAGACAAATATCATATGTGTGCACGTATAGGAGGATTAGGAGGAACTTAACAGAGGACCAAGGGGGAGAAGAAGGGCAGAAATGGTGGGGGAAAGGAGAGAGGCAAACCATGAGAGACTCTTGAATGCTGACAAAAACTGAGGACTGATGGATGTGGGGGAGGGGGTATGGAGGAGGACACTTGTGGGGATGAGCACTGGGTGTTATGTGGAAACTAATTTGACAATAAACTTTAAAAAAAAAAAAAAAAGAGTCAGATGCTTAATGGACTGAACCACCCAGGCACCCAGAGAGAAGTCTTTTTTAAGGTTAGAAAGCAATAAAATGAATGTATGTTTACTCTAATAGAACTCCAGTGAATAGGTTGGCTTAAACAGAAAAAATTTAATGGAAGTTTCCATTTATTATTCTCTTATTTTGTGCTCCATACTATTTATTTCTACCATTCATTACATTTTCTATTATTAATGCCATTGCATTGCTACATGAACTCAGATTTTTTATTAATAACTTATTTTTCACTAGATTTGGAAATGAACAGATTTTTGCACATCCAGGCCACATTCAGAAACCAACTAATTCACACATTCAGCAGCAGAATTCAACTTTCAGCAGATATTTACTAAATGCCAACTATGTGCCAGGGACTATTCTAGATTCTTGAGATTCAGCAGTTAATATAGGTCTTCTTAGAGCTCCTATTCTATTTAGGAGGGACAGATGGTAGACAAAATAATAAGTGCTATGGAGGGAAATGAATGAATGAACGTGATGGAAGTCTTGGGTTCGAAGTTTATAGGAAGGTTGGACAGACAAAACCTCCCAGCAAAGAGAGTGTATTTATATAGACTTAACAAGGTGTGGAATAAAGCCATAGATGTATCTGGAGGAAGCATTGTCAAATAAATAGGAACATCCAGTTCTGGGCCCAAGGCAGGAGCATTTCATCCAAGCTGAAGCTCTGGGATGTGTGTGAGGTCTGGTGGGCCTCCTCAGAGTGAGGAGTCCTTCTGAAAATTCATGTTCAAGTCCTAAACCCCAGTGACTCAGAATGCGGCTGTATTTGGAGATACAGGTTTTAAAGTAGTAATTAAGTTACAGGGGATCATTAGGATGGGTTCTTACCTAATATGATTGTATCCTTATAAGAATAGGAGATAAGGGCACAGATAAAAACACAGAGAAGAAGACAGCCTATAAGGCAAGAAGGGAGGCCCCAGGAAAAAGCCAATCTTTTCAGCATCTTGATCTCAGACTTCTGGCCTTGAGAACCACGAGAAAATAAATTTCTGTTGTGGAAGCCACCCAGACTGTGGTGCTTTGTTGAGGCAGCTCCAGCAGACAAACATAGCAGACAAAGGCTTATGTGGTAGGAAGTGAGATCTGAGAGCAAGTGCAGCACAGGTCAGGTCATCTTCTGGAGTCATGACATGGGTCAGAGAATGGGTCAGGTCATTCTCTGAGGGTCATTATCCCTCAGACCCCTGAGGGTCATTATCTTCCTACAGGGACTTGGGCTTTTCCTGCTCTAAGTGAGATGGAGTGCCCTGGAGGGTTTTGACAGAGGCGTCCCGATTTGCACTTGCACTTCAGGAGGACCTCTGTGCTGCTACATTGTAAACAGACTGCATAGAGGGCAGAGGTGGAAGCAGAGAAGTCATTTAGGAGCCTAAATCATATAGTTAAGGAATGTTGGTGTCCTCAATCAAATGGTAGTTGGGGGCGTGATGAGAAGTGGTCATATTCTGAATAGACATTGAAAGCAGAGCTGAGAAGAGCTGCTGACGGATTGGTTGAAGAGTGTGAGAGGAAGGAAAAGGTCTGTTATTCAAGGATGTCACCCACACACATCACAAGTACCACACAGCACAGATATAGCACAGAGCTTGTGGGAGATAGTCTTACAAGCAGAGAATTAACAGAACAACCCGCAGTTCCCTGGACTGTCCTTATTCCACAGCATGGGGCAAGCATGGGTGATCTGTTAGCACCACGGTCCAGCAGACAGGGCCCGCCTTAGCCAAGAGGCTGGATGTGAAACTTAGAGTTCTGAAAAAGAAAAGGCTCTTGACCCCACAGCTTGTCACCTATTTACAGGTCAGCTCAAAAGAAGCAAGGAATGCATAGTGGCTTAGAATGCTAATAATAAGAAATGAGTCAAAGAATTCCCTGGCCAGGAACAATGTTGGGGTTGTGTATGCAGAGGGTCAAGATCTGTACATGAAGGGCCTGGGGACAGCCTTGCATGCTGGCCACGATAACAGTAGCTAGAGGCTTATCATTTCACAGGCTGGTTCAATCCTAGGGAGCTGGCTTTCTGATGAACTACTAGAAGTTGGAAGGAAATGAGCCTCAGTACCATCTAGATTCATCTCATACCAGAGTCAAAGATGAACTGAGAGTTTTTTCTTAGAAATATAAATATAACTTTATATTTGGTACTGGATCAAGATTAATATAAATTTGGTATGGATCAAGATTTGTTTTGGATGTGGTAGATGACTAGGCATCCAAGTAGGGATGGCAAGAAGGGAGTTAAATATAAGAGTATAGACTTTGAGGAAAGGTTCAGGTTTGGGATGAAATTGGGGGAATCATCAGCATTCAGATGGTATTCAAGTCATAAGATGGTTGGAAAAATCATCATAGAAGTGTATAAGGATCAAGGAGACAAGAAGAAGCAACAGTGATCAATGGTATGTAGGATGGAGGGTCTAGAATTAACCCTTGACCTTCCAGGGTGTGTTCTAGGTGACCTTGATAAGGGCAGGTTCCGAAGAGCAGTGGGGGAGGGGACCCTACTGGAGAGAGTTTAGCTAATAGGAGGAAAATAGCTCATGACAGGGAGCACAGACGACCCTTTCTAAGAGTTTTGCTATAAAGAGGAACAGAGCAACTGAGTAGCAGCCAGTGAGGAAGTGAGTCAAGAGATGTTTTAGATGTGTTTGCATGTTGATCACCATGACCTAGGATAGGAAGGAAAAAGAAATTGATGATGGAGAAGAAAGGACAACAATAGCTGGATAAATGTCCTTAGCAGATAAAAGGGGAGGTAATTTGTGCACAAATGGACATTCGTCCAAGTCCAGAAAGGGGAATCTCTCAAAATTTGATCTAATAATCAGTCCTGCTTAGTGTGGGTGGAAACAAAAACAACTTTTAGCCCACTTTAAACACACAATATTAGCCTTTTTAAAAAGATCAGAATGATTGCTTTTTTAAAGCCAAGTGACTACTTAATAAGCATTTTATCAGAGCAAATATAGTAAAATAATTAAGCTCAGGAACTCACAGCTTAGTTAAAATCCTGTCTCTACTACATTGTAACTGTGAACCGAGAAAGTTATATACTCCCTGCCTTAGTTTATTTTCCTCTAAAATAGAGATAATAAAAAACTATCTTGTATTGAGATAACATATAAAAAACATTTAAAACAGAGAATGAGTGATAGCAAGTTCTTATTAAACTTAATTATTAACACTTGCCTTTTGAGGCAGATAGCAAGAATTAGAATAGGTCACTTACAAAGATGAATAAAACATCGAACAGACTGAGAGAAATGATAGAGTCAAAGAGAAGCCAACTCAAAATGGACATTGTAATCGCTCACAATTATTCTGCATCACTACGATTGTGTCTTTTGGCCGTGAGATTCTGATCCTGAGGTAGAGAGATTCACCTGATCCGGACTTTGTCAATTAGATGATTGATTTCTCTCAAGAGTTAAAAATCTTGGGAGCCCTGTGTGGCTCACTTAGTTGAACATCCCACTCTTGATTTTGGCTTAGGTCATGATCCCAGGGTCCCGGGATTGAGCCCCATATTGGGCTCAGCACTGAGCATGGAGCCTGCTTAAGATTCTCTCTCTCTCTCTCTCTCTCTCTTGCTCTCTCGCTCTCTCGCTCTTTCTCCCTCTACCCCCCCCACTTGCTCTCTCTCTCTGCCTCTCAAATAAAAAAAAAAAGAATTTAAGAGAGTCAAAATTCTTGAATGGAAATTGGGGACATAAGGCTGTTGGAGCAGAGTTCACATGACACAGGACCCTGGAAAGATGGTTTCTCAGCTCCCACTCAGCTCTCTCAAAGCTGCCCTAGTTCATGCTTTGGGAAGTTGGTTCAGCTTTCCTTTGATTCTGTGAATTATCCCAATGTAAGCGTTTATTTACATAAGCCAAACCCCTTTTCTAATGTTTATAAAGATCTTTAACTTATACATTAGGTATTGTATGTTATAATTGGGACTTCCTGGTCTGGGCCACAGTTAATTTCTAACAGCAATTATATCTCATTTTAACTCTGACTAGACTCTAAATATAAGAAAGAAGCTGACTCACTTGAAGGTTCTCAAGAAACCTAATTACTTAATTCATCAGGTTTTCCTTGGTATCATTTTCTGTGTAAGAATTTTTTGGTAGTCTGTTAAAACTGTGGCCATGAATTGGATAAGCATTTTACCAGATCCCCCTACACAGATGGTGTTAAGTATAGTTTTCAATAATAGGAAAATTCTTTAAGAATTTTACTGTTGGTTTTAAGACACATTAAAATCTCCATCGGAGTATTCACGCTTTGGACACTGAGAATGAGAAATGTTTTACAAATGGATCACATCCTACTTTCTTTCACTGTCAAATTTATAAAATGTACCATGTTAACAAATAGGATACAACTAGGGCTTCAGAAACTTGTGGTCTCTGCTTTAGAAGATCTTCCCACCTTCCGTCTAGTTTATTTATGTATTGTAATGATTTCAGGATCCCTCCAAACTATTAAAACTACATGTTTGAAAATAAACAATCAAATGATTTTGCTTTATGCTTTCGTACACTATTGATCATTTTATTTTGTAGAGTATTCTCTTTTCAGTATATCATTATTCCAGCTTTCTGATCATAAAGATAGTTTTTCACAGTCAATTGACATTTCTGAAAATGACAGCCTTTCAGCCAAAGTCATTCTTTGCATTCTATAATTTTCAGTCTTCCATAAAAATGGGGTGGGGAAAGTCCTTACTCTTGCACCATGTCATACTTTTGCAGGTCATAACCATTGCTCAGGGGCAGACACATGACCCAGATGAGGCCAAATGAATTCCTCCAGAAATTCCGATGCTGTGAGGCCATCCTAATTCCAAAACTGAGAATATGGCATTTCAGGAATTATGAACTGGGCTTCTGCTCCCAGATCCTTGCATACAGAATGTCTTTGGCTAATGCCTATTTCCTCAAGATCAGAAAGGCAACCATATACCTGTGTCACCATGGTTATGGAAGTTTATGTGGGAGAGGCACATTGGCTATGAAGATTCCCTCAAGAATGATGTACTACAATAATCACAATAAGAGCAAAATACCTGTATTTTAAGACTGCAGTTTGCTTCTGCTACAATATATAATAAAGGGAAAAAATTAGTGGAGAAAATATCTCTGAATATCTTTGATTAAAGCATAGGTTGCTCCACATCTCTTTATGAATCTCTCAAAATCTTTCTCAATCCCATGATTCTGATGTAGTCGTTTTAATTATCTTACAACCTGTTGCACTATGAATAAGGTAAAGCCAGAGAAGAAAAAATGGACACGATGGACTGAGTCATTTAGGGATGCTGATAATAAAATATCATAAAGTGGATGGCTCAAGCAACTAGCATTTATTTCTCACAAGTCCAAGATCAAAGTACCAGCAGATCTAGTGTCTGATGAGATCCTGCCTCTTGGCTGGCAGATGGCCATCTTTTCTCTGCATCCTCATATGCCTGAAAGATTCAGTCTAATCTTTTGCATTCGTATTAAGACATGAATCCCACCATAGGGGCTCCACTCTCATGACCTCATCTAAACTCAATTGCTTCCCAAATGCCCACCTCCTAATAATATCACATCAAGGGTTAGGGTGTGAACATATGAAAGGACACAAATATGCAGTCTGTAAATGTGAGGACAACATACATTTAAATATGGTTTTGTGTGTGTTTGACTATAGAATTAACCTGATTTATTTTATCAACCTTATCAAGAATTATACTCTATATTTTTTAAGTTAAATTTGTATCGATAAATCAAGTATACCATGAATATTCTATTTAAAAAGATTGTATAGACTTATTGGTAAAGTCTATGGGTTAAGTGCTCCCATTTAATCTTGCTATCAGGCAAGTACTTGGAAGAATAATTGTAAGGCATTTTTATTTTAAAAAAGCATAATTTCAAAAAAAAAAAAAGCATAATTTCTAATTAGAAATGTGGGAAGGAAAAAAATCTTCTACAGGCACTTGAACTAGTAACTCCAAGTGCCTAGAACACTGACCTGCCCAGGGTGCCTGGGTGGCTCAGTTGCTGAGCATCCGACTTTCACTCAGGTCACGATCTCATATTCTGTGAGTTCCAGTCCTGGCTCCCCCTCCCGACCCCCCCCACCCCCTCCGCCACACACACATTAGGCTCTGTGCTGACAGTTCACATCCTGGAACCTGCTTTGGATTCTGTCTCCTTCTCTCTCCGCCCCTCCCCCACTCATGCTCTGTCTCTCAGTTTCAAAAATGAATAAACATTAAAAAAAATAATAAACCAAAACACTAAAACCCTGACCTGCCCTTGCTGACCATATGCTGATGAAGTTCCTAATCTCTTTTCTAACAACAGGAAGCCAGAATCGGCTCTAATCCAGTGATCTACCTATGTCTGTACCCTTACTGTCAGGCCTTCCTCCTGGTTCAATGCATTAAATATACCTACTTCTGTCATGGGGTATCTTAGGCTCCATATTCAAATTCTCTCTTTCTCAAGGATTTCTCACATATAATCATATTTTATTTTCTCTTGAGTCATTAATGTCTTCCTTTATTTTGGATTATTCCTATAAATATGAAGACATGCCTGGAAACTTCCAGTTAGGAAATAATAATAACTTTTGTTGGTCTGATATTATCCTTCTGGCTATGATATGACTCTTTCACTTGGCTTCACAGCAAGTTTTCCTAGGAAAATTGTTTACAGTTACTTTCTCCACTTTTTTCATGTCAACCTCCACTGTTTGTCCCAGTGCACTCAGTTTGAGTTTATGTTTGTATAATTCTTTGGTAGTTACTCTTATTAATGTCACTAATGGACTCCATGATGTCAGACCTATAAGTTCTTTCTCTTTCTTCCCATATGACCTAAATAGCAATTGATGCAGTTAATCCACAATTCTTCTTGGCTTTCGAACTATGCATTCACCTGGTTTCCCTCCATTCTTACTGTTGAGCCTTAGTTTTCTAAATACAGGGGGTCATAGATATCAATGGAAGATTATTTCTTCTTTTCCTGTAGGCATTCTCACTCAAAACACTCTCGTTCTCTAGTTAGTATCATTTAGCTCTATGGTTTTAAATATATTTTTATAGTCTCCTCATTTTCTTCTCCAATCATAAGTCTCAGACTGTCATTGTCTAATTGCAACTTGTCATCTTTTCTCAAATGTCGAGCTGGTATTTAAAATTTACCATGATTTATTATGAGAATTGGTTCATACAATTATGGAGGCTGAGAAGCTCATAATCTACCATCTGTAAACTGAAGATGCAAGAAAGCTGGTGGTATGATTCAGTCTGGGCGTGAAGGCCTGAGAAAAAGGACCTCTGATGTACAAGGGGAAGAGAGATGAATGTCCCAGCTCAAAGAAAGAAAGAGAGAATTTACTCTTTCTCCATTTTTTTTTTTTTTTCTGTTTGGGTCCTCAAGGGATTAGATGGTGCCCACACACATTCGTACTTCTTTACTCAGTCTGCTGATTCAAATGTTGATCTCTTCTGGAAACATCCTCACAGACACACCCAGAAATAATGTTTTACCAGGTATTTGGGCATCTGTTAGCCCAGTCAAGTTGACACGTAACATTAACCACTACAAAGAGCCTTCTACCTTGTGTTCTGTTACTCTCTCCCTGACTCACGTTGCCGGAGCTATACCTGTCTTCTTTCTGTTCCTTGAGTATGCCATTTCCCTTCCTGCTTAGGGCTTTTGTAGTTTTGATTCCCTCTGCCTGAAATCAAACTTCCCCAGATTTCTGCAAGGATGCCTCCTTCTTGCTCGTAAGATCTCTGCTTAAAAAGAGCTCTTTGGAAAAGCCACCTGACTACCTTACTTGAAGAAGCCCCTAGACCCTAGACATTCAATATTCCATCTTCTTGTTTTATTTTCTTTATAGTATTTACACTACTTGATGTTCTCTTTTAATTTATTAGTTATAGTCTTCTTCCTTCCCCCAATAGAATATATTCTTTAAGAGAATATGGACCATGTCAGTCTTGGTCTCAGATAAATTCTCAGAACTTTCAGTGTTGTCTGGCATATCATAATCACTCAATATATTTTTCATTGAATGAATATTTGAGTGAATTGATAAATGAATGAATTCTAAGTGCCAGGAGAACATGGCACCAACAGCTGCTAAATGACAATCACAGGGATAATTATTTTTCCACAACTGAGGCCAAAAACAATTTTTAAAGGCATATTACTGATCTTATGTATTGTACATTTTGCATGTTTTTATTTGTTTCCAGGGTTTGGAGAAAAACAAAAAAATCAATCCTTTTCTCTATAAGTCAGAGATCTGAGCCTACCCACCTAAAACCCACTTAATTATGCAGTTGAAAAATTACATTGAAATTTCCCTGGTGGAACTAAGTAAATTTAACTTAGTTTTATATCACACATGCACACACAGACAACACAAATTCTGTACTTGCACATTTCATATGAATGAAATCAAATTAGTAATATGATACAACAGTAATACTTAGATCAAACAAAAACTCTTATCATACTTAGTTGATGTATTTTTTTTTTTGGTCTTAGAGAATATTTCTTTCATTAGATTCTTAAGAATAGTTGTACTCTAAGTAATTTTCCAATCTGTTTCTTATTTGGCAAACAAATTGAAGTGGAGTTGGATATGCTCTTCTGTAAAGTAACAAGGGATTTCTATAATTTCATTTATTGGCTGCAAGAAAGTGAAATTCTTCCCTACTCTCACTCTTCCTTCCCAGTCCCTCTTTCCTATCATTTCATTCCTATTTTCAATACATGACTCTACATATCCACGTGTTAGGTGTCCATTCATCCCACTGTAGAGCCTAGGGCATGTTAAGCTATGCTAAAGAAAGTGCACTACCATGGCAAAGCCTAACATGAGAAAATGTAGCCCTTTTTCACACAGAGGTCACTACAAAGCAGGGTGACTGTCCAGGAAACTGTCACCCATGTGTCGACTTCAACCCTATGCTTCTGCCATCTCAGCAACAGTTCTTTTTGGTTTCTGAGGCAGGAAAGAGACTATCATCGCTATTCAATGATTCGGCTTGGAAATGACACACACCATATTTTTCTATAGTACCTTGACCCTAACCAAGAAACTGCTCCACCTAGTCACAAAAAGATCTTGCCCTGCGCCCAGGAAAAAAGAAAACTAAGACTGACCACTAGGTTTTTCTACTGAGTCCCTCCAATTTCCTCTTCTCTTCCTGCTGCTAGCCTTTTACACTTGCCTGGTCCGGTTCAGATCTAGGTGGACCATTAAATTTTCACCGTTTCCTCTCTTCCATGTTTCCATGACCTATAAAGGCAATCACCTCTTATCTACAATGTCTCTTGCTGCTGTTTCAGTGACCTACAGTCAACTGCAGTTCAGAAGTAGATGATCTCCCTGACTTATCATCAGAAGGTCAGTAGTAGCCTAACAACAGTCAAAATGCCTATGCCATTCACCTCACTTCATCTCACCACCCAGGCATTTCATCATCTTACAACCTCAAAAGAAAAAGAGTGAGAACAGTACAATAAGATATTTTGAGAGAGAGACCACATCCACATAAATTGTTACAGTTGCCCTATGTTATTAGTAATGTAGTGAACCTCTCACTGTGCCTAATTTATAAATGATACTTTATTACAGGTATGCATTTATAGAAAAAAAATTGTCTATCTTTGGTATTATCCATGGTTTCAGGCATCCACTGGGAGTTGGAATGTTATCTCCTGCAGATGAGTGGGAGCTCCCGTATACACACACCATGGTCATGAGGTTGCATGTTCTACAAGGGTGAGGATATTGTCTGTCCTATTTACCAGTGTATTCCCAGCACTTAGCATAATGTCTAAAGTATAAGAATCTCTAAATAGAAATTGCTTAATGAAGAAATGACTTTTCTTCGTTCGACATTGCCTAATAATACAATACTATAGACTCCTCTGCTTGTTAAATTATTAAACACTCCCAACTTCTGCTGAAACATTCATTTGATGCTCCAGTCTGAGTGAAAGGAGCACAGATTGTAAGAAGAAGAAAAAAAGCTGTGATCTGATATTTTGTTCTTACGTGTTTTTTCTTTGAGTGAAGGATGGTATAGATAGTGGCATGCATCTCTGATGCTACCTGTCTTAACTTTGCAGGCTCTACTTTTATTATTCCCAAGGGGCCTGAAAATAGTATCTATTTGATGTGCAGAAGTACTGGTTTTGTCGACCCCAGGAAGGAATTAGTCTGCTCAAGAGAGCAGTCTTCGAGTCTCATGCTGTGCGCTCTATCCCTGGATGGAACGTACCTTTGAACCTATCTTCTCCCTTCCTGTTCTCTACCTCCAGCCTCTGGCCTGTAGGGCATCCCCAGTTACCACTATGTGTTGCAAATTTATAATTTTTAACCTAAAATTAAATTTTCATTAATTTTAACTTGGCAAACATAAATAACGCATAATTGAACAGGATATCACACCACTCAAAGGATAATAGGGGAGGATTCTAAGTATGGTTGGTGTTTCTCTGGTACATTATACTACTATATATTTGGAGGCAAGACTCCCAATTAAGCATCTTGATATTCCTGGGTCACAATCTGTAGACATTTAGAAATAAAACCTTCAGATGAAAATTTAAATTTTTGTTAATGTTTATTTATTTTTGAGAGAGAGAGAGAGAGATCACGAGTCGGGGAAGGGTGGGGAGAGAGGGAGACACAGAATCCAAAACAGGCTCCAAGCTCTGAGCTGTCAGAACAGAGCCCAACATGGGGCTCGAACTCACAAACTGCAAGACATGACCTGAGCCAAAATCAGACACTCAACTGACTAAGCCATCGAGGCACACCTCACAGGAAGGTTTAAATAAGGAGGGAAACAGGTCAAATATATGAAGGGAAAAGTGATAAATTAAGATTTTTATTGAGAATATCCCATTACCTATGAAAAGTTTTTTCAAAATTTCTTTATATATCTGTGTGTGTGCGAATAAAACATTAACAGACATCTATGTCTTTAGCTTCAACTTACACCTAAAAGCTGTTAAATTTTAAATTTATTTTTAAAAAGCCCCATAGTCTCCATTTGCTTAGCAAGTCTTCTTGACATAGTATAATGAAAGCAAGCAGAAAGCAACTTAATACATCCTTCTAATGCAAATTTCATCTCCTATTTCCATTTTTGCTTCTGCCCACTTCACCCTCTCATGTGTCTTAACGTAAATGAGGTAAGAATAGATATTTCAGAGTGAGCCTTCAGGAAACACCATGCCACATCCTAAGTTTAAGTCACTAAAGTGTTTCAGAAACATAAACTGAATTACAGTGGGAAAAATCAATAAGACTGTTGCACTAGTATGCTGAGTTCATATCCTTTTGCTTCAATTGAGGACTTCATAGAGTAGAGAAGATACCCATCACCCCACCTCTTTCAGGGGTGAGCAAATTTGCCATCATCATATGGTCCCCTGTGCTTTTGAGGGACATGCACAAGATCCACTGATTCTATGAGTTTCTATTCTACTCTTAACTCAAGAATCAATGTTTATATAAAGATGTGTTTTTTTTCTTTCCTTTATTTTCCCATTCTCAATGGAAATATTAAAAGTCTGAGACGCTAGTAATGCTCTGATGGGTTAGGGGATTGAATCAGCTGAAAACTTTAGATTTTAATTTAGTTCCAGGTTCTCGGTGGAAAGTGCAGCCAGAGATAGTGGATTTTGACAATATAGATGGGAATATTGATCCCAGAGAAGCTGAGGAAGACTAAGAAATGAGACAAAGGGCTCTAAGAAAGAGGATTGGGTGTAGCTGAATGCTGTCAAAAACTGTGAAAGGTGGAAGATTTTATCCTGTTTGTAAACCAAACTTTGCTCTGAAAGAAGACACTGTCTTGGTCAGTGGACAGTATACAAACCTGCCGTCTGCTACAGAGGATGACTATCTCCATCTTCCAAGGCTTTCTGCTATACAAACATCCTTGGAAACATAGTAGTGAATCAAAGTGAAGCTGGTGCCTCTTCTCTCAAGACTTGATGGAACATGAGAGATCAGTGGAAAGTTGTCTCCCAGTGAGTGTGTGCAGCATCACTTGTGCACACATACACAAGTTTCTTTAACTGTGAAATCCTTGCCTTCAAC